>JAXCHB010000353.1:0-498870 GCA_036926305.1 Uropetala carovei
ACCCCCCCCCGTCTTCTGGCGGCTTCCCCCCAACCCAACCCACACCCCCCCCCACACCGCCCCACCCACACATCGCACCCCCCCCCCTCCTCCTCTCTCCCCCACATCTCCCACCTCCCTCTCTCCTCCCCTCTCCACTCCCTCCTCCCCCCTTTCTCTTCTAATCTCCCACCTCCACTCCCCCCTCCTCTCTCCCCACCTCTCCCCCCTCCCTCTCTCCCCACATCTCCCCCTCCCTCTCACCCCTCTCTCCCCCACACCTCCCCTCCCCACCATCCCTCTCTCCTCCACATCTCCCACTCCCTCTCTCCTCCACATCTCCCACCTCCCTCTCTCCCCCACCTCTCCCACCTCCCCTCTCTCCCCACATCTCCCACCTCCCTCTCTCCTCCACATCTCCCAACTCCCTCCCTCCTCCACATCTCCCCACCTCCCTCCTCCACACTCCCACCTCCTCTTCTCCACATCTCCCACTCCCTCCTCCACATCCTCCCACCTCCCCTCTCCCCCACATCTCCCACCTCCCTCTCTCCCCCACATCTCCCCACCTCCCTCTCTCCTCCCATCTCCCATCTCCCCTCTCCTCCACATCTCCCTCCTCCCTTCTCTCTAATCTCCCACCTCCCTCTCTCCCCAACATCTCCCACCTCCCTCTCTCCCCCACATCTCCCACCTCCCCTCTCCTCCACATCTCCCACCTCCCTCTCTCCTCCACATCTCCCACCTGCCTCTCTCCTCCACATCTCCCACCTCCCTCTCTCCTCCACATCTCCCACCTCACTCTCTCCCCCTCATCTCCCACCTCCTCTCTCCCCACATCTCCCACCTCCCTCTTCTCATCTCCCACCTCACCTCTCTCCCCAACATCTCCCACCTCCCTCTCTCCTCCACATCCTCCCACCTCCCTCTCTCCTCCACATCTCCCACCTCCCTCTATCCTCCACATCTCCCACCTCCCTCTCTCCTCCACATCTCCCACCTTCCTCTCTCTCCCCCACATCTCACCCTCCTCTCTCCCCCGCATCCCCCACATCACCCACCTCCTCTCTCCCCCACATCTCCCACCTTCCTCTCTCCCCACATCTCCCACCTCCCTCTCTCCTCCACATCTCCCACCTTCCTCTCTCCACCACATCTCCCACCTTCCTCTCTCCACCACATCTCCCACCTCCCTCTCTCCACCACATCTCCCACCTCCTCTCTCCCCCACATCTCCCACCTTCCTCTCCCCCACATCTCCCAACTCCCTCCTCCTCCACATCTCCCACCTCCCTCTCTCCCCCACATCTCCCATCTCCCTCTCTCCCCCACATCTCCCCACCTCCCTCTCTCCCCACATCTCCCATCTCCCTCTCTCCTCCACATCTCCCACCTCCCTTTCTCTTCTAATCTCCCACCTCCCTCTCTCCTCAACATCTCCCACCTCCCTCTCTCCCAACATCTCCCACCTCACTCTCTCCCCCACATCTCCCACCTCCTCTCTCCTCCACATCTCCCACCTCCCTCTCTCCTCCACATCTCCCACCTCCCTCTCTCCTCCACATCTCCCACCTCCCTCTCTCCCCCACATCTCCCACCTTCCTCTCTCCCCCACATCTCTCTCCCCCCACATCTCCCACCTCCCTCTCTCCCCCACATCTCCCACCTCACTCTCTCCCCCACATCTCCCACCTCCCTCTCTCCCCCACATCTCCCACCTCCCTCTCTCCTCCACATCTCCCACCTCCCTTTCTCCCCACATCTCCCACCTCCCTCTCTCCCCCACATCTCCCACCTTCCCCTCTTCCCCACATCTCCCACCTCCCTCTCTCCCCCACATCTCTCACCTCCCTCTCTCCCCCACATCTCTCACCTCCCTCTCTCCCCCACATCTCCCACCTCCCTCTCTCCCCCACATCTCTCACCTCCCTCTCTCCCCCACATCTCCCATCCTCCCCACATCTCCCACCTCCATTTCTCCCCACATCTCCCACCTCCCTCTGTCCCCCGCATCTCCCACCTCCCTCTCTCCACCACATCTCCCACCTCCCTCTGTCCCCCGCATCTCCCACCTCCCTCTCTCCACCACATCTCCCACCTCCCTCTCTCCACCACATCTCCCACCTCCCTCTCACCCCCACCTCTCCCACCTACCTCTCTCCCCCCACCTTCCTCTCTCCCCCACATCTCCCACCTCCCTCTCTCCCCCTCATCTCCCCACCTTCCCTCTTCCCCACATCTCCCACCTCCCTCTCCCCCCCACATCTCCCACCTCCCTCTCTCCCCCACATCTCCCACCTCCCTTTCTCCCCCACATCTCCCTCCTCCCTTTCTCCCCACATCTCCCACCTCCCTCTGTCCCCCACATCTCCTACCTCCCTCTGTCCCCCACATCTCCCACCTCCCTCTCTCCCCCACATCTCCCACCTCCCTCTGTCCCCCACCTCTCCCACCTCCCTCTGTCCCCCACATCTCCTACCTCCCTCTCTCCCCCACATCTCCCACCTCTTTTTCTCCCCCACATCTCCCACCCCTTGTCTCTCCCCACATCTCCCACCTCCCTCTATCCCCCACCTGCCTTTCTCCTCCGCCTCCCTCTCTCCCCCACTCATCTCCAAGTTCACACCACGTAGGGATGTCCCCTACCTCATAATTAATAAAGCATCTCCCAGTTCTTTTCAGATTGCTGCTGTTGATGCTCCTGGGGTACCAGTTGGAGTGTACCATACCTCTAACTACTTTTGTTGCTGCCTCTTGAGGATCCTGGCCCAACTCCTGTCCGGACCACAGAAGCAACTGGATATCCTAACTACTGCACCAGCTGACGACCACGTGGCCAAATACGGAGGGCTCCCCAGAGACTCACCTTGTAGAATTGCATTCAAGGCCATAAATGCAATTCTAAGGGGGAGGATGTAGCACGATGGCTATTTTTGTTTTGTTTTGGTCATGAGACTGCTTCAGGCACCACCATTGGTTGTATTATGTATTATAGTCTGTCTTACACTGCAGAGCACGTGGCACGTGTATTTTGTTTTGTTTGTTGTATGGCAAATTAAAAAACTAGTGGTGGCTGATTTTGCCGTGTTTTATTTACTCTTACTATGAATTCTGTAACAGCTTCCTTTTCAACGTGGAGTATGTCAGATTAGGATAAAACTCACAACCAAAAGGTAACTAGCATCATAAGACAAAACTCAGAAGAGAATAATTTCAATGTAAACCAGGATATTGTTTATTCCCCCCCCCCCCCCTAAATTTATCAATGACCCTGAGATTTCATAATTTGACAAATGCGACCATTTTGACGAGAATAATGACATTGTGCGTAAAGTGGAAGGACAACAATGTCTGCTCTATCCTAACATACTATGATTTCGTTGAACCACTGCATTATGTAAAAGTGGAAAAGGCTAAAATTAACATTCCTCAACCTGCATCATTCGCTATAAATAATGGTGGCATGGGGTAGCAATCTCGAGTTGAGCAATTTTCATGAAATACTTGAAAAAAAGTTAAAATGTTGTGTGTCACATGAAGACTAGATAGTCCTGTAAGAAATGTAAAAAAAAATATGTATAGAAAAGGGTAGTTACAAAAAATACCATGTATCTGCCTAACGTCCTCATTTGAGGACGTCAATTTTTCTAAAGAAATAAAGTAAATTTTGTTGAATTCTTTTAATATATTATTTTATTTATAAGAACCATTTTTGCCCATTTTCTAGCCGGCACTAATGGGTTAATAAATCAAGCAGGAGCATTAAGGAATAGCAATAAGAGTTAAAGGAAAATACCTGAATCTAGTAATATATAAGGTGAGGCAACAGTCACTATTCAGTCACCATTAATAACACAAAGAAAATTGAAACACAATAACATAAGCAATTTCTGTTTACTACAGACATGAACTGAATGATTAAAGTTACAGTTCAATTAAAAGAAGACAACCAATAACACAAACAAAATCTTATATCAAAACCTTACTACATTTCGATAAGGAAATATCAATTCATAAAAGAAATATCATATGTGCATAATAAACAAAGGAACGTGGAATAAGACCAATAAAAGAAGAATTCAAATATTACATTTAAAAAACTGAACAAACGAAATGGGAACAATAAACAAAACAATACAAATGATTCAGAAAATAGCCTTCTTTTAACAGATATAAAATGACAGAGATGACGTGGTTTTCTCATATTTTTAGAGATTTTTTACAAACTTTGACCATACCTCCAATTGTGCAGGCAATATCTCTAGATTGCACCATTTCAGAGAAACTAAATTTTCAGGATAAGTTACTACATATAAGAGCTATATGTGGCAATCCTAAGTGTTAAAATTCCAATTTTCAGAAGCTAGTGTTGTCCCATAAAAAAACATGTAAATCACTGATAAGGTTTATATATATTTGCTTATTAAAATCATTTCCCATTAAGATTCGATCTCAGGACTTTAAATATTGGAATTGCGTCATTACCCATACCCTCCCACCGACAGTAATAACTACCGTATATCTTCGAGTATAAGGCGATTCGAGTATAAGTCGAAGTGTACTTATTAGCCTAAAACAGCACCAAATCTCGAGTATAAGTCAAAGCAAAGAAAACGAAAACAAGATAATTTTGAAATTTACAAAAAATAATAAATATACAGACTAACCCTTACTTACGAATATTCAAGAAATTAAAAATTCGTATTTATGAACATTCCACACACCAATGAATTGCGCCTCCCACTTCATTTGCAAACACACCCTACCACACTTACGAACATCGGTCACAGTAAGAACACAAACTTATCACTTGTCTTTTGCCATTTGTATTCTAAACCATACAGGTGCGTGTTTGTGTATGTATTGTTTTTTATTACGTTTGAAATACTTCATTTGCAAACACACCCTACCACACTTACGAACATCGGTCACAGTAAGAACACAAACTTATCACTTGTCTTTTGCCATTTGTATTCTAAACCATACAGGTGCGTGTTTGTGTATTGTTTTTTATTACGTTTGAAATACTTCATTTGCAAACACACCCTACCACACTTACGAACATCGGTCACAGTAAGAACACAAACTTATCACTTGTCTTTTGCCATTTGTATTCTAAACCATACAGGTGCGTGTTTATGTATGTATTGTTTTTTATTACGTTTGAAATATGGAAAACAATCGTAAATGTAGTGTTTCTGAAAGTGGTAAGAGTGATAAAAAATGTCGAGTGCCTTCAATGGAAACTAAAATGGACATAATAAATAGATAAGAAAATGCTGAGTGGCTTGCTTCCATTGGTCGTGTTTATGATCTCAATCGTTCAACAACTGCAACCATTTTAAAAGACAAAGGAAAAATTTGTGATCATATTCGCAATGCAGGCTCTGTTCAGTCCGTGATTAAGTAAAAAACAAAATGTCATTGTTGAAGAAATGGAAAGGCATTTAAAAATTTGAATTCAGGATCAAAAGTTTTTAAAATCAATCCTTGAGTAATGAATTGATTCTTCTCTTCAATCCACTCATTTGGGTTAGTTGTTTAAAGATAAAATGTATATTTTTAATTTTCCTTTGAAACTAAGTACGGTGATACTGTATTACTTTATCATTCGTCTTTGCATTTTCTGCTAGTTAGCATGAATTTTTCATTCTAATGAGCTTCAAGGTCAGTCTAATGTTTATCATCAGTCTTCGTTAATTACAGATCCACAAAAATGTCCATCTAATTTGTGACTCAAACATAACTTGAAGGTAAGGTTTGATCGGCCTAAAAAAGCAAGAAGTTTCTCTAGTTACACTCAAAGATATTTGGTAATATAAAGATTTTTCTTTCAAATATATTACCATAAATTAATGGAATATATACAAAAGACAAAATTCTGGTGTTCTGTAGGATGTAAATAACATATGATTAATAAATTTATCTCTACAGACTATCATTTTTATAATCTATAATATAATTTTAAGCGTGTGTTTGTGTGATTGTTAATGGACCTCCTCCGAAACGATAAATTTGGTATGATTCTTCCTTACATCCTAACTTAGTGAATGATCAAGGTTTTGTTTCTGTACGTCACTTTGATTTGAAATGGCACGCCAACAAAATTTCAAAGTATCATCCGCTCACTCTAGAAAAAACTTTCATTTACCGCTAAGCAAAATATTGCAAACTGATAACACTGATCTCAGCAGAGCTCTTCGCCATGTCAATGATGTAGAATCAGCATTCAAGCAAATTCGTATGAATGTAAATAAGGAATATTAAAATATTTATAAAAATGCAATAAATAAAATCAATACTGTTATTGGAACCAAAACAACATAACCTAGACAAGTTGGTAGACAAATTCATAGAATTAACTTAGCAACAAATTCGCCAGAAGAATATTTAAAAATAACTATATTTTTGTCCTTTTTGGATAACTTTTTATCTCAGTTATACAAAACTAGGATATTTTTAATATCTCATCTGTCTTGTTCCTACAGGCAACCAAGCATCCACAACAGATATCCAGAAGTTTCGTAATTTAACAATTTTACGAAATGCATATAGAAGAACCCAATCAAATTGTCTTAATTAGCAAATTTCAGTTGTGCTGTGAACATTATTATAATTGCGATGATAAACCTAACACTGCCTTGGAAGCTCTCATCGGACGTGACCAAAATAATTACGAAAATGTTTTCAAGTTACTGAGAATTTTTGTGATGCTTCAGGTATCTACAAGTACAAGCGAGAGATCTTTTTATAGTTTAAGACGAATCAAAACCTATTTGAGAAATTCAAATGGCCAGAACCGTATAAATGAATTAGCAGCACTTAATATTCATTGGGAAACTTCGATTTCTACAGAAGAAGTTTGCAAGTATTTCAGCAAAAAGGATGCAAAATAAACATTGTATTATGAACTGTACTGTAACATATATAATTAAATAATATTAATAAAAAAATAGAGCAAATTATATTTTTAGCTCCTTCCAATGTTTGTGCTACTGGTCGCAATATCTGTGAGGTGGGTGCCTGAGTCAAACTTTCTTATTATTTATAACTTAATGACAAATGTTAACACTTTCGTATCCTTATGTCTAATTACACCACTTCCTTAGCACTTACATCCTTGTTAGGAGTCATTTTTATGGAGGAAAAACAGGATTACTTTTTAAATTTGTTTGGTTTAATTTATCACTGAATTACAGTGCAACAAGAAGGTATCAGAGAGACTGAGGGGAGAGATGACTCTACATCCTTCTATAGCTTCTCATGTAATACATTGCAGACAGAGACAGACAGACAAACGACTTTATTAGGGCAAAATTGAGACTATATAGTCACTTCTTACATTTAACCCTGCGTCAACAATTAAAAATGAAAATGAAGTAGTAATAATAATTTCACTGAAAAGAACCAGAAAATAAAATAAATAGAAAAATATACAACAAATTCGGCAAATTTCTATAAAAAGAGAGTAATAGAGGTAAAACTTAGGAAAGACCTGACTTGGCCATCCTAGTAAAAGACCACGCAGGAAAACAGCCAAGAAGGGTAGGGGGATGGAAAAAGCCTGCGAAAACCTGCAGACCAGATTATTAGTTCAAATTTGCGTCATAAAAACACATCTGCATGAACAAAAGTTTGTAAACCAGGAGTTTATCTATATAGATTAGGGCAGACCTTAGTTACTCTAGTTACTCTAATTTGTGTCGTAAAAATGCATCTGCATGACCAAAACAAACTTATTCGTACCCTGCATATTCAGCAATAGAAAGATGGTGCGTACTGTAAATATTGTGTGTTTTTTGCCAAAGATGAATTTCGTTACATTAGTTCCCAAGAAGTTGGAAAACTAGTTGAAACACCTATTAAAAATAATAAAAATGCTACTGAAAGATTCTGATCACATGGAAAATGAAAACATCATGCTGAGTTGTGCTCAAAATGTAATAAATGCAATTGAAGGTAAACAATTATCTATATATCTAAAGTTTTTTCAAATCTGCAAAAGCTAGTTAAAGAACATCGAGAAAAACTTGGTCCCATAATCAAAACTGTTATTTGATGTGGAAGAAATGGCAAATGGCTGGCCATTTAGAGGCAATCATGTTTCTGGTGCATTTAATATTAAAGATGAGCCTAAGAGGAATTAAGATGCTTTTCGTTCATTTTAAAAGTATCGATTAGAAGCAGGTGACGAAATTTTAAAAAATTATTGTTAACTTGCAACAAAATCAACTTACATCTGCTGGGACATACAAAATGAAATTATAAACTGTTGCAACATTTTCATTTTTAAAGAGCTCGTGTATGAGGTCAATACTGCAAAGTGTTTTACAGTTTTAGCAGATGGAACTACAGATATTGCCTGTCACGAATAATTTTCTCTTTGCGTGCAATATTTAAACAGCATTACACAAAATATGTGAACATTTTTTACAATCTGTGCCAGTTGTATCTACAACAGGAGAATCTTTGGCAATGGCACTTCTTACAAATTTGAAAGAATTTGGCTCAGACTTAAAACATTTACGGGAACGAGGATATGACAGTGCTCCATCCATGTACAGAGAATTTAACGGAGTTCAAGCGCATGTCAAGAGAATTTAACGGTGATCAAGTGCATATAGCCAAACTACATCCTACCACAATTTATGTGCATTTTGTTTCACACGGTTTGAATCTGGTAATATCCAACCCTACAGACATACAAGATATATGACGTTGTATTGGTATTGTGGAGAAGGTTTCCGCACTTTTGAAACACCCAAATGCAATGAGGTTTTACTAAGAAAAATTCATGAAAATGCATGCGAATCAAAATGCCATGCTTGAAAACAAATGCGCCTGACCAGATGGGTTGACAGGCATGATGCTATTATGGTATTGGTGAAACTGTTTGAGCCAGCAGTCCATGCTTTGGAGGAAATAAGTGATTCGACTGACAGATGCATCAACTTCTGCAGATTTACTTTCAATGGTATTTGCCAACAGAATTTCACGGTGTCATTGCTCATTCTAGAAAAAAATTTTAATTTACTGCTAAGCAAAATACTGCAAACTGATAACACTGATCTCAGCAGAGCTCTTCGCCATGTCAATGATGTAGAATCACAATTCAAGCCAATTCGTATGAATGTAAATGAGGAATATTAACATATTTATAAAAATGTAGAAAATAAAATCAATACTGTTAATGGAACCAAAACAAGATAACCTAGACAAGTAGGTAGACAAATTCATATATATAACTTAGCAACAAATTCACCAGAAGAATATTTTAAAATAATATATTTTTGTCCTTTTTGGATAACTTCTTATTCCAGATATACGAAACAAGGATATTTTAAAATATCTCGTCTGTCTTATTCCTACAGGCAACCAAGCATCCACAACAGATATCCAGAAGTTTCGTAATTTAACAGAATTTTATCAAATGGATATAGAAGAACCCAATCAAACTGTCTTAATTAGCAAATTTCAATTGTGTTAACATTATTATAATTGCGATGATAAACCTAAAACTGCCTTGGAAGCTCTCATCGAATGTGACCAAAATATTTACAAAAATGTTTTCAAGTTACTGAAAATTTTTGTGACACTTCAGGTATCTACAAGTACAAGTGAGAGATCTTTAAATACTTTAAGATGAATCAAAACCTATTTCAGAAATTCAAATGGCCGTAACCATTTAACACATTCAGTGCTGTTCATGTGTTCCTCACATGCCCAGCACATGAACGTTACTGATGATTTCAACTAATTATAATTTTAAATGGTTTTTAATGTTAAAATAATAATATTCTTACATTTTA
This sequence comes from Uropetala carovei, assembly GCA_036926305.1. Lineage (NCBI taxonomy): Eukaryota > Metazoa > Arthropoda > Insecta > Odonata > Petaluridae > Uropetala > Uropetala carovei. The sequence goes on from JAXCHB010000353.1 coordinate 9,789, forward strand.
ACAATTTTCTTGAGTACAGAAAATCATTCTACACAGGAGGTAAGTTTCGATTTGGATGGTCAGCAGTGAGCGTGTTAAATGAATTAGCAGCACTTAATATTCATGGGTAAACTTCGATTTATACAGAAGAAGTATACCTAGATGAGTAGGTAGAGAAATTCCTAGAAATAACTTAGTGACAAATTCGCCAGAAGAACATTTTGTAAACTAGTGGCTTTGCCCCTACTTGTTCTGCTCACCTCTGCATGCTATGCCTTCTTGCATGCTTCACGGATTCGTTAGCAGACTCTCATGTGGGTCGAGAGAAAGGTGTGAAGAGGGGAAAAGAAATAAATAAATCTAATATATTCATTGACTCTAGATTGAAGCACTTCTTTGAACATGATATTTGAAATCTAGTTTTTTTGTCCAGTGTGCTTCAGCAAATTTCAATTGTGGTATGAACATTATTATAATTGCAATGATAAACCTAAAAACTGCCTTGGATGCTCTCATCGAATGTGACCAAAATATTTACAAAAATGTTTTCAAGTTACTGAAAATTTTTGTGACCCTTCCGGAATCTACAGTAGAAGAGAGAGACCTTTTTCTACTTTAAGATAAATCAAAACCTATTTGAGAAATTCAACTGTCCAGAACCGTATATATGAATTAGCATCACTTAATATTCATTGGGAAACATCAATTTCTACAGAAGAAGTTTTGCAAGTATTTCAGGAAAAAGGACACAAAATGAACATTGTATTATGAACTGTACTATATTATATACTAGCAGAACTGCCTGTTGAATTTCAATGGAGTTAGTGAATCTAAGACTGACCGTGTAACATGTAAACACCATAAGAATAAGATAGTACACAGTTTCAACCATCAAATAGGGCAATTAACTATTTAGATGAATGAAAGAAAGAAATCTAGCACTTTAAAAAATTGAAAATTACGTGTAAACTTATGGGAAAATAAATATTTGAAACTTTCCCGGCGGATGATCGTGATGAAATTTTCTCGGGTTACTAGTCAGGTTACAGCGCACCTAATGGCCGATGTTTCGGCGACTATCTCTGTCATCATCTTTTAGAGTTTGTCTAATACTCCAAGATATCCTGTTTATTAGCAATGCAATATTCCAGAACAATAAATAATACGTTGTTACGTACTGCTACTTTAATTCAAATTCTGTTTATTTCATTAATTATAATGAATACGTAAAGGAAATTCGGTACTTTTCTGTTAAACCCCCCACTCTCTCAGTTTTTATTTCGCGCTTCATACTGTCACTGGGTTTGGCAAACTTGGATATGCAAGCGAAATAAACATTTGATGTGCAAAATAAAAACTGCACGAGAATAAAAAGCCTTTTCATGTGATTACAATCAATTATTGAAGATAATTCGGCACAGATTCTGCTTTCAAGAATAAGAGGGAGGGATATAAAAAAAGAACCAATATTGCATGCAGACACAAGGAAATTAAATGTTTGTTTGTGAGATTGTTTATGTTAGCAACAATGAAGAAGTAACCATACAAGAAATTTTCTGTTAAACTCTATTCAAGACATTCTTGTTCAATTTTCTTGATAACGACTACTCCTATGATAAAAATGTATAGGAAAGGAAACACTTCTTTACTAGTTCCACAACTTCTATTTGAAAAATATTTTTATATGAGCAATAATTTATGAGATATAACGAAAATGTAATTTTTTGTCACCATTAAAGTGGTACCCCTGATTGGTGTACACGATTCATTTTTGCGATTTTCTTATTCTTTGCTTGTAAGTCCTTAATATCAAATTTCATGACAATCCGTTTGGTAGAAGCAGAGAACGAACATGCGGGCGGGTGGATGGACGGACAGACAGACGGACAGACTGACGATAATAGACGCTCATGCTGGAAGCGAAACACGCCTAAAAACTAGACGTTTTAGCCAATTTGTGATCGCCGACACAAATTGACATTACAGCACTGCAGCTGCACGCACCCATCAAGGTGCCAAGCAACAAAATTAGACATAAATTAAGTAAAGATGGTTCAGTTAGTATACCTCCCCATACAAATACAATTCCTCACTAGCACCCCATGAGCCAATATGATAACTAATGAAAACTCACTCCACCCAGTTGTGAGTACATGCACACAGGTACAGTGCAGCAAGTTTATTATAAACCGTTATTTATTAAACCTATTTGAGTGGTGTGGGTGTGGTTGTGACCGTCTAATTTGGATTATTAGTGCCCCCACAATTACATACAAATGCATCATTCCAAAAATAGTCTAAACATGTTCTAGAGACCTCAAAATGTGTATTTCCTTGGAAACCTAGAAGTCTATTTTTTCCGTGATCAAAATACTTTCTCTATACTACGTATAGGGTCATTCCATGCTACATGTCCAGACTCGGCAAGTGATGGTTCCTTCGACTAGAACCAAATTTTCAGGATCATTAGTATGTACGTCTAACTACCTTCCCAACACATGACTTTATCCATATTCGGGGGTATAGATATTTAAATTATTATGAATAGCGTTATGAGGCAAAATTACCATTTTGTATCGTAAAAGATTACAGTTGTCCTTACTGCCATAAATTACATATATTTTGAATGTTTACAGAATTCACCGCTACATGGTGGTGGCGCTGTATACTAGAAATTTACAAATAAGTTAAATATCTCCAAAATGGATGGTTCTATGAAAATTTGTTTCAAACAAAACTTGGAAGAAATATTATTCTCTACAACCTTGGTCCTCACGAAGATTACCAATAACGATGTTTTTAAGATATTTGACAGAAACCGAAAAAAGGATTATTCTTAAATAATTCCTAGACAATAACTGCTATGAAAAATTGTTTAAAATAAAAGATGTACGATATTACATTCTCTATCACCTTTGTATAGAATTGTATATACAATAATGCTGTTTTAATGAGGAAATATCGGAAAAACCGAATCGGGTTTCGAATAAACCTCGACTTCCGGTTAACCGGACTGAGAGATACAAAGGCTTGTTTTTCCCTAGAACGATAGCTGAGCAGAACAGAAGTTACAATAAGAAATCAGCCGATGTAGAGTGATACTATTCATTATTATGCACTTACCCTTGGTGCTATTGCACCCCCTGCCATACACCATTCCGGTGGCTTGCAGGGTGAACTATGATATAGATAACCGGTATTGTCCAAAAACTAATCAGTTCTTTGTGCTCATGCTAAAGTGTTATATATGAAATTTGGTGTTAATATGACAAGTACTTTTTGAGTTAGAGAGCCTACAATCAGGGGTGAGCTGGAGGGGGCTCGGTGGGGCTCGCACATGCCCTTTGTTAAAATTTGACTTTTCCAAATTTAATAAGTGCAATTAAAGGTAAAAAATTACCTATTATTCAAAAGCTTTTTCAACTCTGTAAAAGCAAGCTAAAGAAAATCGAGAAAAACTTGGTCCCATAATCAAAACTGTTATTTTATGTGGAAGAAATGGCTGACCACTGAGAGGCCATCGTGTTTCTGGTGCAGTTAATATTAATGATGAGCCTAAGAGGAATTAAAACGCTTTCTGTTCACTTTTAAAATATCGATTAGAAGCAGGTGAAGAAATTTTAAAAAATCATTTAACTTGTAACAAAAACAACTTACATCAGTTGGGACATACTAAAAGAAATTATAAACTGTTTCAAAATTTTCATTTTAAAAAATCGGTACAACATACATTGTACAAACTTTCTCATATATGGGTACTAATGTGTCGTTTAGTTATCTTTAGAAAATGAAAATCGTATGAGCCTGTTTTTAAAAAATCCAATTTTTGTTAAAGTTGCCCAAGAATAAACTAGCCTTATATTCATTCATTGAGAAAAATGAAATACATAGTATTATTGTAGATGTATACTCAAGTAACTATACGAAATTTGATCAAAATCGTTAGAGCCGTTTTTGAGAAAATCAAAGTTGTTGTTAAAGTTGCCTAGAATAAACTAGCCTTATATTCATTTTTTGGGAAATATGAACTATACAGAATTATTGAAGACGTAAACGCAAGTAACTGTACAAAATTTGATCAAAATCGTTAGAGCCGGTTTTGAGAAAATCAGATTGTTGTTAAAAATGCACAGAATAAACTACTCTTAATTACTGATCAATGTCAAGCATTTCTACGTATACCCTGCTCAGTATACGATAAAATGCCTAAGTAGGAGATTTCATTCATTTTTGCTCTACCGTCTAGGCTCCAGCGCCAGTGACAGACAGACAGCACTGCGAAAACCACTTTTTCGGATTCAGCGACGCCTAAAACGTATATTTCCGTAAAAATCTCGAGGTCGAATTTTTTCGCGAAAACAATAATTTCTCGATACTTCGTATCAGAAAGTAAAAAGCTTGTCTCTGAGGTCAATGCTGGAAGTGTTTTACAGTTTTAGCAGATGGAACTACAGATATAGCCTGTCAAGAATATTTTTCTATTTGCATTTGATATTTTAACAGCACTACACAAATTTTTTTGTGAACATTTTTAGCCATGTTTCGCCTCCAGCGTGTGCGCCTATTATCGTCGGTCTGTTTATTTAACGGTGGTCAAGCGCATGTAGCCAAACTATAAAAAACTATAATGGTTATGGTGGAACTGTTTGAGCCAGCAGTCCATGCTTTGGAGGAAATAAGTGATACAACTGACAGAGATGCATCGACTTCTGCAGATTTACTTTCAATGGTATTCGCCAACAAAATTTCAAAGTTTCATCGCTCATTCTAGAAAAAAAATTTTATTTACCGCTAAGCAAAATACTGCAAACTGATAACGCTGATCTCAGCAGAGCTCTTCGCCATGTCAATGATGTAGAATCAGAATTCAAGCCAATTCGTATGAATGTAAATGAGGAATATTAACATATTTATAAAAATGTAGAAAATAAAATCAATACTGTTAATGGAACCAAAACAAGATATACCTAGACAAGTAGATAGACAAATTCATAGAAATACCTTAGCGGCATATTCACCAGAAGAATATTTTAAAATAATATATTTTTGTCCTTTCTGGATAACTTCTTATTCCATATATCTGAAACAAGGATATTTTAAAATATCTCGTCTGTCTTATTCCTACAGGCAACCAAGCATCCACAACAGATATCCAGAAGTTTCGTACTTTAACAGAATTTTACCAAATGGATATAGAAGAATCCAATCAAACTGTCTTAATTAGCAAATTTCAGTTGTGGTGTGAACATAATTATAATTGCGATGTTAAACCTACCGTATTTGACCGAATATAGCCCCCCTCCGAATATAGCCCCCCTCCGAATATAGCCCCCCTCCGAATATAGCCTCCCTACCCATCTTTTCTCACACAAATCTAGAAAATATTTTAATACCCTGAAAGGATATGATCATTTTTAGGACTTTAATGTCATGAAACATGCTCTATAATTTGAAGAAATATCAAACTTGCACTCATTTAATAAAAAAGTACCAATTAGAGAGTGATAAAACGCAATGCTAATTGGAATTTTAAGGTTTTCAGATTTCATTCATTGTATAAAAATTTTAAATGAGTTTTAAGTTTAAACGGGTGTTCCCCAAACTCGACAGCGTTCTGCTGCAATTGTCACGGAGGCCACGGCACATGCGCGACCAGTTTAGGTTGGTGGGGGTTTTGTTCTCACGGCAGAAGATGCCTACCATGTTCAGATACTGCATGATTCCTTTATTATATGATACGTCTATGAAAGTCATAGCCACCGTGGTGATCATTGAATGATCACTGATCATAATTTTAGTTTGCCAAAAACATGACGTCCGCTACGGTAGGGATCAGTGAACATATGGCTGGAAAATTACGTACAGCAGAATGATCGCTACCGGAGCGATTTCTGCCGAACATGACCAATATGACGACAAAAACAGTTAAGTGTTTAACAAAAGAGGACTACCGAGGAGATTTCTGCTAGTACCGATATAAATAGATCACCCAAAAAATTCGTCACGTAGGAGTGTGAAGATGCTTAACTTGAGCGTAGAATTTTTGAGAAATAGGAATTGGTGATTTAAAAAACCCTTTTTCGGCTCAAATTTTTTTCCGTAGAGCTGGCCCAAAAACTTGCAATTTGACTATAATGGGAGCGATCAGGTAATTGAAAAATCCTTCCTATATGGTGACGTCAATCAGCCTTGCAAATAAATATTCGCAACCCGAGTAGTTTTGTCTTACAATGGATAGAAACACTTACTGACTCGAATGAAATTCATCATTATTGAAGCTTTGCAAACTTGTTTGTACCCACCTAATTTTTAGTGCCCGAAAATAGCCTCCCCCCTCAACTTTTGCACTTCACTTTTGGCCAAAAATAGGGGGGCTATATTCGGTCAAATACGGTAACTGCCTTGGAAGTTCTCATCGAATGTGACCAAAATATTTACCAAAATGTTTTCAAGTTACTGAAAATTTTTGTTACCCTTCCAGTATCTACAAGTACAAGCGAGCGATCTTTTAATAGTTTAAGACGAATCAAAACCTATTTGAGAAATTCAAATGGCCAGAACCGTATAAATGAATTTGCAGCACTTAATATTCATTGGGAAACTTCGATTTCTACAAAAGAAGCTTGCAAGTATTTCAGCATAAAGGATGCAAAATAAACATTGTATTATGAACTGTACTGTAATATATATAATTAAATAATATTAATAAAAAAATATAGAGCAAATTATATTTTTAGCTCCCTCCAATGAAAAATCCTGGTTGTGCTACTGGCCGCAATATCTGTAAGGTGGGCACCTGAGTCAAACTTTCTTATTATTTATAACTTAATGACAAATGTTAACACTTTCGTACCCTTATGTCTAATTACACCACTTCCTTTAGCACTTACATCCTTGTTAGGAGTCATTTTTATGGAGGAAAAACAGCATTACTTTTTAAATTTGTTTGGTTTAATTTATCACTGAACTAGCTTTTCGTACCCGGCTTCACCCGGGTGCATTTCGGACTGCAAATAGTTATACTTTTTCCGCTTAGAAGACAGCTTGAGAAAATGATACATACTAAAACTTCTCCTCTCCTTTCTGTAAACTACATTAGGAGTCTTGAAATAAAGTGGAAAGAACACGAAACGAACCAATACGAAAACTACAAAAACCACCATGAAAAAAGAAATGAATTAAACGCTAACCAATACCCGACAGAAAAGGATGTAAACCGACAAATAAATAATCGTGGAACATAAATTAAGAGTACAACCAAAGAATATAAGTTCAATGTAAAAACCACCAAGAAAAAAGAAATGAATTAAACTCTAACCAATAGCCGGCATAAAAGGTGTAAACCGACAAATAGGTAATCAAGGAACAAAAATCAAGAGCACAACCAAAGAATATAAACATAGACTACAAAATGAACAACTAAGAACGAAACAAGGAAAACAAACAAAGAACACAAAAAATGGACACGAAACGAAAGCAAATGAAAAAACAAACTAACCACAACCAACCAACGAATAATCTCCTAAAGCTCAATGTATCTGATGATGGCGACTGACGCTTTCTATTCAGTTGCTAAATAAACAATCAACAATCACAAAATAGCGTGTTGTAGTGATAAGTAAATATTGATTACGCGGAATATGAGTTTGTATGTCAACATAATAACAGGAGAAACTAAATAAGAATACCTATTATTACTCTAAATAGATATAAAATTATTGATCTTAATTGTGTTTTCCATCGTAATTAATTGAATAATAGATTGAGATATTCGAACGAATCGATTTTAAATAATGTAGTAAAATGTTTTACTTTTCTAACGTAATTAATTACGTGAGTGTATCGGTACTGTTTACATTTTACCCATGGAACCGCAGACACGAATTCTTAATTTTAGTTCAGAAGACATAATAAAGTTCAACAAAAGTATTATTCAAAAAAATCTTTCGAAATTCACTGTGTTACGTGTTCAAAATGTTAATCTAATTTAGTTCTCGTATTAAAATAACAATTATTCAAGAGTGAACCTTATTTCCAATTGATAAAACTCTCTTTTAATTCAAAACGATATTATATATTACAAAAAAGTATCTAATTATTATTGAAACGCAAAATGGATGAGCATAGGAAAAAACTTGCATGTTAGCATGAAATGCTCAATTCAGTTTTTATTGATAAACTGATAAAACGAAACACAAAAACTTTAACGTAGTAATTTAATCATATATCTTCAGTAATTTTCACATAAACAAAATATGAAATAAAATAAGACAAAAGGCATATAAAAACAATTTAACTTATATCCAAACATACCTATAATGCGAATGACACGATTACAGAAAAACAAACTGTTCACTAATGTTTATTCGCAGAATTAACCTGTGTATAGAAGACCATAGATAGTGAAAGAAAAACATACAATCAAATCAGAAGATATTAAATGAGTATTTCATCAACTATTTCTACGTTTACGATATGTTTATAGTTCAAACGTAATTTGTTTACATTGGTTGCTAAGTATATCCAAATGCTGAGCAATAATGAAAAATAAGATTTTCCCTTCAATTCGTCTTATTTGATCTGTAAGCCCCTCTTTTAAAAAATTATTCCAAAAGAGGAGATAATTTACCACAAAAAAGTCTGCGAGAGCATATGTCTGCGATATATATATGTAAGGAGTTAAAAATTCGAGAAATTTACGAAAAAATTTTAAATGGAAATCCCATATAAACGAAAATATTTTATTATAATTAAATAGTACAGTTAATCGGTTTAAAAACCTTACTACACCACCGTACACATGATAACGGTTAATATGACACCTTCCTCTTTTTTCTGCGTATTGTAGTTTCTGAGCCTTAGCAGAACATACATACATACATACGACACCTTACTTTATAGATATGTATAGATTACAGTGCAACAAGAAGGTATCAGAGAGACTGAGGGGTGAGATGACTCTACATCCTTCTCATGTAATACATTGCAGACAGACAGACAAACGACTTTATTAGGGCAAAATTGAGACTATATAGTCACTTCTTACATTTAACCCTGCGTCAACAATTAAAAATGAAAATGAAGTAGTAATAATAATTTCACTGAAAAGAACCAGAAAATAAAATAAATAGAGAAACATACAAGCAAAATACCAAATTACAAATTTGGAAAATTTCTATAAAAAGAGAGTAATAGCGGTAAAAAACCTAAGAAAGACCACGCAGGAAAAGAGCCAAGAAGGGTAGGGGGGTGGAAAAAGCCTGCGAAAACCTGCAGACCAGATTATTAGTTCAAATTTGCGTCGTAAAAACGCGTTTGCATGACCAAAAGTTTATTTGTAAACCAGGAGTTTATCTATAGAGATATATAGCTAATTATGGGCCTGGTTACTGCAATTGCAGCAAGTTTTAGATTACATTGTAAAACAAATGTTTTCATGCTGCTCCGGAATAAAACTAGTCCGTCACCTAATGCTCTTTTTCATTTAGATTATCTACAAAGAGAAGATAACCATGTAACCTTCAATATGTTGAAAAAACAATGTGCTTCCCTATTCTCATCTAATTTTAAATTTATATGTGTGCCTATTGAGTGTTAATAAGCATTACAGATGTATAAAATAATGGTTTCACTTAAAAAATGCAAAGATTCCAAGATTCAAATGATGCAATGAATACAGTTAACGGAATAATTATCCATAAATATGTGTTACTATGTATCAATTTCGATGCTTAAAGAAAAGTTTAAAATGAATAAGTATTGTTTAATCTATTTGAAGGTTTAATTGAGACTAACTAAATCACAGGCAACAATGATGGTCGCCTTGGCAACATCCGGTAAGGGTACGAAAAATCCACAAATTTTCAAAAATGAATGGATGTTTCTTAAAACTTCAACCGTGTAACATGTAAAAATCACAAGAAAAAGATAGTATAGAATGTTAGCCATCGAATAAAACAGAAACTATGAATATCAGTCCATATTTATGTATTTTGATGAATGAATGAAAAAACTGTTCATAAATCGACAGGGTACCAGAAAAAGTTTGCCTATGATGAATACAGTAATATAACATAAAATAGAGTACACATTCATTTTTCATGTTATTCTTGCGATGTTTACACGTTACACGGTTGAATTTTTCAGAAATACGCATTCTTTTTCGAAATTTTGCGGATTTTTCGTACTTATTCTGGGCATTACCAAGGAGACTCTCATTGTTGCCTCCAATTCATTTAAGGCCAATTAAACTTTCAAATAGACGAAAGAAAAGCGTTATTGTTATCTTCTCTTCATTGATAATCTAAATAAACGCTTGCACTGATGTCGCCTTTATAGTAAGTCCTGTAAGAAGTTAAAATCAGTCATTGAGAGTAATTGACACTTGAAGGAAAGCAACTGTATATGCCAACTAACACTACAAAATTGCTTATTTCAATTGGTTCAATGTTTATTAGTTAATGGTATAATAAACCTGTCATTGTGTGAATAATAAATTTTTTCCTTTTATTAGGAGTTCAAAATGGGGGGTCATCTTATAATCAGAGTCGTCTTATATTCAGGTATATCAAAATGATAATATTTCCTATATTCTATAATTCACAATTATTTTGAGCAAATATTCCTTTAACCTTCCCACTTTTCTCATGCACTTTTATCCCTTCAATATCTTTTCCTTCCCTCCTTCCACTTCTATGCTTTCCTCTCCCTTTTCTGTCCTACCTAATCTATGAATCGAGGGCCAATTCCCTATTCTATGTTCAAAATTGTATCAATACTCAATCTGACACCGCGTTAATAGTAAAATATAAAGCCTAAATTTACCATATATATATAGATGTTTCATAATTACACACAGTACCTGTGCGGCTGCATGGTGTCCTCTTCACCCTCCGCTGATGACTGGCATGCCTTCTTTGGTCCACGGGCCTATGTTGATGGTCCCGCCCTGATGCTTCCATGATGAGGTTCCCACGTTGATACTCTGCTGCAAAAGTCAAATTACATAAATTTAATGTGCCTGAGTTACTGTGGCAAATCTTCAAATTACTGTATTGACCCGAATATAGTGCGATGTTTTTTTCATCAATGGCCACCTTTAAAAGTCGCATTCGCACTATATTCGAGTACTTTTAAGAAGTGCGTATTGGCACGTCTCGTGATGCGTTTCAGACGTCAGTTTATAATTGCTACATTGTAAGTGAATTGGGTGTTCATGTTATGACGCTACATTGTACAAATACACTGGAAAAGCATCTGAGAAGAAAACTGAAAATAGATCACGGTCAAACTGCAACAACTTCGCGCACGTGTTGTCCGCAGCAGGAACCCCTGTGGTACCGGTAGCTCTTACGTCAGTGCATTGATATTTTTTGTTTTTCCAGTTTCCGAAGTTTTTACCCATTATTATTTTAATGATGGACGGCCAAAAGGAAGTTGATCATGTTGAGAAAAAGGCTTCTTCCAAATCCCAAGTTAACAGAGGAATTCGACAAAGTTATGACATGAACTTTTAAGTACTCGTGACTCAAGAGGCAGAAAAAATAAACAATCTTCAAGCTTCGAAGAAGTATGGTGTTCCGGAAGCAACTATATGTTTATGGCGGAAGCATTTAGATAAGTTTAAATTTGCTAATTCAACCAGGAAAGCATTTAGGGGACCTTCAAAAGGAAGATTTGAAAACCTTGACAATCGTGTCTGCGATTTCATGATGGAAAAATGAAGCAAAGGATTTCCCATCACTCGAGAAGACATAATGATGAAAGCTTTGGAAGTAGCGAGTGAATTTAAAATTCCACGCAGTGATTTTAAAGCAAGCATCGGCTGGTGTAGATGGATGATGCGAAGAAAAGGTCTTTCTCTTCGACGCCGCACTTCTCTAGCTCAGCGCCTTCCTAGTGATTATGCCGAAAAGTTAATTAATTACCAAAGGTATGTCATAAACTTACGTAAAAAGCACGGCTACCTGCTAGGGCAGATGGGAAATGCCGATCAAACTCCTGTTTGTTTTGATATGCCATCAAACGTCACTGTCAATGTTAAAGGCGCTAAATCAGTGTTGATCAAATCCACGGGAAATGAAAAAAATACAATCACGGTAATGCTTGCAGTCACGGCCGACAGGCGAAAACTGACTCCTTATGTTATATTAAGGTGTAAAACGATGCCGAAGGAAAAGTTACCGTCAGGAGTGATCTTTCGTGTGCATGAAAAGGGATGGATGAATGAGAACCTTGTTTTAGACTGGCTGAATGAAGTTTGGGATAAGCGCCCGGGTGCGTTACTGCGTCAGAGGGGAATGCTCGTACTCGACGCGTTCAAGGGTCATATGACCGAAAATATTAAGAGAAAAATTGCTGAAATACGCACGGATCTGGTTATTACTCCAGGAGGGATGACATCGCAATTGCAAGTGTTAGATGTCGCGGTTAATAAGCCTTTCAAAGATTACTTGAGAAAGGAATATAATGAGTGGTTATTGGCAGGAAACCATGAATTTACTCCGTCGGGAAAGATTAAGAAACCGTCAGTCTCTATGTTAGCGAAGTGGATCAAAACAGCCTGGGACAAAATCACCCCCGAGTCCATTGTACGTGGATTTAAGAAATGCTGTATATCGAACAACATGGATGGTAGTGAAGACAGTGTCTTGTGGGATGAAGAGAGTGACAGGAATGACTCGAACCTTGCTTCAACTTCGGGAGATGAGGAAACAGAAGAGGAAGGAGATTTTGATTAAGCACTGGTAGATAGTTTCTCATAAGTCCCTATAATAGTTATAGTTAATTAATTAAAATGTTTGCATTAAAATTTGTGTTTTAAATCATTTTCAGGAGATTGAAGAAACTTCGGATATTTAGTATATGAGTTTATACATAATTTAAATGAGTAAAACAGAGAAAATTAAATGTTTTTTCATCTTTTTCTAAAATTCCTTTCAAAATACTTGGGGTCGCACTATATTCGGGTCAATACGGTAATAGAATTGTACCCAGCATTAATAACTCGCGATTTATAGGGAGAAGTGCGAATCTTACCTAATCAGAGTCTCATCCGGACTTCGCTGATGCAGCTTTTACCTCCAGGTGGCATCAGGTCATCTTCCAGGCTGGGTGCAGTCCTCTTTTAAGCTGCATGCCATCTCTGGTCCACAGTCCCACGCTGATGGTCCTGCACTGACGGTCCCACGATGAAGCTCCCTCGTTGGTACTCTGTTGCAAAAGTCAAATTAGATGAGTTTAATGTGACTGAGTTACTGTGACAAATCTTCAAATTAATACAATTGAACCTCACAGTAGTAACTTGTGAATTATAGGGAGACATGTTTTTCATCAAACATTGCTTTTTCGGTAAAAAGAAAAATTCACATCTAGGAAACTGCACGTATAAAACGGATTATTTGAAAATTTATAGTGACTACCATAAAATTTGAAATTATATTACCAAAATTTAGAGAATGTGAATGTTATGCTATATTTACTGGGAATGCTTGTTTAAGCAGTGGATATATAATATTATTACAGTTCAAGAAGTAGTGCACAATAAGTTAGAATTTATTCCATTACAAAAAATTAACTTAATCTTTAGAATGAAAAGAAATATTTAAAAATTTTCACTGCCTTCCAATAAATAGGAAAATAAATTGCCTCCTATTATGGAAAAAGATTGTTATACACATACAGCATGAACCAGAAACTAATATGGGTTCTATATAGGTATTAGAAATGTAGGATTCTCGGAATCATGGAGTTATCAAACAAACAACAAATGGTAATTACAGTCACAATTGTCAGATTAGGAAACCTCAGGGTCATTGATAAATTTGAGGAACATAAAATTAATCTTTTTCCTCCTAATTGCACAAGTGAGCTCTAGCCTTTGGATTTAGGAATAATACAATCTTTTAACAGTAGGACGGCGGGACTGGATGACGCCCCATGAACGGCAGAGGCGGTCTTTTTGACCGCTCATTATTTTTCCGTAGTTTTTAAGCGGGAAAATTTACACAAAGATTCAAATCAACTTAATTAATTAATGATTGGTTATTTGTTTGCCTTTTTGCCTCAGCTTCAGTACATTTCTTTATGTGTGCAATCATGAAATTATCAATAAAGAGTCGCAGAGCACTAACCGGTGAGCGTACTAATATTCGTCAGCATCATTAGTGTGGAATCAGATAATAAATTAGATACAATGTAGATACGATGAACATAACTGCCGATGACACAAAATGAGAGACAAATGAAGATCTGCTGTAATAATCTAAAGACGGGTGAGAAAAACATGCAGCGGTCACAATGACCGCTGCTGCCAGGTTAGAAAGATTGGCTTGTAAATAAAAAAGTATTACAGGGATCAGCGTAAAAAACAGCTGAATTGTGCTTGACATTAATATAATAAAAGTCAGCAAAAGGGAAAGAGATTGGAGGAAAAACAAGACATCGAGATAAATTGCAAAGCCCAGCAGTCAAAATGACCGCGTCCGCCGTTCTAGTGTTAAAGAACTACCGAAAGATTCTTGTAGAGAAAGCAATGTTTCTTCTGCAAGGCGGTAAGGACTCAAATCAGGTGAAGGTAAACATATTAGATGCCTTACATTACATTTATTTAGCTTGGAAGCAGGTCAAGGAATCTACTATTAGAAAATGTTTCAAGAAAGCTGGCTTTTTCTTGGATAGCGTAGATGTCTTACCCAAAGAAAAAGTAGAAGGTGCTAAGTGGCATCAGTTTCAGACAGGGACAACATTTGTTGAATTTGTTAATATTGACTCAGAGGTAGTGACATCTAAAATTCAGTCAATTGATGATGTTGTTGATGATTATTTAGAAGAAAATGTAAAAACCACTGATTATGAGGTTTCAGAGGAGGAGGCTGAAATCCCCATGGTATCCTACCGGGAAGCAATTTCTGCCACTTCTACAACTAGGAATTATATTTCTAGGGCTAATGTGAAGGTGAACTCGTTTGATGATTTGAATAATCTTGAGAAACAAATTCATGACATTCACAAACAGAAGGACTATAAACAGGGAGAAATATCAGACTATTTTTTGAAAAGTGAATGTATTAATAATACTACATAGATCATATTTCTCAATACATGAATATAAGACTAGGTTCGGCAACTTTAATAATAACTGGATTTTCTAATAAGTGCTCATACGATATCAAATTTTGTATAGTTATTAAAGATGTTTATATTGATCCTACATAGTTCATATTTTTCAAATATAACTAAATGATGCATTAGTATGTGAGAAAGTTTGTACAATGTATATTGTACCAATTTTTTTAATTCCACATCGAGAAATAAAGTTGTGTGAATTACGTGATGGCATAGATTATGAGAGTAAATGCGGTATTATTTCACGTATTTAAATACAAGTCAAAAGATTATTCTAAAAAAATCTGATGTGGCCAACACATGACTTTCTCCATATTTGGGGTATAGATATTTAAATTATTATGCCAATATGCGACGGGCCTGCACGTATGTCAATGTTCAATTATAATAATGCAAAGACGACCTGTTGGCATGTCTAAATTTAATCTACATAATTCCAACAATCCCACGATGCACTAAGCTCCAAGCAGGGGCAGACGGTAATTTGTGAAGAAAACCGCCCCATCACTATTACAGGCGAATGGATCAAATCTTATCTAAAATTAAGTAAAACAACGGAATGTTTTCTATTGGAATATGTATATATAAATGGAATAAAAGCAATAACAGTATGTAATTGGTATAAAACGACATTGTAAAACACTGCCCTTGGTCTTACCGAAAGGTTATGTGGCCAGTCCACCCCTGGCTCCAAGTCCACGTAATAACGACAGAAGTGCATTCGGCAGTTTTACAACAAAAAAGTACTCACGGCAGCAGACAATATACCATTAAACACGTTCTCACTCTCCTCTTATTCTTCAATGGAATAAAAACATCTTAGTCCGTCACTCTTACCGATATTATAACAGAACAAATATTCTTTCTTCTTAAAACACTCGATATCCATCAGCTTCACCAGCATTCTAACATCTACACCAAACAAACGAACATACCCGATTGGCTGTGTGGAAGAGGGGAAGCAGCCGCTTGGCCCTACCTTCCTCCCTTCCACCCTCTCCCACCACTTTTCCCCTCCTTCCCCCTTCTCCTTCCTCTCCCTCTCCTCATCGCTAACCCCGCCATATCTCTGAATCTTCTTCCATAGTCTCCCCACACCTTTCGCCCCATCGAACACTTCTCTGACATACCTTACTCCATTTCACTACTTCATGCCATACCAGCACAAAATCTCACGTGTGCCCTTACCCTCCCCTCTCTAACCCCCTTTCTCTCGTCTCGCCTCGCCACATGACCAGAGCCGGCGTGATGCGGTATGCTACGCATAGGGACCACGAAAGTAGAGCCCCCAAATTTCCCTTGTAGTACGTACCATGACATATCGTCGTCGATAACTGGCATATTAGATTTATAAGTATCGATAAATGGGCTGTGTTTAGTGGACAGATGTGAATACTAAAATCACTCTGTGATAGCCACAAACTATATTCTCTGGCAGCAATTATGTAACGGCTATGCTTACGTTGCACTACTGGAAAGCTTTGTCAAGTGATGTATCACGGGGAATAACTGGGAGCATCTAGTTTTCACAAAATGAGGTGTATTTCCTCTGGGCAGTATGCCTAATGAAGAGGGGAATGGAGGGGTGGGGATAGCGCAACCTTAAGGGCCCCATACACAATCAGTTAACATGCGCAAATTAAATGTTCTAATATAATGTGCAAATTAACTGAACTGAGAAATGAGCCTCTGTTGGCCTTACATAACATTTTAAAAAATTGCTCATTCCTCAGTTTTGAACAAAGCCTCTCAGTGATCGGCGTGCTTTGTTGCCTGGGATTGAGATGGGGAAAGCAAAAGGAGTGTGGATTTAACTGAGAAAATGATGAGAGTTTTACTCACAATCAGTTAAAATACGCGTCCTTTTAACTGTACAAACGCGCAATTTACTCATTTTTTCCTCAGTTATGATGACACGCAGTTAATTTGCGCATTTTAACTGATCGCGTATGGGGCCCTTTAGGGCAGAAGTGCGCAGAAATTCCCCGTCTGAGGCATTTAAAGACAATTCTGCCTCACAGAAATAAACCTATCAAAAAAGTAATACGGAATATAAAGTGCTGATTCTATGTAAATAAAGTACCTCTGTCACAACCGTTGGAACAACTTGCATAAAAAGAACGGGGAGGCCGAAATGCCGGCCCTGAATGTGACCACTTCCGCGTCTCCATTTTCCGCTCTCTTCCAGTCTTCTTTCTTATGTGTTTTCCGTCAAACCCAGTTTATCACTCCGCATTCCACTTCCTTTCCGCAACCCTAGATAAATTCCGTTTTATTCTTCTCGCAGATTCTCGCGAGAACCGACTCTCTGTATTAGGGTTTCCCAAGCTGTGTTCCGCGGAATCAAGGTCAAGGGCGGACAGGCTACCAAAATAAGTCAGGGAAATTTGTGAACGACCCTCTGTTGATATTTTGTTTAAAGAAATTTTTACTGCGATCAAGATTCTCGCTGAGTAACTTATATGCCTCACGGCCGCCCGTGTGCGTCCCTCTTTGGCCGCCCTTTACCACTACACTATAATTTTAGGAAATATTAAATTTAAGTCGCTTTTAAAAATGTATAACATCCATGTCAGGTTTCGTTTATGCAAAATGTTTATTTCTCGGTACAAATCCATTCCATCAATATCCTCCTCTTTCCTAATTTCATTTGTTAATTTTTTCTACGTTCTTGCAAGAACTCATCTTCTCATCATCACTCATATTCTCTGCTTTCGAAATATAATAGAGGAAACCAAAAAAATTGCTATGCTCATTTAACAAAGAGAATATTTCTTTTAATGAATTTATTGTCCTATCAAATATTGCGGAAAGTGAATCTTATAGTACGATTAGGGGTCATCGATGCATTAATCTGTATGTTCATATTCGAACTTTTGTCTTTATTTCATCTTCTGATATAAGAGCTCTACCCTAAACTGCCGCTCAATGTGGACAATGACGAATGAATAAGTTATGATTAAGATTCATTTGTTAAAATCTATTATAATTTGTTCCGTTCTCCATTTTATTGGACGTGTAGGAGGAAAAATTGGTTTTCGAACATATCCCATGATTATAACATTGCATTTATGGGAAAATCTCCTCCGATTTACAGATTTTCGGTTTACGAACTACTTTTCAGGAACGCATGGTCAGGGCCGGATTAAGCAGTACGCAAAACACGCAAGTGCGTGGGGCCCAGAGGACAAAGGGACCCACAGTGGACAGAAATCTGTTACTTGTTTCCCTTTATTCTTTTGTATCAAATACTACGCTTTTCTTAGCAAAACGCTTTCTTACTTTATCAGTAATTCCAAGTACAGGTAGTCCTCGCACTTACGACATAATTGGTACCTGAAAGTCGCGTCGTAGGCCGAAGCACATTTTCCCATATGAGCAATGTTAAAAATTTGAGTTACGTTCCTGTCCCAACGGCCAGATAATATATTTTTATAAAATGGCCCATAATATTGTACTCAGGCAAAGATAAACATAAATATAACTTGTTCTAGACTAGACAAATCTTTTTATTTTAATCGGGGTACAATAATGACTCGTAAAAACTTTACCGAAGGAATAAAGTATGCACTTATAAAAATTGGAGCTTATAATGTTGCCGTTTTAGGTGATTGTCACCACCGACGAACAAGGGATATCACAGGCCCGACCGGTGTTGGCAGGGGCCTCGCTTTTTTCTGAGCGCTAAATTACGTCAATCTTCGTTTCCATTGTTATGGTTCTACGTTTCTTAGAACCAGAAACACCTCCAGCACTTGAATTTCTCTTATCAGACATTTTTAAGAGTAACTAAAGTTTTAAAAAGTAATGCAAACCGTATGCCGCTTTCCACAAGCACAATAGCGTCGTAACATAGACTTAATGACTAGTAAATCGAGGACCGACACTCTAAAAATAACCTTTCTTATTTCGTTTTCCAGGGATTTAACCATTTAGCTTCCGAAATCGGATTTGCCCCACGTGCATAAAAAAACATTTCACCGATGCTACTTCCTTCCCTTCTACCTCCGTAAGTTTAAATCATACACGGAATCACTCTGAATTTCCTTCTTTGTCTGAAATCTAATATCTCGTGTAGAAGGAATTTAAGTAGACAATGACTTGACAGATTTTTATGTGAAATCGCGTTAAATTCCATTGTCGTAGCTTGCCCCATACGTATATCGTAGCCTAAATCTACCTTAAGACGTTAAACGTCGTTTCAGCCCGGTTGGCAGCCGACCGTCGTAACCGTGGAGCGGTGCCTTAAGTCCGAAGCACGTTCCTTAATTAGTAAACGTTGTAAGTCCGGAGCGTCGTAAGTCGAGGACTGCTTGTAATTCACTTTGTGTAAATCCGTCTACAAGTTACTGTTGGAACAACTTGTTGCACCTATAAGTCCATTTTCATGTCTCGTCGTAAAAAGAGAGAAATGGGAAAGGGAGGGGAAGATGGAATGTTCGTCTCGAACTACGAAAATATCAATAACGGATGATTTGATTTCGACCATTCTTCCAGCGTTTCGTAATCGTGACGCATTGGGGCAATTTTGGAGAGTTAACCTGTAAAGTAACGTCAAGGGTTCGATTCCAGAGGATAATTTACATTTCCCTTAACATAAGGCGTAAAAATAAGTTTTTCGACGTGCATGTTTTTGTTCTTTTGAAAATTTAAAATGGAAAAACTACACAGAGAATCTTCGAATCTGGACTGTTTCATTGGAAAATGAATAAACTTTTTATCGTCGATTTTCGAATATGGATCGAATCCATCTACAATTTGGTTTTTGGAGCGAAACTTTAACGTTTGTTGAGCTGAAATCCTTTCGTCGTCAATGGCAACCATTATGTTGCTGTTAAGCGAAATTGCAGACATTGCATTGGATTTTATAACACGGGAATTTAGTTCATTTCTTACTTTCTAAGACTTCGTGGAAAGATTAAGGTGGAGGAACGAACTGCAGGAGAGAAAGGTAGGGGGGGAGGAAAATGAAAAAGGACGAATAAGAAATACGTGCTGTGAATGAATGGGTCTCTAAACTAATCCGGTCAAATCTTAGGCCGGGGCCCAGAACGTGTGCTTTGCGTGGGGCCCATGAACCATTTAATCCGGCCCTGCGCATGGTGTTCGTAAATCGGGAGTTTACTGTATTCATTTTAATGTCTGTTATAATCAGTAGCGCACACAGGATTCACTCAAGGGAGGTCCGAAATATTTGACAAGCACAAAAGTTGTATGCAAGTTATATCAATGTCGCGTATTGCATTATTAATTATATTTATGTTAAAAACAAAGGGTGCAAACCGTCTCCTATTCCTTTCTGACGGCGCCCATGAACCCAAATTTCAAATAACCATGTATGTTTCCACAGTTTAGAAAAAGTCACAATTTTCGAAGGAGGGAGGGACCGGACCCGGTGGACCCCCCCCCCCCCCCCCCCCCCCCGTTATAATTTTCTAAAAAAATTAATAGCGATGTTTATTCCAATTATATTAGAAATTATCAAGCAAAAACAAGTGAAAATTTAAAAATCAATTTTTATAAACAACTTTTATATAGACAAGACATTCAATGCAGTGTAGATTTTCTGATAACAAAAGGGCACTAGGTACTATGTTAATAGGTTACATAATAATACGAAGGTGGTGTTAGCCGGTCATTGACGCACTCAATATAGCAAAATAAATTGAATAAAAACATTTCCTCGTAAATTTCCGTTGACAATATTGAGGATTGAACAGGTACAAATTAGAATTTATATGTTTATTAATTAATATGTTCTATTACACAGTTAAAATGATGATGTTAAAAAGAAAGAATAACAGTAAAGTTTGTGGTTTTTGCCCCCTCCCCCATAAGTAAATTTCTGGCTGCACTACTGCGGCGGAGGTAGCTTTGATTCTCTTTGCAGATTAACTCGTCATCTGGCGGCAGTGAATTTGATTCTTTTAAGGTTGCCCATTAACTCCTCATCTGGCGCTGGTAGCTATGATTCTCTGAAGGTGGTCAATTAACTCGTCATCCGGTGACAGTAACTATAGTTCTTTTAAGGTTGCCAATTAACTAGTCATCCGGCAGCAGCCAGTGTCGTAACTAGGGTATGGAGAAGGTGGCATTTGCCATAGGTGCCAAACGTTCCCGAAAAAAGTGCCAAAGGTCATGTTCCCACAAATAAGTATTGGTTTAATACTAAAACGTTAATTTATATGCAATAAAAATGCTATTATTCTTTATTAAATTGGAGAAAAAAATATTCCTACATAACTAAGGTGTTTCTTAAAATTTTGCCATAGGTCACGTATTGCCTAGGTAGGTATGTCTCTGGCAGAGGTAACTGTTTCTCTTAAGGTGGCCAGTTTACTCGTCATAAGGACGAATGGAATGGCACGTTTATTCCCCGAGAGCCAGCGTGGGTTGTATATAAGTTTGTTATTGAACGGTCATGATTTTGTATTGTACGATTCAACGAATAAAATTTAGAATAAAGAAGTCACTGACAAGAACTTTGTGGCATATAATTTACAAACATAATTACAAAAATCTACAAAAACCTTTATACAAATCACAAAGTATGTACATACAGACATCACAGCAAAATATCACTGCTCTCGGTATGAATCACAAAAAACACAACAATATCATATCTAATTTATGTACATACTTAAATGTTATTAAAATCAAAATATTAAACAAGAATTGCTAAAATACGTACGAAGAATTTTTTATTTATTCAAATTAATTTTTCTAGCCCTGCTTTCGCAAATTCAGAGATCACATCGTCAAATCAGTCCCTTGAAATAAATCACGTTCAATGGCCAATATTGCTAGTCCGCTTAATCTCTCTTGGTGCATAGTTGAACACAGGTAATTTTTTATTATTTTCAGTTTGCTGAAACTTCTCTCACCACTTGCAACTGTTATGGGAGGGTTAAAAGTATTTGTAACGCAATATTTATGTTAAGGTATGATTCACACAAGTCCCATTTTAGCATGCCTTCTAAAATTTGAAAGTGTTGAAGATTGCTCAAATTTTTAAAAAGCTCTTTGGCCTGAAACTTGAAACATTCAATTTCATTTTGGAATTGAATAGAGACCAACTCGGGATATTCTATGCATAATTCTTCTGCTGATTTTTTCAATTCCTCTAGCGGCATAGTCGCTAAACCATTTCCAGAAAAAAGCTGAACATCGTGGCTATTTTATGCATATTTTCAAATCTATCATTTAGCTGGCATATTATTATGTCCACGACTTCATAAAATAAACATCTTAATTCATCATCTCCTGAAAAATGCACTGCTTCATCATTAGCTTTTTCATCTGGCATAATGTTTTTTTTTTCGTTTTTGTTTCTCAGTAGGAACCGGATTAATTTGAATATCTTTACATATTATCACAGTCTCATTTGAAATATCATCAAATCCATTACATCTAAAAATTTTAAAAGTACATAGAAGTCCTTTTAGCATTTTAGAGGATCTAATAATATCTTGGGATTTAGCTTGCAAGCTGTTGTTGATTGTATTTATTTTTGTTAAAATTTTAATCCACATTGTTAGTATGAAAATGAATTTGTAACTTTCAATATGATTTGTTATTAGTCTAGTGGTTGCAACGCCGTCCCCGTAGGAAGAATCTTCAGATATTTCCTTTAAAGTATCTACCACTTCCTTAAACTGTAAATGAAAAGCACTTACAGTACTTGCTTTCGAACACCATCGTGTATCACATTGACCTTTCAATGAAATATCCAAAATTGATGTAATTTTGTCCCATCGCCGAGAAGACATTGCAAAGAAGGTATACAGTTTTTGAACAATACCAAAAAATGAAATAATTTCTACGTTATTTCTAGCTGCATGTACTCCTACTAAGTTAAGACAGTGTGCAGCGCATGGAACATATTTTGCCAAAGAATTCTCTCTCAAAATCTGGGCTTGCACACCTTTATATTTACCTCCCATGTTAGCTCCATTATCGTAACCCTGTCCTCTTATATCTTTAAAATCTAATCCATCTTTCTCCAATTTATTTCGTATTTCTCTTGCTAAGTCTTCTCCTTTTTTATTACTCGGGCAAATAAAATCAATAAATCGTTCTTCAATGGAAACATGTTGCTCATTAATTTTAACATATCTGATAAGTTGACACATATGTTCCTTATGAGATACATCTGTAGTACTGTCAAAAATAATGCTAAAATATTTAGCTTGCTTTATTTCGTTCAATATTTTATGCCTTACTTTCGAAGACAAAAGATAAAAAGGTCCAAAGTGAAGTTGACCTGCAATGATGTATTCTTAGGGTGACCAGATGTCCTGCTTTAGGCAGGACAGTCCTTCCTTTTGACAATCTGTCCACTGCCCACTCCAATCCAGAAATGTCCCGCTTTCTAGCAGGCACAAAAGTAAAGTAGGAACTCGACAACCGTCGCCATCGATAATCATCGTTTCACTCAAGCGGCATTGACACTCCGGAGTTGTAGACATTCTGTTCACTCTAATGCAACATGGTAGTATGTAACGCGCCTTTAATTTTGTAACTAACCTCGCTGCCTCACCGATCGAGAAGGCATGTTTGGTCGATCATGTTACATGCGTTCATCAATGTATATGTAAAATTTTTATAGCTTTTTATATTGTAACTCTTTTTTGCCTGTGTACCCAGTTTTTCAAATACATATTCAAGTAATCTTGTCATTATCTCTTCTCTACCTTATAAAGTATATTACCACGGTGTACTACTTTGTAACTAGCTGGCCTGTTGTAATCTTGATGTTTTGACTCCACTGTTCTTCGTTTTATATTTCATTTTTTGAGCTTTTTATTCCGCGTTCCACTAAATTGATGGAAATAAGAAGTGAAAGCATGTAGAAGATGGCAAGAGTGTTCAACCCCTCAATCTATCAGAGGGAACAGCTGAACAATAACTGGACGCCATAAAATTGCCTCAACTCCAGGGGCTAACAGAGTAGTCCTGCTTTGAAAACGACAAACTCTTGTATGAAGTCATAAATTGCCTACACTGCACGGGCTAAAATAGTTTGTCCCTCTTTCGCTAATCTTATATCTGGCCACTGTATGTATTCTGCTTTGACTGATATTTAAAACTGTCACCTTCACACTGGGAAACCACTAAACTATGTAACAGCTCTTTCCTAAAAAATTGCTATTTTTTATAACTGACTTGAGTGAAGTGCTGTCTTACTTATTGTAGGTACGAACTGAAGTACATATATTTTTTATAGATTTACTTATCTCAATAATATTGACAATATAACGAAAAATTTTTACATTGAATGATAAACGTGATAGAAATCGAATTCTAGAAACATATGCATGCTATATGCAGGTATATAAAAAATCGCAGAATATGGTGCCAAAAACCTCCATGGGTGTTATACACGGGTGCGTTTTATACACGGGTATATATGGTACTTTAATGAATACTGACTTTGGCATCATAAACAGCGTTCTTTTCAAACTGATCCCTCTCTTTCCCCCACTGCCTCCCAGGTCACCCACCTCCCTTACCCCTCCTCTTCCCATTTCCCAGGCATAAATACAACAGCACTTTCCCACTTTCCTCACTTGAGAGTGTGCCACTGGACTCTTCTTTCCACCAGTTCATTTGCTCTCAAGTCCCAGCCCTGAAGATGGCTACATTGTAGCCAAAACACGTATCGGTCCAAAAATTCTCTTAAATGCTTACTGGCTCCAGAGCTTTTTCCCGTTTTTTCTACAATGATGAAGAATTGCCAAAGTCTTGTAAAGATCTGCAATTATTGCAGTCTGATACAGAATATGGAGTTGAAAGTTATGTAGATGGCCAGTCTTTTTACTGAGCTTAGGATCTTGACCAATGTTTTATCTTCGTATGTATCGCCATTGGATACATTAAATTAAATGCATAATAATAGATTGGATGAGGTGTTGCCAAATATTTGTATCATACTATGAATTCTTTTGATAATTCCAGTGACCGTAGCATCTGATGAATGAAGTTTTAAAAACTAAAACTGATCAAATCGGTTTTTAGGTATACAATGACTCAGGAAATATTGGTCGGACTTTCAATTATTTCAATCGAAAATTACATTTCTCTATCTTTACATATACTGAATTAATATACGACTTTGTGAGCAATAAAGCAAGAATAACTGTTATTTACAAAAAACTAAAGAAAATAGATGTTATTTATGTGTAAAATTTTTGTTATAAAATAAAATTTTAATAAATTTGTAACTTTTATACACCAAGTATATAATTAAACTGTATTCATTATGATATACATGTAAAATACTGAAATTCATTACAATTAAGCATCCTCCAAAAAATTTTATGCCATAGGGCCACCAAAACCACTTCTGTCTAGGGATGCCAAACCATTAAGATCAGCCCTGAATCTGAGAGAGGCAGAATCTGAATCACACAAAAAACTGTCAAAGCCGCCAAATAAAAAAATAATGCTCTTGATACTGTTTTTCACATGAATGTCTCTCTGTAAGATGTAAACTATGAGATGTGGATGCAATTATCGACAGTTGTGTGAGCAGGGGCATGTCCAGATGCTGTCTGATATTGATACCTGTTGTATCACCTTCAAGCTGGTGGGCGAGGTGTGCAAGGCACAAGGGCGGTTGAGGAATGGGGTGACCAAAATTGTTTCCAATTTTTGTGTAATTGAGTATGACTGACTGAGATTATAAATTCGCATTGCATTTGTCTACATTTTCTCAAAATTTCAACGCTATTTTGAAGTTCAAACAATACCTTGGTAATGATAAAAAATACAGTGGTAACAAAAATATTCAATAATCCACTGATGTTGTGTTAATGATATTTGAATACTTATTGAATTGTTATTGATATTTGAAATCTTTATTTAATTATTGTTAAATTAGTTTTGAATAATAGGTGAGCAAAACAAGCTGTCAGACAGGGTCATGTCCTTTAATGGGCCAGGGGCAGAGACCTTTGTATATTGTAAGGCAGTGGTTCCCAAACTGGGAGGCATGCTCCCTTAGGGATGTGTGACAGAGTTCCATGAGAAAAAAATTAATTTTTAATGTCAAATTCAGCTGAAATAGTTTAAACATATGCATTTCTTAATCTTCCCAATATGTACCAGATAGATCGGTAAAATAATTACAAGTTAGTTGATCATGAATAATGATGTAAATATGAGTGCAATGAGTTACATTTATTACACCTTAGTGAAAAACATAAGAGAGGTATCTTGTCAAAAAGTTTGGGAACCATGTCATAAGGTGAGCAATTGAAGTGAACTGGTTGTTAATATACTGGAATGACATCACTGCATAGATAATACATTTCCTTTCACTAAATCAATTCTGTGTATTCAAGAAAGGAAATTAAATGTATTTATTAATCACAGCAGATCTTGTATATTTTATTTTTTATTTGCTGTGAAGATTGTTTTTGTTCACAATAAATAAAAAACCACTCAATAAATATTGTCCGAAGTGAATTACGACTTTCTTGTTTGATTTTATTGAAAACGGCTACTCCTGCGATAAAAATGTATAGGGTAAGAAGTATTCTATTTGGAGAGTTCTACAAATTTTTTTGAAGACCTTTTTGGTATAATTAATATTTTACAAGATATGATGGAAAGTTCATATTTTGTTTCTAGTCAAGTGGCATCCCTGATTGGGTTTTTGGAAATATTCATATAATTTTCTTAGCCCTAAAGTCTTAAATGGCAAATTACATGAAAATCTGTGCAATAGTTTTGAAGATGAAATGTGGACAGGTGAATGGGCATGACCTGACCATAAGGCATTCTGTTTTTCCTTTTTGTAAATAATGCCTAAAAAGTGGAAGGCTTCAGATTTAGAGCACTTTTAATGGTATATTATTTAAAGAAACAAAAAGCATCATTCCACTGTAGATATCCATTTTAATATAAAATTTACTTTAATATATAATGCATATGTATTAGTGATGCACCGAAGTTCGGCTTTGGCCTCGGTATTCGGCCAAAATCTGCTATTCGGCTTCGGCCTTTAGATGGCCGAATAGCCGAATACTACATATTTTTTTTTTGATAAAACAAAAAATGATAATGACATAATAGAAGAAAGCTGAAAACACAAAAAAAAGCATAATACATTGAGTTATTGCGAATACAATTCACTTATCTCAGATTCAGCCTACCAAGTATGTGCTACTCGTTTTTATGGCCTACAACGTATAATATATTAGTGTGTTCCAATATGTGGACAATTCGCTTATTTAGAATACTCCTCCTCATTAGTAGGAATTTTTGATGTTTTACAGTACTGTGTAAGTAGCAGACAACCTCTGACATCTGGTTCACGTTTTTGCATGACGTGATATGACGTATAAACAGTTGCGCCATCATGCCAAAACCAAAATGACACAGTGTCGACTGAGTTTTTGTTTCATTTTTGAATTTCATGTGTGCAGACATTTTTATATAACAGAATATATAATAAATTTAACAAGGCTGCGATTCTTTGTATATATCTTCATATTAACAAAGAATTTAAATAGATTTCTATAGAAAACATCAGTGTTCATTAGTTGGTAGTGTTTTAAAAACAATTTCGGAAATTCCCTGGGAGGAATATTCTTGCGATTGTAACCGACTTTCACAGTCAACATTGGGGATGTGTGCAGATTTTTCGTAAACCCAGAACTTATTAGTAGTATCATTTTAAAAATTAATAGGCTAGGCTAAGGCTCCGTCCCACGTACAAGCGACGCAGGCGGTGTGATCAACTAAGCGGAAAAACAATACAATGTAATGTTATGGCGGTGTCCCAAGTTCTGGCGTCAATGCGTGTACTCGTGCGAGCGGTGAGCGAGTGTCTTCAAAGCGATCAACACACCTTGTTTTCGAAGCTAGCAACCAGAACCGCCATTGTGGCAAATACTTTGTATTTCAGCGTTTTCTTTGTAGTTTTATCGCCGTTTTAAGTTGTGTTCTTACACTGTTATGGAAATGAACGAAAATTTAATTTCCGAGATCCAAAAGAGTTCCATCTCATAGAATTTAAAAGATAAAAATTATTTTAATCATTTTTGGCCGATTACCAAGGCCGAAGCCAATTTTGGTGAATCAATAATTTATGCTAATGGAGATATTCGACCTCGGCCGAATACTGATTTTAATATGTATCTTTCATGTTTTGATGAGCACTGACTAGAAGGGCGTAAATAAAAACTATTTCTTTATCTTTTCAGTTTCTAGAATAGTCCATGAAGATATTTTTCCATGATCCTATGAATAGAAATAAAATTTCAATCATTAAAATTCTTAAAACCTGCTTCTATGAAGACAAAGTCAGAACTACATGTGATATTCACGTAAGCTATCTGTCTCAGCGGCAAGGCGAGAACTGTTATTCCAACTGATCAGATTATTATACAATACGACATGGAGACATGTTTTTATACATTGCATCAATCAAAACTATATAGACATAAAGTTTTCATAAACACACTTGCACATATCTTGCTTGGCGGCAAGGCGAAAACTGTTATTCCAACTGACCAGATTATTACACAATGCAACATGGAGACATGTTTTTATACATTGTATCGATCTTTAAAGAGAGAGTCAAAATTATATAGACATAAAGTTTTCGTAAACACTCTCGCACATATCTTGCTTGGCGGCAAGGCGAGAACTGTTATTCCAACTGATCAGATTATTACACAATGCGACACTGAGACATGTATTTATACATTGTATCAGTTTTTAAAGTGAGAGTCAAAACTACATAGACATAAAGTTTTTGTAAACACTCTCACACATATCTCACTTGGCGGCAAGGCGAAAACTGGCTCGATACTGCTAATAACCAAGTGAAAAATTACAGTGATCTTTTTACAAAAAATGAGTTGCGTATTATACATGGTGATAAGACAATTTTCGCATTTCACTCATAAAAACATGGGTGTGTATTATATAGGGTGCGTATTATAATCGGAAAATTACTGTATGTAAGGCATACAATTACAGGAATAAATTCAAAAAATTACACTTTAAACCCTTAAATTTAAGTGACACAATGCTGACTTCATCAAATTTTCTCTAGAATAATTGCTGAATTTTCATCGGTATCAGATTTTGAGTACAAATATGAGGAGAGTCCACAAAAATTTCATTTGGTAAAAGCAATTTGGAGCAAAAATCTTTAAACAACAATCTACTTAAATGTTTAACATGTTAACGCTGAAATAAAATCTAGGAGCACTTTAATTAATGTTTATAAATAATATTTTTTTAAAATCACACTGAAAACTTCAGGACATACCAGTTTAGCTGCCATTCTCATACGATCGTGCTAGACAGCTATAGGTTAAATTTTATTTTTATTCATACAACTTTTAACTAAACATAAATATCAACTTACTTTCACAGTTACTCCATTAGCTAACAAATTATGTCGAAAGGTATCACAAGAATTCATAATATTCTTCAAATACACTTTCTCTTCTTCATTGGCAGGTTTTTCTTTAATCCTGTCTATAGTATGGCCCATGACTTCACTTCTAAATTCAACTGCACCATCAATGATTTGCTTTACATTAATAACTGGCTGTTTTACTTGAGTTTCCTCCTGGAATGGCAAACTGCTCAAAATTTGATCAGATTTGAAGCCCAAAATTTTCCAAAGTCCTTTTAATTAGGCCTGAAACTGATGCAATTGGTGCTGTGGCATTACTTTCCAGAGACAGATTCGCATTTATTGCTTTCTGAAAAAAATGGCAAATTTTAAAGCATATACCTGGGGGAATGGGAAACTGATTGTATTTCAATTCTCATCAAACTTAGATCAAAAGTCAGCTAAGTCTTCTCATGATGCAATATCAATAAAAATAATACAAAAAATTATCAAATTTGTGGGAGTAAATTAACATCAATCATGACAGATCTAAAGTAAAACAAAAACTTGAGAAATTTTGAGTGACAAATTCAAGTAGAGTAACTGTAACAAACATCTGCATATACCAGAAAAATAAACATAGCACAATATGTACAAGTACCTTTAACAATGAATCCCTCATTTTTAATCATAAAGAAAAATTCTTAGATTTACAAAACCCTTCAATTTCAAAATTATCGGAGAAGACACTATTTTTTAAAACTCTTGTCTATAGGCTATCCATGGCAAATGTCAAGTTTAGGGAGCAAGGATAAGAAATCTTATAGATTATTTTATACTGTAGCTTACACTGGTGGGATTTAATTGTCTGTTGGTGTAAGTCATCAGCTCTATGAATGCGGTCATTGCTGCAGGCATATTAAAGTCATCAGCCAGTGAGGTATGAATTGTTTCTCTAAATCTGCTAACAGCCTAATTGAAGCAGAGATTACAATGTTAATTTCATAAACAATAATGAACACCTCGAAATGAAACCCAGAATAAATACAGATAATAACCTCTATAATTCAGACTCATTTACGTATAAGTCCATGAAGACAGGCAATAGCATCAGCAAGGAACGGTTCAATTTTACCCATTACTGCAACGGCATTTCCCATAGTCTCTTATGTGTATTCCACTCCTTTTAAAATATAATATTGTATATTAGTACATTAAACTTGGCTGTTATTCCAGAGTAAAAATTATTTTACTTGTTGAAAAGGCTTGGAGACTTACCTAAACTTTTTTTAGTCATCACCCATTATAGTATTAATGAGATACTAACAAAAGGAAAAGTAATACATTAAAATTAGAAGCATATATATTACTTACCATTGTGATAATGAGACAGAAGACACAACATGCGAAACTGATTAGGTGTACATTTTGACAAGAATTCCCTAATGCTAAATGTATTCTTCAAAGATTTGGACATCTTTTTTTGACCTTTCTGAAATAAATGACCTGGAATGTATCATATTCAGTTAGTTTAATCACCACATTTTAAATTTAAATTTATATACTTTAAAATAAAATTTGAATTAAAAAATGTGAGAATTCTTTCATCTCCCATTTAATGCTTTATGACCTGCATTTGATTTTTATTAAATATAAAATTAAATTAAATTTATATTGCATATATTGATAGTATTGTCATACAGGAGTTCTCTGGAGGCAGAGAGGATCTCCAGGCAGAGACTAACTTGGAGAAAATATTTATAGAGGTAAAATAAGGAAATGTTTAAAGGAACAGGGGGAAAATGGATTTTATAAATGATTAGAAAGAGGAAGTAAAGCTGGAACAGATATTTCCTGAAAGTCACTCTTTCATTAAAGATGTGATAGAAGGAAAACTTTAGAGCTATAGAGAAAAGAAAAGGTTTTATATATTTTTTGGAGTTCTTTCAGCTGGCATGCAGAGGTTTGGAAAACAGTTACTTTGTACTAAAAGACTTCATCTCACAGACTATTAAAAGTTAGAATGCATTTTATTTTTACCTGTATGCATCCAGTAGTTTACCCATTGAGAAACTCCATGATATGAACAACTTTGAGCATCCTCATTCTCATGATGGGGAAACATTAGGTCAATTCCACCAGAATGTATATCGATGCTGGAACCAAACAGTTTACTGTAAAGAATAAACAACAAACATCCTTTTATAACGTGTGATTCTAATTTGTGTAATTTAAGAAACACACTGTGTCAAGTGAAAGACAGAGTGGCTAATATGGAGAGAAGTGGCATGTACAGATTGCATTGTGATAACTGTAATGCAATGTATAAGGTGCCCAACTTTTCAATGCAAAGCAAGGAAGAGGCATTTTCAAATATGTAGTGATTATAACAATGTACACAATACAGTGGCATGCATTTATTGATAGACAGATGTAATAGATATCAGATAGCTTGATATGACCAGTAAGGATGTTCAGGGATTAAATTACAATTTTGGATTGAAATCATGATTTGTAAAAAAAATTGGAATACGAGGGATGTTCAAATTTGACCTGGACTTTATTTTTTATTAAAATCTTATATATAATACAATGAGATGATGAGGTGTGTACATTAACATTATAATGTTGGCAATACAAAAAAATTGTTTTTTGCCATAACAATCCATGTCAGAGCTAACAAAGATGGCATCTGAACGTGTTTCTACTTCAGTGGAACAACACATTATCGTTAAATTTCTCTGTAAGGAAGGTGTAAAAGGGACTGAAATTCATCAGTGACCTAGAGTACAGTATGGGGAATCCTGTCTGTCTCGGTTTTATATGTTTGGGTGGTACAAATCATTCAAAGAGGATAGAAAATGCGTGGAGAACAAGAACACAAAGAAGGACCAGCAACTGCAGTCAATGATGAAATAACGTTGCAAGTTAACATTAGTATTGGTGGTGCTATGACTATACATACTTCATTACAACCTTAGATACAGTGAAGTCAGCGATCGATGGTGTCCAAAAAATTGTAACCAGAACAAAAGGCTATGCAGATTCAAATTTCAGGAGTCCTGAGTAAACGATTTCTGAGGGAAGGGGCTGATATTTGAATCGTATCATAACCACAGACGAGACATGGGTCCATCACTTTACTTCAGAAAACAACTGTTCCACTATGGAGTGGAGATTTGGGATGCACCGATTAATCGGTAGATAATCAGTAATCGGCCATATCGGCTCTTTTGCCGATTAATCGGTAATCGGCCTTTTGGTCGATTAATCGGTTCTCATTAAATTTAATTTTCCCTTATATTTCTGCCATTTCATCTCTGCCAAGAGAATCATCAGTTAGTTTTGCCAATGAATTGGATTATAGCAATAGTTTTACTTTCCTCACTGTTACCTTAATTTACAGTGTCTGACTGCTGATATGGCTATTTATTGATACAACAAACATAAAAAAATGAAATAATAATTTTCATAAACACATAGCTTCATTAATAAAAAACACAAAAATGAAATAATTTTGATAAACACATAGCTTCTTTAATACAAAAACACAAAAATGAAATAATTTTGATAAACAAATGCTTAGCTTTTGAACTATTGTGCTACAAATAAGAAAAACATCTTGGCACATTTAAAAAAATCGGTACAACATACATTGTACAAACTTTCTCATATACGTACTAATGCGTGGTTTAGTTATCTTTAGAAAATGAAAATCGTATCAGCCTGTTTTTAGAAAATCCAATTTTTGTTAAAGTTGCCCAAGAATAAACTAGCCTTATAGTCATTCGTTGGGAAAAATGAAATACGTAGTATTATTGAAGACGTATACTCAAGTAACTGTACGGAATTTGATCAAAATCGTTGTAGCCGTTTCTGAGAAAATGGAATTATTGTTAAAGTTGCCTAGAATAAACTAGCCTTATATTCATTTTTTGAGAAATATGAACTATATAGTATTATTAAGGATGTAAACTTAAGTAACTGTACGAAATTTGATCAAAATCGTTAGAGCCGTTTTTGAGAAAATCGGATTGTTGTTAAAAATGCGTAGAATAAACTACTCTTAATTATTGATCAATGTCAACCATTTCTATGTATACTCTGGTCAGTATGATAAAATGCCTAAGTACGAGATTTCATTCATTTTCGTTCGACCGTCTGGGCTCCAGCGCCAGTAACAGACGGCATTGCGAAAACCACTTTTTCGGATTCAGCGACACCTAAAACGTATATTTCCGTAAAAATCTCGAGGTCAAATTTTTTCGCGAAAACAATACTTTCTCGATACTTCGTATGAGAAAGTAAAAAGTAAATAACTTAAAAGTTTTAATGAATATAATCAAATTCCATTACTCTTAAATAATAATGTAGAAACATAAGAGTTTCTCCATTTTCAGGGCATAACCTATTTCTTGCAGGTTCATATATATTTCCACCTGTACTGAATATTCTTTCACTTTCGACTGAAGAAGCTGGTGCACTTAAATATTTTAAAGCTAATTTACTCAAAAGAGGAAAGGTTTCTTGTAAATTTTTCCACCATGGTAATGGTAAATTCAAATAGTGATGCATTTCTCTTGTGCAAGTACAATTAATGCTTGTTCTTTTCCTTTTAGATTCCTTTTCTTTTGATACTGCTGGCTCTTCATTCTTCTCTGTCTTAGCAGAAGCTAATTCATCAAAAATTCTGAAAAAGTCAGTCCATTGTCACTTGAGGATTCTTGATCTTCTCCAGAAATGGATGAACAAAATATCTTTTCTGAATTCCCCTTTATGCTCCATTTTGCCCACAGCTTCTAATACCCATTCCTTTATTTTGGCTTCCATATCACTTTTCTGAAATCTCATCTTGAATGTAGGATCTATGAAAGAAGATAGACACAAAGATTTGTTTTCCAAATAAGTAGAAAATCTTTTGTCAATTGAAGATCTAAGTTCTTCAATTGTGGTATGAATTCCGCTGAAGTTATTACTTTGTATAGCCTTTGATAAAAACAAATTAATAGTTTGAATTGTTGGGATGATCATTGAAATGGTGGATTCTCTCTTACTTGATTCCTTAGTAATTTCTTCAAATGGTTTTAAAAGTTGAACTATTTTCTCAACAAGACTCCACTGGTATGGATTTAATGTAGGGATGTTGTTATCCACAGCATATGTCACAAGAGCTTTTCGCTGCTCTAGATTTCTTCCCAGCATGTAATACGTTGAATTCCAACGCATAGACATCTTGAATTAATGTATGTTTTTTTTAAAAATCTAGTTTACCCTGTCTTTCCGTCAACTTATTAACTGCTGAAGCAGAATGGTTGAAGTGTTTTACAATATTTCTACTAGTTGTAATGATATTCTTCACTGTCTGTTGGGCAAATATGGATTCATTTATTGAAAGTTGTAGTGTGTATATAAGGCATGATTGCAACTCTAAACCACAATTATTAACTCCAGCTACCATATTTGCTCCAGAATCTCGCAATACCAGGAAGATATTACTGTTTGTCAGCTTATAATCTTCAAGAGAATTGTTTAACTGTTCACTGATTCAAACAGGTGTGAGAGCCACTAAAAGGAGCAATTCTTAGGACAGCCCTATATTGTTCAAAATCATTTGAAAGCCAGTGACCTGTCACACTCAAAAAGGGGAAATTGTTTGTACTAGCTGTCCAAATATCTGTGGTTAAAGAAATGTACTTGACTTTATCAAGAGATATTTGAATTTTTGTTTTGACTTTTTGAAATATATCTGGTATAATATTTTCAGTAAAATACTTTCTGCTTGGGATGTAGTAATTGGGACAGATCTTCTTTAATAATTTTTGAAATCCAATGTCTGATACCAAAGAATATGGTTGCAGATCAACAGCTATCATTTCTCCAATTGTGTAGTGAATCTCTTTGGCCCTATGATCATTAATATCCCATAACTTTTTCTTTGCTAATACAGCTTCCAAGGTAGGTTGTACTTTAGTATGAGGCTCATAGGTGCTGTTGCTTGTTCTTGAACACCCAGCTTCTGTACAAGTCCTTTTCAATTTATTTGATTCTATTTCCTTTGCTATTTCTTAAGGATAGAACTTCCTAAGATGATTCATCATATTAGATGTTGTAAAGGTTTTAGCTGTTTTTCTTCCCCTTGATATGCTAGCATCACACAAACTGCATATGCAGAGAGTTGTATCTTTTGAGTCTACCTTAAAAAACTTCCACACAATACTTGGTGCCATTAGGGTGATTGATGATTATTTATAAAATTAATTAATTTTTTTCTTATAAAAGATCTGAAAAAAATTGATTAAATTTAGATTAGAACTTTATAAATATTATATTTTAGACGATATTTATTTTATTGATTAATTATTTATTGATAATTAGATATTAATGATAGTTATTCTTTTTCTAATAGCGTTATTGCAGTGCAATATACGTTTTTTTTCGCTATTTCAAATTAGTATTTAGGAAGTAAAAACTGCAAAATCACACAGTATTCATAAAGAAATTGTAAATAATTGTCGTAATCACGCACTAAAGTGGGTAAAGGAGTAGGCCTTGTGTCACAAAATATGTCTGCTATTCTATCCTAACCTTGAGATAAATGAACTGGTTCACATTCTTCATCAGATAGATCATATTCTTCTCTATCATAGCTCTCTAAAGCCTAGATGAAATGGGTCCCATTCCAATGCAAAGTGAATGATGGCAAAGTGAAGGATGACCCTTCATGCGCACTTGCATTTCGAGTTTCAACTGTTTTGTTGAACTGTTTAGTAAATTTTACCTAGTATATCACGAAGAAACCAGAAAAAATAATTGAGTCATAATAAGCACATATTATGAGTGCATTAATCATATAACCTAATGAACCATATGTGAAAGTCACTAATCAGCCGATTAATCGGAAATCGGCTGATAAGCTAAGGCCGACTTGTTGATTTTTGTGTTTTCTATGACAACAAACATAAATAAAATTTTGCTGTCATGTTGGTCCCGTATTAGCCTGAATATAAGGCGAGGTTTTTTTCAAAAATTGTCTTTCAGGAAAGTGGGGGGTCACCTTCTATTAGGATCCTTAAGGATGAAGAAGTTACTTTTTTTGGATTTTCTCATTGGGAAAATATGGAGTCGCCTTATATTCGGGCTAATACGGTAGTATAGTAAAGTTGATTCCAAGTGAGGATTACAAAGCAATTATCACAAAATATTTCTACTTTTATTCTAAACAAATCAGAATAAAATATTAGACTTACCGATACCTAAATCAAACTCCAATGAAACTCGGTCGTAATGTAAACAAAAAAGTATCGATTTAGGCCACTACTAATTAATCAATCAGCGTAATAATTTCTAGATGATATATTAAAGTTAGGATTATAAAGCAACTATCACAAAATATTACAATTTTTATTCTAAACAAATCAAAATAAAATATTAGACTCACCAATATCTAAAGTAGTCCCATTTCTGGGTTACTATGTAAATGAAGCGTTTGCCGGACTGAAATATCTGGTCTTCTATATGTATAATTGTTTTTCTTCAACTAATTCCAATTATTGAAATTTTCTTGTGGCTGTGCCAAAATTGTCTGGTGGCCGCACTTGAGAATGACTGGTCTGGAGCATGTTCCTTAATTAAAAACCATCATACATTTAGTGTGTCTTAAATCTTAGTGTTATAAGTTGAGGACTGCCTGTCCATGGAGTTTCTTGGTGTGCCTTATCTATAAGGAATAAATTTTTGAGAAAATTTTTGCACATCAAATTCCTCAGTTTGTCTCATAATTCAAATCAATTTCATTGAGAATGTTAACAAATGAATCTGGTAACTTTCACTTTCATCGGCCAAAGAATCACTGTGGACATCGTCTGTGCTTTCTATAGTAGGATCATTAATAACACATTAATAGTCAAACATGGCTGTTTAAAAGTTAATGAAATACTTATAAAAATCAAACTAAAGGGAGATGCCCATTATTTATGAATTACTCAAGCTAATTACTCATAATGGGATTAAACATTTTGTATATTTTGTTATTCTAAGAATGTTTTATATATATATATATCTTTTAAAAATATTTGTCTCACAAGAACCAAATACCTAAGCTAATCTAGCAGATATGTTCCTAGATTAATTTCTCCTTGACTCTAGCTGTTAAATAAAGCCCTAACAATTGGCAACAAATCTAGCAAATCCTTGGACCGAAGTCTCAATTTTAACTGCAAGTTATAGATATGCCAAAATAGGATGTAAACATTAAACCAGTAATTTACTGGCTGACTTAAAACAGGTAACACTAAGGGAAGCTTATATGTTTCTTATTAATCCTACAACTAAATTACAGTGAAAGTGTGACAAACATAATTTTCGCTCATTTTCATAATTTTCATTCCCTAAACTTACAGTCAATAAAATTTCCAGCATGTCTCTTTAATGCTGTCTTCTACTTACTTGCAGTACCTACCATCAAAGTAAATAGAGGTACATATTTCTTTAAATTTCTGAGTAAGTGGTTCAAAGGTCTTGCATTCAATTGCCCTTCTCTAGGTTGTCTGTGATAGATATTAAAATATGAAGTTAAATATTAGAAGGTATTGGGATGATGGTATAATTTTCCTTTGCCCAAAAGAGTTAGCAACAGGATACCATGGTTAGACTCTTCCAGTAGGTGGTCTATTAATGCAAAAAGGTTGAGGACTTTTGCTCTTATAACTTGTATTTTTATTTGTGAAACAACTGTACATCTTTTAAAATGACTAAATGTTGACTGAGTATAGAAATTTCAAAAGAAATATGCTAAAAAACAATATAAATGTGAAATAAAAAAGTACCAACAAATGCAATCAACATTATAATAAAGACAAAAAAAGTTCAAACAATAACAACAGTGACAAATCTTATTTTAAATATAATTTCAATACTTTATACATTGTTAAAAGAATAGGTAAAATGTTAACAGAAATTTGTGAGATCCCACTAAAAATTGACAATAACATAGTCCTTTCTCATAAGGGATTCCCAATGAAATTTGTCATTTTTCAATTTATTAGAGGAGTTTCAATTGAAACAACAATGGCTCTCTATTCCCATCAAATTATATTCAAAATTGACATCAAATAGTAAAATTTCACACATTAAAAGATGTTCCTTTCAAAGTAATCATTTAATTAATTTTGATAATGAAACTTCATTGAAGATTTACAATAGTTACTAGTTTAAAAAATATTTGTTTGAAATCATTATATCAAAATGAGTATAATTGTAATAAAAGTAATACACCTTTAGCTTATGACTTTTCTGGTGGTGCATACTGAACAGCTTCAACTAGACAATCAGGATTTGGCTTCTTAGACACAGCCCAAACAGTAATTCCATGTTCATTCAATGCAGCTTCAGTGCTTGGACCAATAGAGATGACCTAGTGAGAAAATGAGATAATTTGAACTTCACACTAAAAATATGATTATTTCATCATTTGTGAACTATTACCTTGATATCTTTCCATGGCACTGAAAACTTCAACAACAGTGGCACTGTGAACTTGACTCCAGATGGACTACAAAATATGATGAACTCAGGAAATCCCTAAATATTGCATACAAATCTGTTCATACTTTTTTATAAATAGTATTGTTCATTTAATATATACAGTATTTTAAAATGTACCTCGCTTACAACTTCTTTCAAGTTTTCCTCCAGCTTACAGCTCTGGCATGTTCTGTATACGGTTACATCCTCAACCGAAATGCCCTTTTCTTTGAGTGAATGAGTGAGTGTGTCAGTCTTTAAATTTCCACAAGGAAAGAGCAAAGGTTTGTCAAATTCTCCTTGTGAACATTATGAAAAAGACGGAATGCGATCATAAACCATAAAGGATTATAAAAATGAGAATTAATAAATTTTAGCTCATGAATATTTCAAATAATGTTTGTCCAGCAAAGCGCACTTCTAACTGTTAATGTTTACTATAACTATACCAACTGGTTGAAATTTTATCAGCCAACTCTTTCGACGAACCACACTCTTTTCCTTCTGTTGTAAAACCAAGTAAGCTGTTCACTGACTGCTGAGTTGCTTCTCCAACAACAAAAGCTGGGCAAGAATTCCATGCAAGTGGTAACGACTCCTTTTGTAAACTCAGTGAGACACCTTTTACGGATCTAGGACTTGTAAACACAATGCCTAAAAGAGATACATTTGTGAAATTTCGACGTCATTGAAGCTGCTAATCTCTAATTATAATTATAGTAACCTGAGTAGGATTGAGGGTCCAGTAACTTCTTCTTGAGGACATCTAAGTTGCAAAATTCAAACTCGAGGGGAGAGATAATTGTAGCATACAAGCCTGCTTCCGAAAATTTCGTCTCGTAGTGATCGGTATTATCTGTTCCTTCTAAAGCTTTGAGAATAACGACTCTTTTCTTAATCACTTCCATCTTTCGATATTTACGTATTGTCTTGATATAACATGAAAAACATTTCAATATTAATTCATAACCAATATTGAAAATTCATAATGAAGTTCGAGCGCAAGAAGAACGCGTTATCGTCCTATCTTGTTTCGTTGTTTTTTGCCAATGCAGCCAAACTAAACGTTTTATCTAATATTATATAATATCCTATTAAATGGATTTTTAAGGTTTTCACGCGAACTTAATTTGATTGATGTACATAAGATGGCCAATATATCGATTACACGAGTTTTATATAACAAATTACCGATTTACTCTTCCACGGTGATAAGGAATATCATTCATTATGGGGTTATAACTTGGCGCTAAACATAATGAATTAGGTCATGAACCGTTTTGTGCATATTGTAGTTATATTCTCATGAAAATTCTCTTCGATAACTAGTTTATTACTGAATGCATGTGCGTCAACATCAAATTAATTACTTTAACTGGCAGCGTACTACGGACAGAATTTTCCTTTTTAAGTAATGCAATTATTAGTAAATACTTCAAGCAGTATACAATTTCTAGGAATAATTTTCATATAGAGATTGTCTATAGGAAGAGACGAGCTGGCGAGTATAAGAAGCACATCTCTCGGCTCTGGAAGTTTAAAAAGTTTTATTATGAATTTCAAAAGGTTTAAACATTCAATCAATTTATAAAGAAACTCAAAGTTATAGTATTTCAATTTTTACTTAATAATTATCATAACTATAAAGGTTCAGGAACATTAGGCTTTCATGTACATTAGGACAGTAATCACAAACTTAAAACAAGGAAAATGTGGTGGATTAAATGGAACGTTAAACAGAAATGGGTTTTATTTCATAGCATTTAAATTTGCTATATCATTAGATTGTGAAGTACATATTCGTATACATTCTAATAACCTTGTATTAAATTGATTGAAGACGTACTTACACATTACTTATACTGTCGTGTTAATTTGTATTTTTTCTTGTATTCTTATTTTTGATGATTCTAACACCTATGGCTATTTGTCATATGGTCACAGGGATAATAAATTTCATCGTTATTACAGTATATCGAAATCTCCTGCATAAATAATGAACGTATCCCATGTCTCTTAACTTTTTATGCACCAGTGGAGATGTGATTTGTTCCTTGTCATGAAGAAATTATTGTTATACAGGCAATAACACTGGGTGAGCATGATAAGATACATCTCATAACACGTTCTGTGCTGTTCACGCAATAGGCGGGTGAGCTAGGAAGAACCCCACGAGCTCCTCATGTACCCGGTGCGTGAACGTTACTGATGGTTTCAACTAATTATAATTTTTAATGTTAAAATAATATATTCTTACATTTTAGCATTCTCTTGAGGGGGATGAGTACAAAAAATCATTCAGCACAGGAGATAAGTTTCGATGTGGATGGTCAGCAGTGAACGTGATAATGGATTTAAAAACGAGATGAAAACTGCCTTTTTTAATAAGATATGAACATATTTGTGGAGAACTCTGAAACTTGAAATTAAGAGATACCAGTAAAGAATTGAAATCTGCATCTTTGAATAAATAAAACATAATATTCAAATTCTTTCTTACAAAAGATATTATTCGCTGCAACTATTATAAAAGTACAGCATAGATTAAATCAGTTTAATTCTCTTAAGGTTATTTTCTCATTAGTGCTGTCTGCTGAGATTTGTTTTCCTACTATCTTCCAGCTTACATGCTCTCTCCCACATCTCCTTGGTGAGGGACTGCTGACCGTGACTCAAAGACAGAAGCCTGTAATAAAGTAATAACATGGTTAATCCTGGAAAAATATACAGTTGACAACCAAAATTTCAATGGCCAGTCCATTGTACTGGTCCAAAATTATAATTATTATGCCATGATAAAAATTGCCAATAATAAAAATTATAAATAATGCTTCAAAAATATCTGTACTGCCAAAAAATATTAACCTGTCATAATTTTACTCTCAATACATTGGCTAAAAGATAACATTTTTTTAAATTCCTTACCGCCCAATTATTAATCTTGAGTGAAGATCATCAGGAGTTATCTTCACTGAGCTGGCATTCTTTCTCATTTCAACAAAATCATCTTGGACAACCTAGAAAATTTCATTTTTAATAGACAGTAGTCTAAAATGCTTTCTGTTACATCAGGGGTCCCCAAACTACGGCCCCCGCAGTGATTTAATCCAGCCCGCCCGCCAGCCATACCCAACCCCCCCCCCCCCCCCCCCCCCCCCCCCTCGAAACTTGCTCTTTGAAGTTTTCACACAGTCCGATCAGTCATTTGAAAAAGTCTTAAGTGGCCTGCGCTGTCATACATAAAGCCTAATGTGGCCCTTTCAACACTAAGTTTGGGGAACCCTTTGTTACATGTACAACATAATCACAAAAACATACCTTTTGCATTTCTTCATTAAGAGAATAATCTGCAAGTTTTACAACAGTAAGATATTTTCTTATGCGATTCAAAATTGGTTCTTTTAGATAATGCCTTGCAGCAGCAAATAAAGCGTCCAAATCATTCACAAAGGAATTGTCGGGTTGAAGTTTCACTTGTACATCACTCTGGAATATACATATATATATATTAAAGTGCCATTTTCACAAAATGCAGAAAATTCCTAATAGGACAATAAATTCTATACTGAATCTAGCATGCATCATGAATATCACACTGTATATAAATAATCCTTGATATATACAAATCCTTATTTGAATGATATAAATACATTTTTATCCACCACACAAAATTAATCTAGTAAAGGGAAAAAAACAACTAATTAACTGAAAATGCCAAATTTGACTCAATATGGAAAATGAATTAACACGGTAAATTTAAAATGCCCTAAGTAAAATAATTTTCCACACACAAAAAAAATGTTGGTAATTTTATACAAGTCCAGCCTGTATCTTAAGGCAGATCTCACCTGAATTATCATTTTCTTTAGGCCATAATCTAATAAGTAGTAAATCCCCTCAAATCATGAATAGATTACAGGAGAAACCATCAGGCCATTAAGATAATAGATACCTTCTCTCAAAAAGAGTTGCTAAACTCATAAGAAAATATAGTATTTGATGTCATAACAAAGAGTATATCATTAGCAACACATATTGTTTCTCTAAATGAATTTGATATTAAATCTTTAAACACCATATTTAAATGCCACATTCTGACACTTGGTGCTTGGATTTAAATCTCAACACTGAAACACATATTCACAAAAATACTTTTTTCCTAAACTATCAATCAGAATGTATACAAATAAAACACTATTTAAAGGCAAAGCCATGATAAATTATGCAATCCAATACTTTTTAAGAAACAAATATTTTTTTACTATATAAAAGTGACTAAAACATCAAACCAAAAACTCTAAGAACGTGCCAGCCAGTCTATTCAAAGGCAAGACGTTTACCTAGATGGCAATGGATGAAGTTTGGTGCAACTCAATACATACAAGAGTGCAGAATATCATTGCCTCACTTTTAGTATAGCATTTTAGGTTGCTTTTTCCTGGTATATACATCATGCCAAAAGGCATTTAAAGGTTATATTACCTAATCCCCTCCTTGATTTTGCTGTTCTGATAATTAACTGATGTCATTATTGTTTTAATCCCACAAGCCAGTAATTAAATGCCCACTAACTTCTGTTGGGCAGTATTTAAATTTCACTGTATTAAGTATGCATGGATATCAGAAAGTAATTTTTTTCTTTAAGACTATTGAACAGAAAATCATAAAAATTTATGAAAAAATACTAAACATCCTAGTGAACAATATACAAATCTTTACATACAACCACTGGGCAGTAGGCAGAGTTGGACGTGTATGGGTACATCGAACCACTTAATTATTAAGATTATTATTTAAAATGTGACAATTTTCCATGAAAAATGTACAACAAAAAGTAAAAACGTTATTCCAATATTGAAAACTTTATTTAAATATTTCCAATCATTAGGTTATGTAAGAATGAACCACCCAGTGAATGACCATTGAAGAGATCTTTTATCTCTCAGGAATCAGTCAAGTCTTTAAATTAACTAGAGATTAGCCAATGGCTATCAACTTTAATATCTTTGCAAGGAGTAAATCAACCAATGCCAAGATTATAGTACAATTAGTTTAATTTCACCAGCAGCTAAACTAATATTCAGAAGTTTAAGAAGCCTAGAAACTAAAGGAGATTTTGACATAGCAATATAAATATTAAAAATTAGCAAAAGAGAAGCAAGTTCCATAATGGAATTTAGGGAGGTTTTAAAAGAAGAAAGAGAAAAGAGTAAGTAGTTGGGCGAGCCTCAGAAAATGCGGAAATATTTAAAAAACATTAATCACACAGTCACACAATATGAATGGTGATCCAGAAAAAATGAAGCCATGAGTTACAGAATAGATGATTACAAATTCTGGAGATGAAGCAAGGAAATATGAGAAATGGAAGGGTGCAACATAAAAACTAGCTGATGGGTAAAAATACATGGAGTGAGAAGATTGGGAAGTACCTAAATACATAACGAAATACAATAACATTACTGATATTCTCAGTATTATTCTGGGTAGATTCTGTAACACTTGAACCAACCACTGAAGGTTCATTCGTGAAAAATATCACTTACAGGCAAGAGAGA
This sequence comes from Uropetala carovei, assembly GCA_036926305.1. Classification (NCBI taxonomy): domain Eukaryota; kingdom Metazoa; phylum Arthropoda; class Insecta; order Odonata; family Petaluridae; genus Uropetala; species Uropetala carovei. Next base: position 54,333 of record JAXCHB010000353.1, read on the forward strand.
CTTCCCTTCAGATAAGGTTAGAACTGGAATGTTGGCTTGAAATTCCATATTGTAAAACTGGAAGTCATACTCCACTCTTTGCTGTGTAATTAGATGACCTAAAGCTGTTATATTGTTCACTCCTGCAAAAAAGATTTAATATGAAATATCATCCTCCACAAAATATTTATGATAAACTCATGTTGAAAAGGCCATCTCACCATTAGTATCTAATTGTCCTGGAGTGAGAACAGTTTCATCAAGAACTAAATGAGTATTAGAACTGAGCTGGAGAATGCCACTGGAGAGCCTGTTAGTCTTATAGTCTTTTCTGAAATTAAAATAATGTTTACATTGATTATAAGCAATCAGAAGGTGATCAAATATACAAAATAGTCCAGCTTCTAATCATTATTTAATCCAAACATTTACTTACTTAGGTCTAAAAGAAAGTTTATTCATGTTGGTGATGGTCATGGGTAAGTAGTGACTCTGAGGCAACAGTAATGTAAGAATATCATACAGTTTTTTTGAATAATTATCTTTGTTAGGGACATTGAAGAGATTGAGGGATAACTGACCAAGACAAATAGCATCACTGCGAAGATATCTGAAAAACAGGAAAAAGAATTAAAACTAACAATCCTCGTCCAATTAGGAAGACAATGCAAAAGTTGAAATATAGATACAGGTGAGCCCCGCTTAACATGGGGGATGCATTCCTGAGGTCTCCGCGTTAAGCGAAAATCCGCATTTGCCAGGGCACCATAACCTTCAGGCGCCCAGAGGGAAATAACTTCCCAAATGGTATTTTTGGACTCATATTCGATATGAAACATATTTCTACCGGACTGTTAGAACGTAATTTATTAAACATACTATAAAATTACCTAGTAAACAGTAAGACAAAAAAGCTTTTTAGCGGTAGCCGTACATAATTTCAAAATATTTCTCAGAACACCTACGAAGTTTTATTTAAAAAAAGAGTCCAAGGTCGACTGCTTAGCTTTTTTTCGCTTATTACGTAAAACTGGCCGGTAGCATTCAAATAGTCCATCGCAGCCCCGCTTCACAGCACTCACTCGTGTGAAGTCATTGTGCTCCTCCAACAAAGTCATGCACTGAACAACGATGCTCTTGCAGCTCCACTTATAGATGAAACCCATAGTAGTGCATGTTGGGTCTTCTGCAATTTATATATCATTATATACAGTGATGAGCTGAATCTCGCTCCCACCGGCTTGCTCGAGTCTGTTGTTAATTTTTCTCAGAATTTGCGAGCCAGTTGTTAAATTTTTAGAAACTATGAAAATTTATTAATTTTGTCCTTTCAAGTACATTTTGCCCTGTCTAATAGTCAATTACCGACAGTGTATGAAATGGAATATATTACAAACCGAAAACTTGTTAAGCTAGCGGAGCGGTATTACTAAACTAGAGCGATATGGTGCCCCTGGCATATAGGCCTCCTGCCAATGATATCCAAATTTCCAAACCCCTTTTTTTAGAGCCGGTTCTTAATTTTATTCCAGCTCATCACTGATTATATATTATACATTATATGCATTCAAACATTAAGATCCCTCTGCACATACCACATGTTTTTTCATATGTAGATCAAAATTATATAATTTTTTGATGTGTAGTGTTACTGTTTTATTATTACTTATAATGACATGTTAATATGGTAAATTAAAATTGTAATAAAGTAATTGTCGAAAATTATAGATGTAAAAAACATAAATCATCAAAAACATTCTTTACGATCCAATGATGCCAAAGAAACATGAAGCTTGAATCATATTTCTATTTCTGTTTTTCAAATGTTTTTTGCCTTAGGAGATATATTTTTTGTTAGACCCGTGAAATTTACAGGGAAAGAGTGAAATTGGCCACCAGACAATGCAATATTATGCAACACTCTGAAATATCACAATATTTAGGATACTTTATGAAATTTGATTAGTGCGAAATTTAAAAAATCATAAGATATTAGACTGCGGTCGCACTGTGCATAAGATATCTATATTTTTAAAAAAATTTAAATTTGAAATAAAATCTGCATTATAACGAATCCGTGTTGGCCAGGGCCACGTTAAGCAGGGCTCACCTGTATTTTAATCAAAGAAAAGCAGCAAAAAATCAATGCCCAAAAGCTTAGAAAATGAAACTGTCTTAAATATGTTAAATAATCAAATAGTAGTAAAATTATTTTAAATTATGGTATACTTTCAATCATGGGTTTTAAAATGTGCACAAAAAAGTTTACTTTGTCTGTGAATCAACTACTTAAAACTGTACAATGATGTTAAGGAATACAGGAAATAGTAATACCACTTACATTTTAATGACAGTTATGTGTCAAGCTCAAAACAATTAGAAAGTTATAGTATTATAAATAACAAAATGTGCATTTTATGTTACACAGGGTATTGAATTTTCAACAACTCAGATTTCAGAGAATACCAACTTTCAAATTTTTGTAATCGTGAAGAAACAAGACCAATTAGTAAATACAAGAGTCAACAATAGCACAGATTCCCTGCAAGACTAACAGAAATCCTATCAATATGTCATGTAAGACGTCATGTTGACTTAAATTTAGATACAGTAAAATCCCTTGTATCTGGCTTCCAGTTATCCTTTCGAACCTCACCAAAATATGGTTCACACAGCATTCTACAAAGGAAGTTACAATTGCTCAAAACATAATTTTCCCATTTGTGTGATGAGTGAGAAGTTCTATATGGTTTTATCCTTATAAGTTAACTAGTTTATAACTTATATACACGCTATATTGACAATCAAAAAACTACATAGCTTGGCAGAACTAAATCAAATTCTTAAGTCAATTCAAGTAACGTGAGTTGCTTAATGCAATCGACAGTGTCAATCATTTACTAATATTAACAAAACTCGAAACATTACTAAAGCAGAGCAAATATTCTGCTGAATAAAGAGTATGTAACTGACAGGTATCATGTAATCAAGATAATATCATCCATCCCATTTCTAATTCTATCCATGCTTCCTCTGTCACATCTACAGGTTTCCCATTTAGTATCCCAATTCATATTATTCAATATCTTATGTGATATATTCCAGAAGGTAATGATTAAAGAATCTTTAAAGTCTACTTTTCGAGGCTCAGCAATATTACAGAAAACTTTAAATGAGTTTAATGCTTTGTTATTAAATAACTGCCTTTCTTTGGAACAAGTAATTCACAAAACTTGACTGGTGTTAGTACACTTAAAATATATTATGTACAATGCTGTCTGGAATATCATTCCATACTATGTATATCTAAAGCTTCTTGGAAGATGGCTATGGAAAGGAGTTTTTTTAATGCTCTGTAAGCATCAAATTAATCTATGTATGTGTAATGGAATATAGAAATAGTGAGGATTATTCTCAAACTACAAAACCCTGATAACAACACACATGCATGATAAACAGTATCTAATATTTCTAAGTCCTGGCATATCTTATAGTATGGGAAATAGAGCTATCCTCACTTACATAGTAGATACAAGATGACATAACATGTATTCAGCAGCCACTTGATCTCCCAAAAGAAGCTGGGTCAAAACCAACATGAGTTCTTCACGGATAAGTTTCGCTTCATCTAGCAGAGCTTTAGAAACTAAGAAAAATCATAAACACTGAATAAATTATTTAAACTCGGAGATAGATCGGACTGGATATTCGAGTTATTTGGAATAATAATATCACACAGCGAAGTGATTGGGTTTCTCTACAGAAAACACTCACCAGTATCCCATGAATTATGGCACCTTTTTGGTAAAAGAGGATTTGCATGAGACAACTTTTTTGCAGCCACTACATGCACTCTAGGAACTAATGATGGCGGTGGATTAAGAGCCATTTCTTCCTGGTCATCTACTTCCATACCTACAACATTTTCACTTTCACCTCCACTGGATTTAAAAACTGCCATGGCAGGATCCACGCTCAGAAAACCAACCACTTCCACCAATTCATTCAGCACAAAAACATCCACATCATCATATAGCTAATGGGTACAAGGGTATATTTCGTCAAAACAAGAAAAAATAATAACTACAGAGTAAACATGCTATCGATTAAAAATACTGACGATTGACTTACTTCACATGAATTATAGAAGGTTCAGAAAACTTACCTTAAGGAGACAAGACTTGTCTCCGACCCCAGGTACTGGAAAGTTCAAGGGGTACTCCAAATGGTTTGAACTCCCTTTTTTATCACTACTAGCATGTGCCACTTTCTTCGCACATTTATCGGTAGTATCACTTTCCATTTTTTCCTCTCTTCCATTTTCTGCTGGATGTTTGTTTGTACTATGTTTTATGTCACTAGAATTAGTAATTCCATACGAAGTGCTCGGTACGGAACTGTTCAAAGTACTTGTCGAATTATTACTATTACACAGCCTATCTAATGTCCATTCATTCATTCCGGGAATTGATACACAGTAAAATGTCTGTCTTTCACTATTTACATTTTTGGATGATTCATACACTATCTCTTCATTCGGCTAAAATAAACAAACATAATTTTACTTATATAAAATAAATATTGTAATTTGGAACAAAATTATATACACCCACCTTTAATGCAGTTACGTCCCTATATTTTCCAGATTCGATTCTCACTTCTCCAGTGTTTTTATTTAAAACTTCATAGCTGCTCAGGTAAAATTCGGGATTGTATATATCTTGAACCATTCCTCGAAACCTAACAAGGTGTTTGTCGGCTAAATTATGCAGCGGCGTGTTGTTAATCATTGGAATCTAATAAAAATAAAATGTTAATTCGCTAACTTTGTAAAATTAACACAAAATAGCAGATTGAGAAAATACCTTTTCCCAGGTTGAATGATCATGTAATAATTTGGTACATTCAGTTTTATTTGCCTCCCAAAATTCAGGTGACCACACCATTGATGGTTCTAATAATGGAAAGCAATGCTTTTAATAAAGTTATTCGAACGAATTAATATATAGTTACAAATTTAATTAATTTATACCAAAAAAGCAAATAACAGATGCTTTAATTAGGTTTTAAAAACCTACTCACCCACAATGTCCGTCATCACGCCAAACAACAGACTTTACCCGCGCATACGCTAACAAAAGAAAGTCACGTTGTATGAGAAATTTAATGTTCGCGATGTAATCTGCAGCTCTCGAATCGTACACGGTGCGTAAATAAAGTATTCGGAATTAAACCAGGGTTCAAACATTTCGGAATTAAGCTGAAGTGTAAGATCACTTTGCTGCACTTCTACTATATAAAGATATAGGTACCAGCAAATTTAATGACATTCCCGAATTAGGAAATAAATTAACTGGCGGCCTATTTAATTTTCAAAACTTATGTATATACAATGTTATTTGTAACAGACGCTCCTTGCTTGGAACCTGGTATTATCTGAATTTTTAAAGAATTTTATTTTGAACTCTTGAGCATCCCACATATAATTGTCCATGTGTAAAGCAAGGCTCATTTAGAAAAATACCAGATTTGCCTAGGGTTTCGCCTTGTGATTTATTTATTGTCATGGCACATGAGAGTTTTATTGGGAATTGTCTTTGGTGCATGTTAAAAGGAATGGATGGATCATTTGACGTGTCAAGTGTTATACGTGGGAGAAAGTGTATGATTCCTGCCATGGAACCAGTAATAATTTCTACCTTAATCACATTTGTTTGTAATCCACGCACTATCATTAAATAACGAAGAAAGAAAAACAACGGGAGAACTAACACAACGAACAAGTAACAATGACAGTCAATGAATAAAGAATAACAAAGAGAGAGCTACAGCAATGGACAACTATGTCAAACAGAAGGAAAAACAAAATACCAACGGCAGACAGAAATACTTGCTACTCTATTCGCTACCATATCATAACTGACTTAAAAAGTCACCTCTCTACTATGCATACATGGTGATTTCCCTTCTAGGATGCACATGCACTTTCAATGCCCATCTTTTCTAATGGAATTCACTCCCATCCACTCTACATATTACCTCTGATCAAGGTAGCTTCTAGTAATTTTCAATGGCTACATAAGGGGGAACCTGTACTCTACATGCATGCGCTCTACCGGAAGCTTAGAGAACAAACTTCACCTGGTAAAAAGCATCACCTCACCTTGTCTAATAACATAAAGAGCATCAGTAAGTATATACTACTGATTCTGGTTATTTAAATAGCTTTAGTCATATCCACTAAACCTAATATCTTCAACTCCAACAATAATCTTTTCCTTTTCAACTCTTTTCAATTCGTTAAGTCCATATTTGTAAAACACGAAATTGTATTTTTAACATCACCTAGAGGGATGTAGTTTGCCAATACAGTACCTTCAACGAAATTAAAACTTGTGCGTCTAGATGATTCTAAACTATCTTTAAAGGACATACTAGTTAGCTGCAGCGAGTTGCCTGGGTGGTTCATTGGAAAAAGATGCAAATGCCTTACTGATGCAATTAGGAAGGAGTAAAAGGCAAATCTTATCACGTGTGCAGAACTAACATACCCATTGGCATAACTACGAACAGAAGGGGCCACAGCAAAATGGTCCCTCTCATCCTTCCCCAACAAATACAAATGCTCAAATAAAACTGAAACCTGTTGTAATACCTACTAAGTTGGATTTGTATGATGGTCAAAACACTTTAATGTTAAGGACAAAGTATCTAACAAGTTTGACTTGACTACTTTGTTGTTCAAAATAAAGTGATTGAGATAGCACCCTGTAATATGAGAGACTTTGTAAATACTCGAATATAAGGCGATCCCCTCTTTTCTGAGGGACAATTTTGGGAAAAATCCTCACCTTATATTCGGGCATATATGGTATTTACTCAATCCTTTCTGAAGCATATAATGTTATAATTGCCCAAAATTCCATTTGTTCAATATATCAGGAGAGAGCGAGGTCTCATACAGCACCAAATATTACCTCATAAAAGCATCACATTGCATTCAATAAATTTTTCATTAAATTTGGTGTAACAGTTATTATACTGTGCCTGCAATTAGTATATTGCTTAAAAGCAATCCTAGTAGGCTACACTTTGGATATGTGGCACGTTTCCAAAGAATAATCAGGACATAACTGACTTAGAAATATTTGGAAAAGAGTTAAAAGTAATCATATTATGTATACTTATTTTAAGCCTAAACTGTAGAATGTAGAACAGCTTAAGTCCATCGACTGAAAGCAAAATAAAGCAGGTTTAATGACAAACAACACTTTATGAAAATGTACAGTTTATTACACAGAACAATAAACAAGCAGCAGAAAATGTTTATTAATATTCCATGGTAATGTCGGTCATTAGATAAATATAAATTGCCACTTTTCAATGTAGATTCTGCTGATGTTTTTAGAAAACTAATCTTTTCCTTTATTTCAATAATCCACATACATGACATGAATATCTCACAAACAATTTATTAAAATCAGAATGAATGACAGACCGTGATGAAAACTAAATTTAAAAAAATTGATATTTCATAACTGATCTTAATACTTCGAATTGGGCTATTGTCACATTGTCAGCAATTGACGTGATAAAATGGGCTTTGAAAATGAGAAAACATTGACTCTACAGTCTATTTGTTTTCATTCTCAGTAACCTTTAAGTTACTGGGCTTGTATGCAAATCTTTACAGACATAAATAACTCCACCCATTTGTACATCTTCGTTCCTACTAATGACCTGAAGCACTCATGTCACAACTCACTTCACTCATATAGTTTCAATATTTGATCACATCCTGGGAACAATGTCAGCGAATAAAGAACATTTAAACGCCTTTCCTCCACTTCTCAGCAGCGGTGTATTCTGTCATGGGTCTCCCTCCTATTCCGCACGTTCCTATTCCCACTCTCCCATTCACATTGTCAGGTGATGCAAATATGCTCTTCTTGACAATTCCCTTTTTCCCTGTGGTCTGAAATTAAGAAAAATAAGACTTTCAAAAACAGATTTTTGCATGACAATGATGGGGCATCAGATTTAAGAAAAGGAAAATTAAAGCCTACAAGTGCAAGAACCAAAAGGATAATTAAGAGAACAAGTTGTTGGTCAAAAATCAGTAGCTTAAAAAAACAATTGTATCCTATTCAAGCAAAAACAGTAGTCAGGTGGTTTTCACCATGTTTCTAAAAGTCAGTCCACTCTAAGCCATTACTTATGAAATTAACAGTAATGTAATAGACAAAAGAAAAGCATGCTAAGCCCAGATTTAAGAGAAGTTTCAAGACAATATGGTTTGTCTGTTTCAAATCTGCAATCTTCACCCAGATAACCTTAAGAATAATTTTTTAAGTGAACATTTTATAAGTACAATTTAACTATAATTAGAGGTGCACAGAATCTAATTTACCACAACTGATGATACAATTCTTTGAGAATTACACAGCAATTTTTTGCTTGCTACTCACACAGTGCTAAGAAGAATATCATAATAGTCATAACAAGGCAATTTGTCTCTAAAAATATGCAGATTAGGGATTATTTTTCACATTCAGTCTCTCATCTTTTCCTTGAGTTGCATATGTATACATACTCATTCTGTGGATGACCATCCAGAGTTGGTGGAGTCATAATATCCCATGAAACGTCACTGAAAAACTCCTTTGTTTGCTCAACAACCTCCCATGAGCAGTTTCTCATCATATTACGCATAATTATAAAGTAATTATTAACTGCATCTTCAAGTTCAATTTACTTTAAAATGATAGCATTACCTTGTGTGTTCTACAATGAAATTCATCCAGAGCTATGATTTCAATGTTTTCTTGTTTCAATTACAAAGAAATGGAATATTCTTTACGTTACTACTGACCTCATTCGGTATAATGTGTATGAATTCAACACCTCTACCTAAATTTATAGCAAAGAAGACAAAAATACTCATCATGAACTTGAAGGAAAGTATAATTTCCTTGTAATTATGGTTTCATTACCCATTGGATTTCTGGAGACGTAAATTTATTTATTTTATTACCATGTTTACTTCCGAGTCCTAAGTGACTTTTAATTGTTTTCTCATTATCTAATCCATCTAATCTATGGACTGCTGACCCGTATGGCAAATAATTGTTTTAAACTTGTTTACAGCAATGACTAAACTTCATCATCAATACTTAATAGTCAACATTAGAATCAGTACACCCATAATTATAGTTATTTATAAACTCAAGATACATTATATGGGAATTTTTTGCTTTGGAGATATTAAAAACGATAGGAGGAAAGGAGATAACTCGGTCTTTCAAAAGAGTCACTTAATAGTTTAATTAAGCAGGATCTATAACTTATGTTAATGAGATTATGACAAAAGTTGTACATGAATGATTTACAACTCTACAAATTCTAAAAACTATGGGAAATCTTTCAATACCACATTCTTCCTTTCTTTGACATCTTTAAGTACATGCAAATTTCCTTTTGTATACATTGAAAAGAGCCTTCAAAACTAAGCTTATCATAGAAATTACAAAGCTAACATATATGTACTCAAATCAGCAAAAAGAAAAGTAAAATGTGACCGTTTTCCTATTTATTTTATGAAATTAAACGTAGATAAGAATCATTCAGATAAAAAAGATGCAAAATAAATCTACAGCAAAGTGTTTGCTACATCTGGGCTAAATTTCTTTCTCAATATCCAGCGTATTCAAATAAAAATGTTTTTGAAGAGGGTGATCAAGATTAAAATCCATCTAATTATTAAGCTAAGCAAAAAGCATACTAACTGTGAATAACTTCTCGTTGGAAGTGATAAAAAGTTAAATTAAATGTAAACTATGCTTAACATATAAAAATATTTTTAAAAACATTAAGTAATTTGTAAAACTTTTCATTTCATTCCTGTAATAACAAACACCTCATCAGTCGCAAGTATTGAAGCCTTCACATTATATTTAATATCTATATAGAATTGACAAACACGTTAAGATGAAAATGGAGTGATAAACAAGGATAATAAAGATACAGCAGCACAATTTTAGGGGTCACTGAATGTAAACAAGTCCATGGGAATGGCTTACCAAAATGAAATGAAAACCAAGCAGAAGGAATTTGATTCCAATGCACAAAAAAAAGGAAGAACATGGAGAAATATCCTTAGTTAGAACAGTTCACAAATGTCTCTGCTGAAGGAACGATGCAGCGCGATACCCAACCACACCCCAATATGGACAATCCCTTTCTCCAGGGACATCCACCTCTTGGGGTAATCAACTTGGGCAGCTTCGGCCAGGGCCATTGTGCCCCCAGAACAGCCTGTAGGGGAGGCCAGAGCAGTGGCCAGCAAACTTGCAACTTGATATCATTTTTCCCTGAGTAACCTGGAACTTGTATGAAAACAGGAAGCCAGTGGATAATCTTCGAAACTTCATACCAGGAAAAGCCAAACACGTCTCACCTGATTTCTCTGAGGATTAGCCCCGCTGAAATTTGAACACAAAGTCTGCTACCCTTCCGTACCTAGAGGTACCTAATAATTTGGGTAAATAAACTGCTTTTGAATATGTAAGGAGCTGGTACTATGGTATAGCTAACACAGTAATCGGAAAATGACATATTTGCAACACTCAGAAATCAACAAAATGAGGGATAAATGGAATTAAAAATAGTAATGCAACTACAAGAACACCCAAATGAAATTAACCTCTAAAGATGATGGATAGGTATGCAGTTACTCAGGAGATACATAGCATTCATCAACTAATCCACTATAAACTTACTCAAAAACCATGAACAGTATGTGATATAATGATAGTATTTTTTAAATCAGTCCCAGTACAAAATACTTTTTTTGTTGAGGGAAAAATAAAGGCAAGGTAATGGATACTTACCTTCTAATTTAAAATAATGTTTGAAATGTTTATGTTAAGGGTAAGCAGGCAATTAAGAAAATGTGGAGTCCTTAATGAAAGTAACAAGGGAATACTTCTGAGGCTCAACATATTATCAATTGCTTCATGTAGGAATATGGGGTGAAATTTTTTAAATAAGATGATTTCAGGAAAACCTCTTCCATCGTACATTCAGGTTAAAGAAAACATTTTTCTTACCAGATAGGAAATACTTCTCTCAAAACATATGATAAAATATTAATACATGTAAATCTCATGCTTTGATATTGGATGATTCAAACTTCAACATTATGCAGTGTAGGACTGGTAAGGTCCTTGAACTAGATATCTTTATGCCATTCCTTGCATGCCTCCCTTAAGTGTAGGCCTCCGGAGATATACCTAATTATACCACCATTCAGACTCATAATGATTAACCCTTTAATGTCCAGCAAAGCTGTTTGGGATAGCAAAAGTTTTATCTGGGTCTTCCTGGGGTTTTTTAATAAACACACACGGAGTGAGAATTTTTCAAACTCAATTAATGCACATCCATATGGGTTATAATTACTCTTCTCAGTGTATTTTAAATGCTGTATTATATTCTTGTTCAGGGCCGGCTCTAGTTACACTGGCACCCCGATGCAAAGTCATTTGGAAGTGTCCCCATTCCCATTTTTTCCCCAAATAGGAGAAAAAATTCATATTTTCATATTGATGTACAAGCTATAATTGATTTCTGTTTTATAACCAAATAATGGTAGATTAAAAAATTAATATAATAAAAAAGTTTATGATTAAAAAGTTATTTTCATTTTTATATACATAACTTTTACTTTTATAAGTTATTTTTGGGAAACAAAACAGTCATCTGTACATATATGAAAATAGAACAACAAAAATTCAACAGGAAATATAAATTAGGACACTGAAACCAGTTTCAATGAATCAAAGTTGAATTTTTCGTGCATTCACGATAGAAAACTTGTCGATTAATATCGATGCTCAACTTTTCACATGCATCATTTTCTATAGCTATCATAGATAGTCCTACCAAATGCTCTTGTGGCATGCTTGAGCATAAATAATTTTTTATTATCTTAAGTCTAGAAAAAGACCTTTCCCCACTTGCCACTGATACAGTTAGAGTTAACAAAATTCTCAACGAAACAATTAAATTATAAAAGATAGACTAAGCAGAGTTTCATTGCTCATTTTTTTTATTTTGCTGAAGTTGTAGAGAAAATTAAATGCGTCACTGCGATTTTTAATAGGCGATTTTTAAAAGGCGATTTTTAATAATTGCAATGAATTAGAGAGAGCATCTGAAATTGCACTGAAAATTTTATTCTAAACTTCTGCTCAGTGCTCAATGGTGTTTCATCTACACTTTCATAATCCAACTGCCAATCCTTTTGCCTCTTCCAGCAATTTTTTTAAATCCCTTGTCTGTGTGATTCTCTTTAACACGTATTGTTAATTTTTCTATGGATTCCATGAAACACTGAATATTCTGGTTGATGCTATGAAGCATCTTGCTTACTATATTTACTGTATTTAGAATGTCATGTCACAACACTATTGAATACAAAAATTGATGCTCTCGAATTTTAGATGCTAAAACTTGGGCCTAATACTTGGTAACATTATCTCGTTATTTAATTTTGGCGGCATCATTGTTCGTTAAATTTAAGGTACGCGCTGAACATGGAACAAAACATTCTCTGGGGTTCAGATCACGAATATGTTTTTGCACGCCACTTTTTGGCTCACATATTTGCTCCATTGCCATATCCATGATCACATAAATTTTTTACCTCTAACTGAAAACTTTGGAGCTTTCGTACTAAATATTTGGATAATCCTTACACAGTCGTGTCAAAAACTTTAACAAAACCTAAGAAATATTCATCAATGCTAATAAATTTCAGATAGCTGTTGCTTCCAGGTTAACATTAACAAAACATGCTCTAATGATCATTGCGACTGATATCAGGTGTACAATAGTAAAATTATAGAGAGATATTTAGCCTTTTTAATTTGTGCTGAAATAAAATGTTTTTTTTTTAAATCAAATTTACAATTTCATTTTGTATATTTGTACCCAAAAAATTTACCATATTATTTTGCTTTGAAGGTCTTTGCACGTGATTTTCCGTCACCATGTCATACTCTAAAAAATTGCTACTGTTTCGTTCAAACAACTTATCTGACAACCCTCGAAGAGCTAAACATTGTGTGCCTAGGTATTTAATAATTTCAGTTATCCTTTCCGTAACAGGATGCCAGTGACGCTTCTCAAAAATTTCCCAGTTTCACGGTCAATTGTACACTTTAAATCTAACAATAAGTTTCTTTTAAGATCAAATCATTTTTAAAATTTTGTCAACTGAGCAGAGGAAACTTTGTAAGTGCTTAATGTCTTTGACAAGTTTTGCCAGTTAGAACAGCCTTACAAAATTATTTGATTAATAGTATTCTTATTTCCCATAGAAAAGTTTACAATGAAAACAAAACGCGCTTTTGTTCTTAACAGAATATACAAGCCAATGCCTTGGTATTGTTACTTTGTTAATAAGTTTCCGAAAATAATAATTACTGCTATATTTTCTGCCACTTTCATCTGCCGGAAATGAGAAATTCTTAATCTGTTCGGGACCTTGCTAAATAATAATTTTTTAAATTTTATCCTCAATTTTAGGCCAAGTTTCTGAATCGCTTGGAGTAAACTGAGAGCGATTATCACTGGCAAATAAATGTCTTGCCTCGTACTAAAGTTTCAAACTTTGATCAAAGCTATTAAGGCAGGAACCATCTTCCTTATATTATTCTGACTCTTCATTTTCTAATTTAGAAACAGGAGTTTCACTAGCAGTTTTAAAATATTTCTTTAATGTGCCTTTCTGTTTTTCTATTTCTAATTCTTTCACATTTTTTCTTTTCTTTTTTTAAAACTGGACAATTTATTTTTCTTATCCAATGATGCTAACAATAATAAATGCTGGGTTTTAAAATAAAACTTCTAAAATTTGCAACAAAAAGAAAACCACAATTTTTTAACATCAACTCAACTTTAATCTGAAACCATAATGAGTATTTTGGTTTGTGTAGTCAAAATATTTCAACTACTATTATTTTCTTAGAAAAACTAATGATAAATTTTATGAAAAATAAAGTTTTACAATACCTAACATGATAGGAGATGAAAAGACTGATTTTTTTATCCAAACACTACAGATCAATCGCAAAAAAGGAACTATAAATCACTGCTCCAATGTGCACTCCAATACACCCAACAAGCTACAGACAGACTAGGATCTTATTGTTAAAGTCGAAAAAAATCGCAAGTCAAGCTTTCCTTAATGATTTCATTGTAAATGAAAAGCACAAGCATCACAGATAAGGTAGAACTGGTTGACCAAGGCATCTGATCTTTATTAAGAAGCTTAACCGATAGATCGGCCGGTGACAGTTTTCGTAGATACAGCGTGGGCCGATAGATCGGTCGGCTAGCAGTTAAAGGGTTAATGTATAACCTGTAAGATATTTACACATAGGAAACTCGCTACATATGAGATTAAAAGTCCACAAGGCATCATTCAAAGATTCCCATCATATTCCGCGTATTTATTTTGATTTACTAGCACTGTCAGATATGGTTTTTGAAAAGAAAACAAAACTTCGATTATTTATCCATTGCTACGGCTTAGGTTAAGGCAGCGGTTTCCAAACTTTACAAAGCCACGCCCCCCTTCAACTAAGAAAAATGTCCTTGCACCCCCTTATGTGTTATTTAGGTATATGGCAAATTATACGCCCTAGCCACTTGAGAGCTAGAATTCAGCGACTGCATATTGTAGGTCTCACGATTGTGACAGATAAAATGACAGTAAATACAATGTGAAGTATTTTTGCGCCATCCTGACCTGCCCACCAGGCCCCCCTAGGGGGGTGCACCCCACAGTTTGGGAACCACTGCCAGCCCTCTTTATTTAGCCCAGGTATTATAGATAAAATTTTGGCCTAACCTTAAAAAAAATAATGTACAGTTAATTTTTTGCATAGCTGTTCCATTCCACCCCCATAACATATTAAAAGTCCCCATCTCTCAGACATGAGCTTCATTGAATTTTTGGCACAAGAAGGGTGTAAGTGACAAAATTTGTTTTTTTTCATCAAAGCGTCGCAAGTATCAGCCAGAGGCTTATAATATCAGGCTAAGATGTTGAGATTGGGTCATTTATTACCTGTAAAAGCAAATTCGAGTGATGAGTACGCTGTTAAAATGAATTTTATTCTTCAACAGTAACTTGCATAACGTACAAAGTTACACAAAACAGCTCGCTGCGTCTAAACGACTTCAGATACAATCATATGGTTGGAAATAAAAGTTGTAGAGCACACTTTAAGCTTTCAAATGATATGTCTAAGAGTTTTATTCGAGTAATTTTAACTGAGTGAGTTGAAGCATGAAATAAGGCATCCCGTACCAAGCAGCGCACGACAACAGTTGGCCCGCGCCTTGTAACGCGCAACGCTCGGCAGCAATGTATGAATTAGTCATACATTGTTCCCGAGCGTCGCGTATTGAGTTTGTTTGGGCATTGTTTGTTGAGTTGTGTGTGAACGCTGAGTTTGCGAAGGTGATGATTTTCATGATTCTGTGTGCATTGTAACTCATAAGAAGACGTCCTTATAACTGGTGGAATACTTCATTATAACTGTTGAGTAATGTTTTCGAATAACTTTTCTTGGTGATGTCGAAGGGTTGGTTTACTGTGGATACTGTCAGTGTACAGCTCGGCCCTAGAAGTACCTATAGGATGCCGGTGTCATTTTTGCAGGTGTTAGTGTGCACAAAAGAGCAATCTGTTGTTGGTACACTGAGAAGGAGACCGATGATAGAAATCCATGTGGGGTCAGTGTTATGATCGTACATCATAATAATGTCGGAGGAATTTTGCTTGCTGTGTAGGAATCCCCTAAGCTATGGAGAGGAGATGGTTGTCATCACCCGCGGGATAAAAGGCCTTGTGGAAGCTAGTAAGGCTAGTAAGCAACATTTTTCTGCTACTGCTGTGGTGGTGTTTGATGGATATGAACAGACAACCATCAAGGGTGTAGAACGTCAGCGCAGAGGTGCAGCAAAATCTTCGTGGAACTTTGCCATCAATGTAAATATAACGATTACTTCGCAGCAAGTGGAATTTCTCAATAATGAGCAAAATAAAAATGGGCTCATACAATTGCTTATGGAATTCTTCCAATCATCTGGGCACCGCGTGAGTCAGACACCAGGAGATGCCAACACTGCCAGAGTAGAGTAGGCTCTCGAAATGGATCGTGGAGATCGCAAGGTGACCATCGTTCCAAATGATACAGATGTCCTCGTTATGCTGGTGGCATGAGCTAAGAGTGGTTCGGAGATCGAAGTTCTTCACCCCCCTACGAGCAAGAACACTGGAAAAGTCTTCAAGATAGCAGGTATCCAGAAAGACATTGGTGAGATGAGAGATAGCTTGCTCTTCTGTCATGCCTTTTCTGGGTGTGATACCACCAGCGCCGTGTTTGGCAAAGGGAAAAAGCAGGCGTGGACTCTCCTCAAGAATGACAGCAACCTCCGAAGTTCCACGAAAATTTTTAACCACCGCAATGCAGATCAGGAGAAGATAGTATCTGCTGGGATAAATTTTATGATTTCGCTATACTATAATGGAGCTTGCGCAACACTCGATGGTCTGAGAGTTCGCACTTATGCCAGAAAGGTTGCAAAGCAGCCAGTAACAGCATCCTTCAAACTCACAGTTCTTCCTCCAACCAGCTCGGCATGCAGGCAGCATTCCTTGCGAGTATACTTACAGGTGCAGGAATGGTTGGGGAACACCCTGGACCCAACATCCTGGAGCTGGAAAAACGTTGACGGCTCCTTAGTTCCAATTCCTACGCTCCTCCCCCCTGCCCCGGACCAACTCCTCAACCTCATATCTTGCAACTGCAAGGATACCTGTGGCAGGAACTGTGAGTGTAGGCGAGCAGGATTGAAGTGCACTCTAATTTGTGGATGATGTCGGGGTTCTGGCTGTAGCAGTGTTGAAATAGCCCACGAAACTGATGAAGAAGATTAAAAGGTACGCAGATTTTGCTCAAAAAATAAATGTAATTTGTTACTTGCAGTGTACATTCAAAAAAATTTTTCTCTTCTGTTGCAGGTTTATTGTAAGTAGTTTGTCTCTGATCGTTTCCTTCTTTCGATTCCTTTCCATAAGCTTAAGAAGCAAATATAATTAATTTCTATCAAAAGGGAAAGTTGACCACGAACCGTACTCATTATCAGTCACCTAGCTAATCTGTTTATGACCGTACTTTCTTTCACTTATCTTAACTATTATTTGCTGTTAAAAACTAGTAGATCATTTGAAAGCTTAAAGTGTGCTTTACAACTTTTATTTCCAACCATATGATTGTATCTAAAGCAGTTTAGACGCAGTGAGCTGTTTTGTGTAACTTTGTACATTATGCAAGTTAATGCCGACGAATAAAATTCATTTTAACAGCATACTTGTCACTCGAATTTGCTTTTACAGGTAATAAATGACCCAATCTCAACATCTTAGCCGGATATTATAAGCCTCTGGCCGATACTTGACTCTTTGACGAAAAAAACAAATTTTGTCACTTGAGCCCTTCTTGTGCCAAAAATTCAATGAAGCTCACGTCTGAGAGATGGGGACTTTTAATATGTTGTTATGGGGATAGAATGGAACAACTGTGAAAAAAATTATCCCTGCACTATTTTTTTTGAGGTTAAAACCTATAATGCCTGGGCTAATTATAGAAGAAATCTTTCACATGTTATTCTAAAAATTATCTTCTGTATATCAATAAACTGATATGAAATGAATGCAAGGACTGAATGGAAGATGAATGGCAATTAGCAGAGTAGCACCCCTACATCCCGCTGACTCCTTCGGTGCCCTTATTCTAGGCCACCTCCAATAAGCATCTTACCTACACTAAAGTGATGCAACCCCGTACCTCGAGGGTTCGGGAGCAGAATTTGCGACAGAGATTTGCTGCTCTGGCATTTCCAACTTTCACTTTTTGCATTAACACATGGGTTCAAAAAGATCGGCGAGGAATACACATCGCCCATCCAGCTTATAACTTGCATTTTGATAGTATACAGACACTAAATACTATCATGTGATGGTGCCCCTGGCATGTTGGTGAATGGGTACCATACATCCATTGCATCCCGGGTTGGCGCGGCCTTTCTGAAATCAACCACCCAGGGTGCAAAGAGCACATCGCATAAAGGCACCAACTTTCCTAGAATGCCTTCCCATCAAGGTACAGGGTGGGCGCAAAGTAACTTAAGTAAAACCCACATGGAGACTCACTCAACACTCCAATAATGTATCGATTAAAAGTGAAAATGGGGAACCGCCGAAAATCTTTTGAGCGCCTCTTGATTTTCGGCGCCCCGATGCCTTGCTTACCTCACTTACCGCATAGAGCCGGCCCTGTTCTTGTTATGTTGTATGTTTTTTATGTAAAAGTGATCATATTTTAAAGAGAATATTAAAAATTACATTTTAGATGACTTTTTCTTTACAAGCAGTGTTTCATACAAAGTTATCATAGGATAGCTGTCACTTTCATTACCATTAAATTCATAATTTTTCGGAAAATTCAATTAGAAAATTGCTGTTTATGATGTTTGTTTTCTCACTACTACAATACACACACACACACATGCACACACACACACACACTCTCATATCTGATGTTAATTGCCAATGTTAAAGGCTATGTTTTTTCCTTAAGCCAGTAGATAAAGTGAGGTAGTATTTCCTGCCGATAAATGGTCACAAACAAAGTGGTGGTAACAATGAAAATGAGGCAAAAAGTCTAACAAATCGTGATGAGGCAAAAGTACAACAAAACAATGACAAATACCGATGTCCATGAAAAAGTTTGTAGTGAGCCAACAATGTCGACGAGCTACCTTTATGTATTTTAGCCAAGTGCTTGACTCAGATTGAGTCAAACATTCAGCCCTGAAGATAGTCGCTTGGCAAGCAAAATAAATATAAGTCCAAAACTGAGGGATGTCACCAACATTCTTGGTCCACCAAAAACTTTTTAATCATTATCACTGGTGTTTGTCATTGCCATAGATCTTTGCCTCATCATCATTGCTACCACCACTTTATGACCGTTTTTCACCAGGAAATATTACCTCACTTCATCTGCTGGCTTACGGAAAAAACACTGTTTTCAATCAGCAAAAGTTAAAATTCTTACATTCATTAAATGCCAATAATAAGGCATTGAGAAAAAGAACAAGATAGGAAAGTGTACAACGTATCACAAATGGGCACGTTTCGTGCAGTGGAGTATTAGAAAGAAATTATATATCTACCTGTACGTGAGGGAAATTGCATTTTAAAGTTATTTTCTTCATCATAAATAATCCATTTTCTTCCTATTTAATAATATTACATGCACGCGTAAGGAAATTAAACGTTTGTTTGTGAGATTGTTTATGATAGCAACAATGAAGAAGTAACCATGCAAGAAAATTTCTAAGTTCAACTCGATTTAAGACATTCTCATTTGATTTTCTAGATAACGGCTACTCCTACGATAAAAATGTATAGGAAAGAAAATACTCTTCTTTACAAGTTCTACAACTTTTATTTGAAAAATATTTTGATATGGGCAATACTTTACGAGATATGATGAAAATTTAATTTTTTGTCACCAGTAAAGTGATACCCCTGATTGGCATACGTGATTCATTTTTGCGATTTTCTTCTTATATTTGATTGTAAGTCCTTAATATCAAATTTCATGAAAACCCGTTTGGTAGAAGCAGAGAACGAACATGCGGACGGACAGACCAACAATAATAGGCGCTCACGCTGGAAGCGAAACGCGCCTAAAAATGAAAGAAATAGGATCAAACTGCAACTCACATAGTATTTCACTATAAATTATTCTAATGAAGCACTTCCTAATACTTTAACTGAACAACAAGAGAAGAATGGACTAGAAGAACATGAAATTACATAACCATAAAAAAACTTCCAACCTTCAAATGCTGACTAAGACTAGAAGAACATGAAATTACATAACCATAAAAAAACTTCCAACCTTCAAATGCTGACTAAAACTTAATCAACCAAAAGATGCACATGCTAATGAACTAGCTAACTATTCAAATACTTCCTTATATTTGAAATTTTGAGGCCAAATGAACCACGGACTTCACTTACATCAAACAGTTCTCAATTTTCATGCAGCAAAAAAGAATTGTTTGTACAAAAAATAGAATGTTTAACTTCAACAGAAGAATAGATGACCTAATGACAAAGAGCATTTATTGCACAATACTACTATGAGTTTCAGCCAAAACCTTTTCAGACATTGAATTGCTAATAAAAACCTTAAGTATTAAGTTTTGTACTGATCTGATCATTATTTTCTGATTTAGAGTGCCCACAAAATTCCTATCATGCTCACACAGACATCAACGATAAAATACTGAAAATGTACATACAGGCAGTTCTCGCACTTATGACACTATAGGATCTTGAAAGCCGCAGCACACAGTCGAAGCACATTTTCTCATAAGAGCAATGTTAAAAATTTGAGTTACGTTCCTGTCCCAACGGCCAGAAAAAATTACCCAAAATATTGTACTCAAGCAAAGATAATCATAAATATAACTTATTAAATCTTTTTATTCTAATCTGGATACAATAACAACTTGTAAAAACATCATCAAAAAGTAGAAAGTAGAAAAAATTACTGAAGGAATAAAGTATGTTCTTATAAAAATTGGAGGTTATAATGTTGCCGTTTTAGATGATTGTCACCACCAACATACGAGGGATATCCAAGGCTCGACCGATGTTGGCAGGTGTCTCACCTTTTTCAGAGCGCTTAATTACATCAATCTTCATTTCCATTGTTATGGTTCTACATTTCTTAGAACCAGAAACATCCCCAGCACTTTAATTTCTCTTATCAGACATTTTTAAGGGCAAATAAAGTTTTAAAAAATAATGCAAACAATATGTAGATTTCCACACTTGCATCATAACCAAGGGTGCCTGCAGCCAGAATTATTTCCAAAGGGGGGCAGCCAGAAAACTTGCTTACAAAATCGGCCTCGATTTTCATGACTTTGCCGATATTGTTGAGGAAGTTTTAAAATGCTTTCGTATTCAGGATAGAAGAATAAATATTTTTTTAAAATAATTTTAATTTTTGGTATTATGACTTGTAAGTCGAGGACCACCCCTCTAAAAATAACATTTTGAATTTCGTTTTCCAGGAACTTAACCATTTAGCTGCAGAAATCAGATTTGCCCCTTGTGCTTATAAAAAGATTTCACTGATGCTACTGCCTTCCCTTCTACATCTGTAAGTTTTAATCACACACGTAATCACTCTGAATGTCCCTCTTTGTCCGAAATCTAATAACTCATACAGAAGGGATTTAAGAAGACAATGACTTGATGGGTTTTCATGTGAAGTCATTTTAAATTACATTGTAGCACGGTTTGCGTGGCATGTCGTTACGTGCCGTATACATTTTAGCCTGAATCGACCTGAAGGTGTCAAATATCATTTTGCCTCAGCTGGCTGGCTGAGCGTCATAACTGTGGTGCAGCAGCTTAAGTCTGGAGCATGTTCATTAATTAGCAAACATTGTAAGTCTGGAAAGTCGTAAGTCGGAGTATCATAAGTCGAGGAATGCCTGTACAGGTGACTCCCGAGTTTCGACCGTTCGAGATTCGATAAATTCGAGATTTCGACCCAGCCGATCAAATTGGGAACTACTTTATGCAGAGTAATTTTTGCAGATTCCGACCAACCACGCAAGGTTTAGTTTTAGTGTAGACATAGTTATATCTGCTTTGTTTGAATATGTGCTGATTTCACTCTTTTTCTGTTAATCTTTTATTTAAATTTATTTATTTTATTGATTTATTTATAAATTTATCACTTGACATGGCATCTAAAAGGAAATGTAATAGTGATAATGTAAGTGAATCAAATAAAAGAGTACATAAGACTCATAGTTATGAATTGAAATTAGAAATTTTAAAGTGTGTTGAGAAAGGTGAAAGCCATACTGAAATCGCACGATCGTTGGGAATGTGTCGTTCAACTATTAGCACTTATGTGAAACAGAAGGAGAAAATTATAGAACGTGATAAATTCAGGTAATTTGATAACAACAATAAACAGTTCCCCACCCAATAGCTCCTCTTCTTCCAACTAAAATCTTCCAACTTCTCAATTAATAAACCAAGTCCAGTAAGTGCAGTTCAAAAAGATTTAAGGTATGAAAATATTTTTAATTTTGCTGTTTCTTTATTCTTAAGTTATTTTGTGCTTTTTAATAACTTTTATATTAATTTCGCTGTGATAAATAGTTGTATGTATAGATATATGTATGCAGGTATGCAGGACCGGCGCGAGGGGTGAGGCGACCGCCTCAGGCGGCACATAGCTTGGGGTGGTATTTTCAGACGCATATTGAGAAAAAATCAACGGCCGTTGTGGATATTCAAAAAAGAAAAGGGTGCCCATTCATTGTCGTTCACCACTTCAACATCAACTTACATGATTTTGCACTCAGAGCATTTAAAAACATAATTTGATTTTTTTAATCTCTCCAGGACCTTTAGAACTAGCCCGTGGACTCAAGATGTTTAGGTTGGAGATTCCTTTGCTTTCTGCGTATGGATCTTTGGTTGGCATCTGGTTTATGTTCTCTTAATTAAATTCTTAGCATCTAGCATGCCTTTCTTCGCAGTCAGAATTACGGGATCACCAGACTCGGTCGTGTTAGAAGATAACTCTCCAAAGAGTACAAGCCTACAAGTATTGTCTAATGTAGGCAGCCTGTCCTAGTGTAATTTTATTCAATTACAGCTACATTGAACTTCTGCAGAGGGGTCCTAAGTGCATCCTTACAACTGCTTCAGCCAGTAACACTGACACCTTCTTCTTGGATTATCTTTACATCTAGGTACGTAATCGCTCATCAATATAATGGCAGTATTTTTATCAGAATATTGGAATATATGGATTTAAGCATTCTGGGGCCCCTGGCGCTAAATTATTGGGGTCCCTGGCGCTGAACAATTGGGGGCCATGCAATCTAAATATATATGCTGAAACCTCGCCAAACGAATTCCACTTTATTTGACCTCTTTAAGATCGCATTAATAAAGTACCACACAGCGAAACATAAATTTTTCTACAACGTTATTAAAGTGATACATTCAATATATCTGAGATTATATAGAAAAAAAATTTTCGGGGCCCCTATCACAAGGGGTCCCTGGTGCACGTCATTTGCGACTCCCCTTAAATCCGCCACTGACATGATATCGTATTTTGTAGGAAACAGAGGAATTCTAAAATACTAATAATCATCGTAGAAATGCAGAATTTTATTCATAATATAGATTCAATAGTAGGAATTAATTATCAATTCGAAAAAACTACCTAAGTTTCACGATTGACCAAAATCGGTGCATTTGCGATATTCATATAATTACAGTATCGTGAACACTGAAATCTATTGAGATGGAATCTTATTCAAAGAAACATGTGAACATTTCTAAACATTTCATCTGCTGGGTATACCCCTCTAAAACAAATAATGAGAAAAGTTTACCACAGGTCAACTTTTTGACGTTTCGACTGGAAATTTTTTTAAAATGTTGCGTTTCTGATGTTTTTAAAAGGTTGACAGAACTAGCAATATTGTCCATTGAACATGACATTTCAACCAATTTAAATTTTTAAGATGTTATAGATGATTTTGCTCAAGAAAAAGTGCGCAAAGGACAGTTTCGATAAATTTTGTTTCTTAATTATATTGTTATTTAAGGAAAGGTTTAATTTTATTTTGTTTGTACAATAAAACTTAAATATAATATTTTAATTTATGTGATTTCTTTGCTGAATATCCACAATGTTTCCTTGCTCTGCCCCTACCCTGTTACTGCGCAAAAAGGCGCTCGCCTCAGGCAGCAATTTTTGACGCGCCGGCCCTGCAGGTATGTTATCCAGCTCACGCGAGTCATTTGTAACAAATGACTCACGCGATCCGGACCGGGCTGTCTGCACAACATATTGCATACATCTTTGAAGTTCGAAACAAAAATTTATCTTTTCCTTTTTAGTGCAAAAACTAAGTTATACAATTAAAATATTTATTATATAATTATTCAAAATTTAATATTGTTGTATTAACATATTCGTAATGTTATTTTATCTTTATAGAATGTGAGGGGAGACTTTTTCTCGAGATGCAGGAATGTATCCCCCGATTATAACATGCAAGTACAGGCAGTCTTCAACATCCGTACATAATGCATTCCTGAAAACATGAATGAAAGTCGAATGTATGGATGTCGAACGTAGATTTACATGTTATATGGGGGGTTCCGTTCCCAGAGAACCAAAAAATATTATAAAATCTCTAATTATGGTATAAATGTTTAGTTTTTTGAGCAGGGGCCTTTTAGACACAATTGTCGATTTTATAGTATAGAGAGATATGGCAAAATGCAATAAAATATTTAAATAATTGCACAAATAAACACTACTGTACAGACAATGATGGCGACGCACCAGAACTGGTGGCCTGGTGGCTGGCAACCAGCAGCACTCGAAATATTCGTTCATCATTTCGCTGATGCACTAATTCCGAATTCGGCATACGGAAGGCGGTTTAGGGGTGTCAACGTATAATGTATGAAAGTGCGAGTTTTTTTTTCATTAAAGCATTTTGCTATTTTTATAGTTTTTTTGTAATATTGCCTAATCATGGCCCCAAAGAGAGTGATGATTGAAATGAAAGAAAAGTCGGTAAAAAGAGCGGAAAAAGTGATGAGTTTGGAGAAGAAAATTGAAGTTTTAGATAGGCTTGCACATAATGAATCTGCTTCATCAGTTGGTAAATTACTTGGTGTGACCGAGTCCACAATAAAATCGATAAGGAAAGTGAAGAAGCGATTAGAGCTAGTGTTGCAAGTGGTACTTCAACAAGTACAAAAGTGTCTTCTGTACCTAGGAATCCGTATGTAGAGAAGACAGGGAAGGCTTTAAACCTGTGAATCGAGACCCAAACTCGCAAGAAAATCTCGCTGAGTTCACTTGTCATTCGCGAGAAAACCAAGCAACTGCACAATCATTATGTCTCAATTGTTTCGTGGTCTGTTAACGGGATATTGCCAACGTCATTGAAGTGTGTGTAGATCGGTTCCTTGCTCTATAAAAAAATGTGGCGTTTATTCAGAACACCACAGTATGTATTGTATTATTATATTTATTCTTCTCCTTCACAAATTAACACACGCTCGACCAGCTGAAGTCCAATGAGCGTCCGATTGAAGTTAAAGATTCACTGCTTTCGGCACGACTAATTATTTCCATCTTTGTCTCAATCGTCAAAGAATAAAAATGTTATTGCTTACATTTATGCATAGTTTGACTTTTAGCAACAATGTAGCTGCTTTTACTGCTGATAGTTTGGTTGTAGCTGAACATAAAACTCACTGTTACAATTCCAATAAATGCAATATAACTATTTTTTCAAAGCTACTTCTTAGATATTATCACATTAAGCTCTATAATCCAGTTGAATTTTAATAAAAAACTATGTAGACATTTTTCAGTAAATTGAAACTACTCTCCATTTTTGCAGAATATGGTTCATTTTATCAAGGCTTTTATTGATACCTCATATCAGTGTTTTTCAACATTTTTTGTGTGGCGGAACACTTTGGAATGGGAAAAAATTGGAGGAACATCTATATACAATTACAGTAGAACCGTGAAATTCGCGGCTTCCAAATTTGCGTGATTCGCAGTTTCAAGGTTTTTTCGACTACTGCTGCTATCTTGGAAGTGATGAGAAAAAACACTAAACAAATGAATTTCTCCATCCGCGAGTTTTTTATCATGCTGTGGCTGTGTACGCTCGGCATGGGGTTCGTTTTCTAGCTCTCACCAAATTTAATGCATATTTTTGCCATTTACGTGATTCAATAAATATTTTTTCGGTATATTTGCTAATCATGGTTTAT
Source organism: Uropetala carovei (assembly GCA_036926305.1). Lineage (NCBI taxonomy): Eukaryota > Metazoa > Arthropoda > Insecta > Odonata > Petaluridae > Uropetala > Uropetala carovei. Next base: position 80,326 of record JAXCHB010000353.1, read on the forward strand.
GCGAACTTATCTCTTTAAACCTACTGTACAGCTACAGCAGATTTAAATGCCACACTAGCAGCCCACTGCAGCTACACTTGCAAATAATCTAAATAGTTCAGCCCTACGTTAGATCATATCGCGGTATATGCAAGGGAAAAAATTTTTAATTCTACCTTACCTTAGTTCTAATGATTATCGTTGCACCCTTATAGATGAACACAAACAGTTGCTTTCCTTCAAGTGTCTATCAACGACTGCTTTTTATTTCTTACAGGATCTACTATAAAGGCGACGTCAATGCAAGCGTTTATTTAGATTATCAATGAAGAGAAGATAACAATAACACTTTCCTTCTGTCTATTTGAAGGTTTAATTGGCCTTAAATGGATCGGATGCAACAATGAGTCTCCTTGGCAACGGCCAGAATGAGTACGAAAAATCAGCAAAATTTTGAAAAAGAATGCGTATTTCTGAAAAATTCGACCGTGTGATGTGTAAACATCGCAAGAATAAGATAGTATAGAGCTTTAGCCATCGAATAAAGCAAAAAAAGAAGCTAATCGGTCCATATTTACGTATTTGAATGAATGAAGGAAAAAAACCTTGCACTCTGAAAAATCAAAAATAAAAAGCTTATGGGAAAACGTCTTCTGGATTTGAACCCGGGACACTTAAACAAATGAAAATATTTTTCCTGGGACCTCATAGCCAGTAGAAACAAAACGCCGTTTACCGCATATCTTTATGACGAACGGTTCTCAAGAAATACGCCGATATAATTACGCCAAGCTTCATACGCATGCAGCTTCACTTACTTGCATAATATATAGGACTGTATTGGTTCAAAACCACTTTTAGACTACCTTATCAGCATTTCTTATTGTCAAAATAATGTAGAGTCGTGAACCTAACCCTCATTTTCTCATAAGGCCTTTGCTTCTATTTTCGTGGATTCCAAATTCGCGGTGTTGTCGGGAACGTAACTCCCGTGAATTTGGGGGTTCTACTGTACATATATATATTTACATATAACCTTTATTTTATGTGCTTTATAGAAGTACTTTCTGCTTCTGTGATAGATGGAATTATGATGTGAGAGGAAAATAGGAATATTTTTTATTGTTGAATTCATTAAAAATCTAAATTTATAGAAAAATTATTTTCGGTGGAATATTTTGCGGAACACTTAAGCAATGCTATCGGAACACCGGTTGAAAAACACTTCCTTATATAAATATGAAATTTTATCAGATTCTGTCAAACTATTTAGCCCCCAAAGCTGCGCATAGACGACAAATAATACAGACAGACAGAATAAGCAAAAGAACTTTTTTGGGTGAGCCTAAAATGCACACAGTTATTAAAAACTCAAAAGTCTACTTTTTCCTAACCGCAATACTTTCTCTAGTTACTTCATACATGAAAAAGTAAAAACGACAGCTTTGCACTATTCTTGATGTATTGATAGAAGTCACTTATGTCAGTCAGTGTTAATTTCTTGAAGTCGATTATGACAATGAAACACCTTGGTGAATTCAGTTTTGAATGGTAATGCCTTTTTTTTGTTGATAATTTTGATTTATGATTCTTCATAGTATATGTCATTACTAAGTTGCTTCATTATTTATGATCAAGTCATCGTAATGTTTCTTCAAGCATTTACTACCCACTTTCCAAATCATCAACCAGGCTGATGTAATTTTCACAGTTTAGGTTGATAAATTCACAGTACTTTAATACCCCAAAATATCAAAGAAGAGATATTTAGACCCAACATAAAAATAATACTATGATAAGATAATTGCTGCATAACTGGTATTCTTGAAAAATTGTTACAATGTAAAAGAGGTTTTCCTGTCCATGTGTTAATATGAAATAAAAATTGTTGTACAGTAAAGAAGACAAAATTTTCTTTATCTAGCAAAATATTGAGTGAACTCAGAGTTAAACAAAATGTTAAATATGGCACTGTACTAAATATCTGAGCTTTATGGTCATTAAAATGACAAAGATCATGTTTCTTCAAGCCAAACAAGAATTATTTCATGTCAAGTGAGCCCTACTGTTAAGCTACAGGGTACACTATAAAAAATGTCATGAAGTGAATTTAAATGAGAAGTAAGCTAATATTAATATTATGCTGCATTTTAAGTGTTTTTAGCCATAAACAGTCATTTTTCATATTTTTGATGGATCACAACATTTTTTAGAAACTACTCAATAATTTCCTCATTATAATTATAGTCTTCCTAAATATAACTCCTTGGTATATATCAAACACCATTGTTAACATTTCAAACTATCTACTAAAATATATAAAAATAACTAAGTATAGCACTATAATATTAACCACACCCAAATCAATTTTTAGAATATAGGGAATGGCATAATCCACCAACCTTGTGACTGAATGCTAACCACTTGTTCTTTTCTCCTTCTCGTTCTTCTTCCAGTTGCTTAAAGCGTTGCTGCTTTCTCTGCTTTTTCTTTTTCAGGTACTCTCTCTGTTTAAGCACTAACTGTTTCCTGAAAATGAGAAGGTGAGCAAGTCAATGCATATAAAATTTTATTCGGGTTTTACTTAAAAGCACCAAATTTGTAATAAAAAATTCTCTTCAACTTAAATAAAATCATTTATGGGTCACTTAAAACTTACATTTTTTGTTTTAGTGATTTATAATACAAATGTTTAGCAAATATCATATTCTTCACTCAAATATAGATATATAATTTTTAACATTTATACAATCGACCATTTAACCAAGGACTTGAACCTCCTGAGGATGCACCTGTAATGGAGACTTTTTCTGCCTTAATAAATTTGAATGCATTATTTTTTACAGTTTAAAAAAATTTTGTTTAATAAAAATGCTAAAATAATTGTTTATAGATATAGTCATGATTTCATGGACTTGTAACTTGTAATTGACATGACAGAGCATTCAAGGCGTTTAGCTAAAAATATATGTGATGTTTGTCTTCTGTGTATGTTCTAAAATGGGTGAGTAACCGTGTATGCATAGCGGGCCACATTAGCGGCAGAGAATCCTTTGGTGGGCCACATTGGAAATCATCAATGCTTCAGTGGACTGGATTAAAGTTAAATCGAAAGTTATCTAGAGGGATTTGGGCATCATATAAGCGAAAATCAAATTAAAGTTAGGTTTTCAGGGTTACTATTTCAATATTAAAAATCATGATGGAATTCAATCTTAGAAATACCTTTGGGAAAAAATAAAAAACCAAAAAGAACTTATCTGAGTTGAGAAATATTTAATCAAGGGCTCCAATTTAACTCAAGATATACTGTATATACCTGAATAAAAGACTAGGTTTTGTTCCAATTTTTATGACCGAAAAATCGCTAGTCGTCTTATAATCGCGCGGTGCATAATAGTTTGACTGACAGAGGAACCGAAGCCAGAGATAGCCGGAGATGGGAAGAATTGAATAGCTATAATCGAAATATTGGATGCAAATGTATTCGAATACAAATACACTTATGAGTTTTATCCTATACATTATGTGCGTAGTGAAGCTGCGTCCGACAGTGTGTATGAAGCTTCACGTAATTATATCGGCGTATTTCTTGAGAATCGTTTGTCGTAAAGATATGTGGTAAATGGCATTTTGTTTCTACTAGCTATGAGGTCCCTGGAAAAATATTTTCGTTTGCTTAAGTGTCCCAGGTTCGAATCCAGAAGACATTTTCCCATAAGCTTTTTTTTTCGCTTTTTGATTTTTCAGAGTGCAAGGTTTTTTTCCTTCATTCATTCAAATACGTAAATATGGACCGATTAGCTTCTTTTTTTGCTTTATTCGACGGCTAAAGCTCTATACTATCTTATTCTTGCGATGTTTACACATCACACGGTCGAATTTTTCAGAAATACGCATTCTTTTTCAAAATTTTGCGGATTTTTCGTACTCATTCCGGGCATTGCCAAGGAGACTCTCATTGTTGCCTCTGATTCATTTAAGGCCAATTAAACCTTCAAATAGACAAAAGGAAAGCATTATTGTTATCTTCCTTTCATTGATAATCTAAATAAATGCTGGCTTTGATGTTGCTTTTATAGGAGGTCCTGTAAGAAGTTAAAAGCAGTTGTTGATAGACAGTTGAAGGTAAGCAACTGTATATGCCAACTTACACTACAGTTGATAACAAAGGGGCAAAGTCAGTGTTAGTTAAAACCACTGGAAATAAAAAACTAAGGGTAACGGTAATGTTATCGGTATTAGCTGATGGGACAAAATTGCAACCCTTCGTAATGTTCAAGAGGAAGAATCTACCAAAAGAAAAACTACCACCTGGTATCATTTACAGATGCAATGAAAAAGGCTGGATGACTAGTGACTTGATGATTCAGTGGCTGAGGGAAGTGTGGGATAAACGACCTGGTGCTCTTTTAAAGATGAGATCAATGCTAGTTCTTGATGGTTGTCGAGGACATCTTACAGATGATGTGAAATCCAAAATATCACATCTCAACACTGATCTGGTGATCATACCAGGAGGCTTGACCTCCCAACTACAAGTGCTCGATGTGGTCGTCAATAAGCCCTTTAAAGGTCATCTACGGTGCGTTTATGGGGAATGGTTGCTGTCAGGGAATTGCCCTCTGATTCCAGCAGGTAAAATGAAAAAACCAACAGAGGCTCTACTGGGAAAATGGATTAAAACTGCATGGGACAGTATCTCACCAGCATCAATAGCCCATGGATTTAAGAAGTGTTGCATTTCTAACAGTTTGGATGGATCAGAAGATGACATTCTGTGGGAATAGGAAGATGATGCAGCTATTGGAGATTCCTCCAGTAGTGAAAGTAAAAATAACAATTAAAATGTGTTATTGAGAAATAATTTGCATGAGAGATTCTAATGTTCCAAAATATTCAATTGAAAATTCCAATCAAAGTTGCTTATTTCAATTGGTTCTATGTTCATTAGTCAATGGTATAATAAACCTCTGTCATTGTCTGCATAATAATTTTTTCCTTTTATTAGGAGTTCAAAATGGGGGGGTGTCTTATAATCAGAGTCGTCTTATATTCGGGTATATACAGTATTAACAGATTTAGCTAGATAAAATATAATATTTGGAAGGCAAATCAAAAGAAAAATTAACAAGTTTTGAAAACTATGAAACACTGGTGGTGGGCCATATAAAACTGCTTAGGGGGCTGCATGCTCTAAAACATGTACCACATGTTATTGAATTATAGACTCCTTGATGCCATTACAAACATTTTTAACAGCATTAAGGAGTCATTAAATTCAATGTAGTTATTTGCCTTAGAGCTCTTACCATATATATTGGTACCACACCGACCATTTTAACTGTCTTGACACCTTTGTGACTTTTTAAAAGTCACTATCTCCATCCAAAATGAAAATTTCATCATCGTTTAGCACACTGCCATCAGTAAGCAGTAACAGCTGATGTTGTTCATAAGAGAATGCAGAGTCAGAAAATTTTTATAGGTAGTGGCAAAACGATTCCATTACTTAATACTGATGCCACTTAAACAAAAAATGACAATGTTTAACAAGTTCCAACTTTCAAGTTAATCACGACAAGAAGATATTTGAGGTAAAAATACAGTGACAAATATTAATATAATTTGGGTGTGATTCACAATACATTCATTATACTCTTTTAAGAGATTAAAAAATTCATGAATTAATCCTTTATAAAAGGAAAAATTAATGTGTAAAAGTGGTTTCTGCAAAAACACAACCATTTCACAGTTTATTTTTTATTTGAATTAGAAAATTGCTTGGTAACAGAATAAATTCACACAGGAAGCAGAAAAATGCAAATTTTTCAGGTTTTTAAGAATGAGAAATGTTAACTTCAAAAAATATTATTGGTACACCCAAATGTACCATTCCAACACTTTCACATTTACTTTTGTGCCACCTCAGCAACAATGACTCAAGAGGGAATGTAAAATTTTTGTCACAAATATAGTATATCCTAAAATATTTTACCTTTCAATAAATAATCATTTTAATTGATTTTTTACTGTCACGTGATGGGGATACAAGCCCATTTTATAAATAGCATACTTCAGGTTAAGAGACAATGTTTCAATTGTTCAAAGATATTTCTTGTTAGTATTCATACAATCACTGCCTACAAATTTTGTTTTTAGTATTTCTGCTGTCATGGATTAAAATTAAAAAACCGCATGTGTAATCACTAAAAATAACATTTTTAAAGAGGCCATGGAAGTACAAAGTAAAACTGTATACTCACTTAGATTTGGAATCGGTTTGGCTATCTATCGCCACTTTCGGCACTCCTTCGTGAGACAACTCCCTCAAAAGCGATATATTGGTCACATCCTCTGTTTGATAATTGCAGAACTTTACAGTGCAAACACCATTTTCTGCCAGATCTAAGATGGTTGCTTCATAGTATCTATAAAAAATTAACAGAGAGAATATTTTGATAACAAAACTGTAATGCACAAAATTTGTTCAAATCGTCTGACTTTTTAGTAAATATACTAAATAGCAATTGATTGCAGAATACATACAGTTATATCAGCTGATTGAGTAAAACAAAAATATCCTAAGTCTAATAATTTCATCAACTGTAAATAATAACTTAACAAATGCAAAGGTTTTTCCAAGAGTTGGAATCTTTTTGAAGAGAATATAGCTGATTAAAGAACTAAACAAGTACATAATTGTTATGTACAATATTTTAATGAGAAAGATATCTTAATGCAACGTGTTTCAGCAAATAACCTTAGCAAATAAGAGCAAAGAATGTAAATTTTAATTTTTTTGTATCATTGCCATACTGCTAAAAATTCAATATTTCTCCATTGATTATATAATTTCTGCTGGTCTCCATGGAAGAGGAAAACATACAAACATGAATAAGATAAACAAGCGTTCACATAAAGTAAACTTAATTGTTTTTAAATCAAAAATTTTAAGTACGTACATACAATTAATCTGCTTGTACTGAGAAGCATGAATTATAAATATACAATTAAACACATTTATTTGGGCACATAAAAAATCCATTTTAAAGTAGTAAACATATTCTGTATTCTTATAAAATGATTAAAGAAAATCTGTAATGTAGCAAAATTATTACCATACTAGTTTATTTTAAAGTCATCTTGCACTGCCAGACCTAATATAACTATAGTTTTAAAAGCTCTTTTTCTTAAATACATCATGAATTAACTGAATGCAATTAATTCACGTTGACTAGCATGTTTAATTCTTACTTTGCATTAGCTTAGTAAAATGTTAAATAAAAGCACTTAAAACTACTATAGGAATTTTCATTGCAGGTAAAAATCATAGAACGCACGATTAATCTAACTAGCATTGGTTAGTCAGCTTTTGTATAAAACATTCAAGAGGCTTTGTTTCATATCAGTTTAAAATGTTAAAGGGGTACAATGATTTAGAGACCCAGCTATTGTACTCAAACAATGATTTCCAAATACAATAAGCTTCACTAAGCTTACCAATAAGCAAAATCAGATCATGCCATTGAGATCCTACTAAAAAAGAAGCATATTGAAAGCATAACTCACTTATTATCCAAAGAATGGATGAATTTGCACTGACTCTTGCATGCAGGACAGGAGTCATCATTTTCAAGGGATGAAACACCTGAATACATAGACAATACACAGCACTGAAATGTTCTCGCAATGAGAAAGTTAATATCCAGATAGACTCACGCAAAATATCCACTTGGATAAAGAGTATCAATGTGAAAAGTAAAATGAATCAGAGCTCATTTATTTCCTTGATAAAAGAATAATACAGAAGAGAATCGTGTACATCAGAAGGAGTTCCAAATGGGTCTCTCTGGATTTTTGGTGTAAGATTTATGATGATATGCCTCTACTAAATAATATGCTTGTTTGTAGAATTGAATTGAGAATGGAGTTAGAATACCTTTGTTTTGGTAAGGGTATCAATTGGCAAGCCAAGGAAAGAGAGAAAGTCTTCAGTGTATACTGCCATTTTCAAGTGATGAACTCCTAAATTCCTTTTCTGCTCCAGATCAGCTTAGTTATGTTTAATTTTGTGTTCTTAATATAAGATGTTGAGAAGCATGACAGGTTTTAGAAAGAAAGCCAAAATATACTTCTTCATAGCAACACAACATTCCAAAAATATATGATACAATAAAAAATGGAACACAATTCCTGAATAACAGCAAAGCTTTCTTTATAAATAGCAGACCCGTAAGCAAGTCTTAATAGCACTGCTACATTTGTAAGTTCGTCTAGTTTGGTTTAGTTCTGTATACCTTAATATGTACGTATAAGGTTTCTTATCCTTTTAAGAAAAGTAAGATACATACTTTTCTAAGTGTTCACGCAATACATTTCTCGCTATCAATCAAAATTACACAACTCAAGCTTATTCACGTAGGTAATGAATGAAACCGCTTAAGAACGATGAATGAATCTTAAATTAACGCCTCGCTATTGTGCTTAATTAACGAGTAACTAATTAAAAGTACTTACTCTCCATTAGCGTTCCAAAGTGCTAGACACTTTTCTCCGACCTTCCAATCTGTTTTGGTGGGAATCGAACTCTTAAAATCGTCATCTTTTGAGCTGTCTTCTTCTGCCTCTGGAGTAAAACTGGAGCCTAATGGAGATAATTGCAGCCATCGAAAATCATTAATTGTTTAATGCTCACCAAATTCATGCCAACAAAGAACTGTATTTAGTATAACATAACCTACTTGCAGCGGCTTCGGCTCCTTTGGCTTCAAGTAGCTGCGTTTTTATTAGATCACGAGTAAGTTCTATTACTTCTTCCAAATCAACTTTAAGCTTTAAAAGCTCTTCATTATCTGGATCTGTTGTCAAGGCAGCTTCCACCTAACAAGATGTAAACGTTATCATATAATTAAACACTTCTACTTTAAATAAAAGCCATAAATTTACAAAATTCTTATTATGGAATACGACAAATTCCGTTACATTTATGTTCAGCATGAATATCATCGCCAGGCGTGATCCATTAAATGTTGTTTCGAGCGAAAGAAAAAATGTATACATTCTACATTTATTCAAAGTACAAGAAAGTGAATTTATAATCAGAAAGTAAGCGGCTAAAGAATATATTCAAATAATAAAATATTGGATTTTGATTTTTTAAATCTCGCAATATTTTCTCCTAGCGCACAACGAACAATTTTATAATGCACTATACACCATAGCTTCTTACTGCTTTCTGGAGTCGTCTATAAACAAACTACTTTGGAAAGATACAAAATAAGTATTCATTGAAATATACCTGTTGTAACTGTAGCTTGTAATTTTGAAGATTTCCTTGCAAGTCCTCAGCCATCACACCTAATTATCCCTGTATCTGCTCGCTCACTAGAAACATTCGTAGAACAACCACAAGATTTAAGAAATAACAAAACACAATCGATTAATATTTCTTAGTACCGTTAGAGGGAAGACTTCATCGCCTCATCTTTGATTTATGCAAGTGGTGACAATATATTTAACCGGTCAAAGTGTTTGATTTCAACGATGTCATATCCCAACATATCTGGTGTTGTACGTATACTGAATATGTTTGTAAACTAATCATGCAATGAACTTATGCATTATCTATAATATAAAAATTGTGCGTTGCACGTTGGTAAAATTGGTGCGTAGCCCAACAGATAGTTGGATGCGTCTTGTTCATACGTTATTCAGTAAAATTTTAATTATATCAACTTCCCCAACGCTATTGAGCAGGGCTTAAAGTTATACAGAAGCCATTGGCTCCTCCATACCTACTCGTTATACTGAGAACAATGTACGTGTAAATTTCTAATTCGTTATAACAAGAATATTTTACTTTTAATTGTATTTTAAGGTATGCGATTTTTAAAGTTGTTTTTTCCCGTTGCGTGGAAAGTAGAATTGTATATATATATTTACGTATAATGTGATTTGTAATTTTTGTTAGTGTAAATTCAAACCATTTCAGTATTTATTAGAATTTACTGAAAATCTATAGCTCGTAATATTCTAATATAAAAGGTTAACTGCAATTGCAATCGGCGAATTAGCAAATTTTAAAAGTTTCATCCGTTAAAAGGGTTCAGGTTATCCTGGATCAGGATATCCAGGAGGTCAGGCTGTCTCTGGCTACCCAGGAAGTCAGCATAACTCGGGCTACCCAGGAAGTCAACCCGGATCTGGATATCCAGGAGCTCAACCAGGCTCAGGCTATCCAGGAGGGCAACCAGGATCTAGCTATCCTGGAGGAGGGCCAGGATCTGGCTATCCAGGAGGTGGTGGTTATCAAGGAGGTACTTCAGTTGTTAACAACAATTTTATAAATGACTTATTTAAAAAAATTCATTCGTTAATGTTTATTCTATCTTATTTGATGAAAGGATATGGTGGAGTTGGAGGATACCCAGGGGTGACTCCTGGAGTGAGCCCTGAAATACAGCAATGGTTCTCGGCTGTTGATCAAGATCGGTCAGGGAAAATTACTTCCAAAGAATTACAAGGCGCTCTTATGAATGGCCAGGGGAAGAATTTCAGCGAATCTGCCTGTAGGCTTATGATCGGTATGAATTTCTTTATATTATTGCACTCCTTTTGTTAGGTACCTACAATAATATCTATTCTGGAATTTACATTGCTGAATGTACTGTTGATTACATATTTGTTTACAAAAGTGATTGTTGTTTTTCATTGTTTATTTTTCTCTCATAGGAATGTTTGATAGAGATAAAAGTGGAACAATTGATGTACTTGAATTCCAGAGTCTTTATAATTATATAAACCAGTGGTTGGGTGTTTTTCGTACTTATGACCGAGATAGTTCTGGTGTTATTGATGAAAATGAGCTGAATCAGGGTAAGATTTATACATAATTGAAACGTTAATTATTACAGGTTAAGTTAGCTATAAAATCACAATTAACTTTTATGGAGCATCAATAAGTTATTTAAATCTAAAAGTTTGTATTGTTTTAGGTAAACCTTTACAGAGCCATTTGCTGTGTATTAAGTAATTAACCTTGTTTTATTTGAATGTATGTTTTTCCTTTGTAGTTTTAATGCCTTAACCTTCTAAATTTCCTTATTCAAATTAGGATTGTTGGCATTATAATAGTCTCCATAATTTCATGTTTCAACATTTCTTATGAAATTTATATTTCAGCTCTTCAACAAATGGGATACCGCTTTACTCCAGAATTTGTGAAGAATCTCGTATCCAGGAGTGATCCTGTAAAACATAGCAGTATTTCTGTTGACCAGTTCATTGTGATCTGTGTTCAAATACAAAGATTCACTGGTAAGTGTTTTTTTGTAAAATCTGCCTCATTTGATGCCTGTTAATTTTGGCACCGAGTTATAAAAAACTAGCTTATTAATAGCCAAAAACTAAATATGTATGGAGAAATGTAAATAATTGAATCATTAGGTTGTTGTCATTAACTTTAAATTTTATAAAGAATGAGCTAGCCACAAAATGGAATTGAGAAATGTCTTAAAATCTTTCAATTTTCTGATTTAGATATAGTAATTTTACAAATGTTGTAATAAAGGTTAATGTTGGGACCGTATATACATTGAAATACTATAGACATATAACAGTACCAACTCCCAACCCACAAAATAAGATTAATGGAAAACAAGCATTGTTATACAAATACAAAATGTAATTCATTATCATTCTTGTATTTTAATGTTCATATGACTACGTGGCATTTTAGTTTAATTAAGGGTTAAAATTTTTTATATAAACTGTTTAACTTCTCTTTACCATATGTACAAGAATTTGGCAATATTTTCCTTATTTAATAATAACATTCCAGCCATTTTTACTTTTCAGGTTATTGAAATTATAATATTTAAGTCTTCTAACTTCGTCTTTAGTCTCTGTAATACTAAATTTGACTTCTAGCTTCTAATTTGATCAAAGGAATGAACCATAAGACTTCCTCACAAACGTGTGTATAACTCCTCTTATTGGAAGAGATACATACTATTTTAACATCTTCAAGTTGTCAATCTCTTTTTATGTTTGATATAAAATCTTATAACATTTACCTTAATAGAAGTGGATGTTATGTGACTAATCAGTTAAATTTTCTCTATTTAGAAGCCTTCAAAGCCCGAGACCATGAGATGAAAGGACTCATTACAATTGGTTTTGAAGAATTTCTCACTGTGGCTCTCAGTTGCTCCACCTGATTTTCTGCATTGCTTGTTCAAGAATTTTGCTGACAAATTGCCTTAATCAAGCATCTCGGTTTGAGCTGCTCTCTCTCTCTCTTGATGGCTCTTTTTTCAACATCATTTTTGATTTAAATAATATTAAATGAGCTGTAATTGAATCACAGTAGTGGTGGATTATTGATGAATGTTATAGGAAATATGCCGAATATATTCTTCGTTCAAACATGTCCTGTTGTGTCTTTTAATGTTATGTTTGGGAACATTATTTTTAATTAATGTGTGGCACTAAAAGGAATTAGCAAATCATTGGCCTCGAGATTTACATGGCTTCCTGTCTCTTATATTGTATTCATTATCTGTTTTAATATTTGTAGTAAGGTTTTACTGCTGTAAAAATAAAAATTTCGATTTGCTTGGAAATGTGGTATATTTTAAAGAATTCATCTCTTATTTGATGCTGTAAATCATTATGTTTAATTTTTCTGCAAATTGTAGGGAATTTAAAGAAATAATAAATTACTGTCATCTCTGGGAGCTTTCTGAAGTTATCAATCAACTTTCGATGCAATGGGTGAAAAATAATGAAGAGCTTGGCCACCCATAGAAGCAGCTGTTTGGTTAGACAGCTCATTAAAGACAGTAAATAAAAACAACATTCAGTAGAATCTCCATTAAATGTTGGGGAATTAGAGAAGAAACTAGCAGCCCATTGCAGCTATGTTTGCAAATATTCTAAATAGTTCGGTTCTAGGTTAGATCTTCTTTGTTCCCTATTCATTTAACATGTTTCCCTATTTCTTTGTCTTTCTTGTACTCTCCAGTCCTCATCTTCATGGGCAATCTCCTGTGTGCCTCCGCTTCCCTCTCTTTCTTGCCTTCCCTGCTCATCTTCACGGGCAATTCTATGAGTGGCTGCATCCCTCTCTCTTTTCTGTGTTCTCTGCTTCTCATCTTCACTGGCAATCCTATTAGCTGTCGCATCCCTCTCTCTTTCCTGCATTCTCCACTTCTCATCTTCACGGACAAAACTATGAGCTTCCGCATCTCTTTCTCTCTCTTTCCTACGATACTCTTTGTTTGATCTCCATCTTTTCTCTGGCAGCTGTAGCTGGGCTAATAACTTTCCTTTTCACTGGTCTACCCCTTGGCGTTTTTTAAATTTCTGCGATTTTACAGCAATATATTAGAGCATTTACATGATCACAATGTTTCATATTGCAGTATATTCAAAGGGGAAAAATTTGAAAATCTACCTTACCTTAGTTCCAATGATTATCATTGCACCCTTATAGACTAACTCACAAACAGTTGCTTTCCTTCAAGTGTCTATCAACGACTGCTTTTAACTTCTTACAGGACCTATTATAAAGGCAAGGTCAATGCAACCATTTATTTAGATCATCAATGAAGAGAAGATAACCATATAATGTGTTAAAATAATAACGCGTCCCTATTCTCATCTAATTTTTAATTTATGCTTAAGCCTATTTGCGATAATAAGCATTACGGATGTGTAATGTGATGGTTCTGCTTACAAAAAGGTAAGATTCCAGCATTCAAATGATGAAATAAAGATTCAGTTGCTTCAATTAAATCGTTATAAACTCTTCCCATATGCAGCCAACAGAATAATTATCCTTAAATATTTACGTTGCTACGCTTCATTAATTTTGATGCTTAAACAACAGTTTGAAGCAAATAATGCTATTCTTTCACCTATTTGAAGGTTTAATTGACAGTAATTGAATCGGAGGCAACAATGAGTCCCCTTGTCAACGCCCGGAATGAGTACAAAAAATCCGCAAATTTTTTAAAACAATTGCTTATTGTATTTCTGAAAACTTCGACTGTGTAACATGTAAACATTGCAAGAATAAAACATTGTAGAGTTTTAGCCATCGAATAAAGCAAAAACGAAGAAAATTAGTCCACATTTACATATTTTGATGAATTAAAAAACCTTGCACTCTGAAAAATTGAAAATCCTGTGTAAACTTATGGGAAAATATAATTTTGTCTTGGATTGGAACCCGGGACTATGAAAATGAAAATATTTTTCTAGGAACCTCCTAGTTTGTAGAAACAAAATGCAGTTGACTGCATAACTCGACGACAAATGGCACAAATTCCTTTTTATCTCAATTTCTTTTTTCAGAATGAATTACTTTTTGTTTTAATTTGCCAATTATAATGCAGGAAATTATTTGTACACTAAGAAAGGGGTAACCAAAACTGGCCATCTGGCCTGCCATGACTTCAGCAATTATAGGGCACGATGTAGATAAGTGTCTTTATTTTCAGAGCGAAATTGAGACCATAAGGGACCTTCCTTTTAACCCTTCGTTATCAATTACAAAGGAATATAATTATAAATATATATAGGTATATATTTAGGGTAACTAGGTGTTAGAAGGAATTGTGTCTCTCTTGTGCTGACTAAGGGGTCATCCTGAAAGCTCCAATAACTTCTACAAATGTGTCTCTCCAACATCCCAGCGGCTCTCCTTTCGGTAAGTTCTCACTGGGTTTCCTTCAACACCTAGTTGCCCTAAATATCCTCATTTACCTTTCCTCTTCCATAAGTTTTTATAGGTATACATATATATATCATCATCATAGGTAGTCTGTCCATTGACAGGTCCGTGATTATTCATGGTTAAACTTGGTTCTCCATATACTCTTATTTTCTGCAGTTTTCTTCATCTTGATAGCTCTCTTTCCCTTTCAAGTCGTCTACCAGCTGAAACATTTTCTTACCTCTTTCTCTTTTTCCATCCAGTTTTCCTTCTAGCACTTCTTTAATCATGTATATATGTGTGGTGTGTGTGTGTATACACACACACACATATATGCGCACACACACACAACTAGAACAAAAAAGTTATGTCAAATAAACACAACCAGACCAGAACAAGTACGAACAATAAAAAGTAGGAGGAGATACAAATCAATTTTGGCTGTATGAACATATATCAAATTACATATTAAAGAAGCTTCTAAGAAAGATAAAGTATTTGTGGTAAAAAACCCTGGTAGTGCCAGGCTTGGCCAACCAAGTAAAAAACCATGCAGGAAAACATATGCAAAGAGAAGGGGGGTGGAAAAAACCTGCAAAAACCCTAGATAACAGAAATACAATAATGCAAGCTATTATAAAGAGATAAGATACATAATATATATGTTAATGTAGAAAAAATTTATCTGAAAATACATGAATAATTAAACAATGGAAAAAGATTACATTATATACAGTAAAACCTCTTTATAACATGAAGGGACCCAATTTTTGGCACTTTGTTGAAAGGAGGTTCTTTGTATGGAGGTTTTTCAGATTCATCATACAAGCAACCCCCTAGATTCGACAAATTTGAGATTTCAATGCAGCCGATCAAATTGGGAGCTAGTTTATGCGAAGTAATTTTCATCCCGACCAACCACGCAAGGTTTAGTTTCAGTGTAGGCATAGTTATTCCTGCTCTTAATTGTTTTAATTTGTGCAGATTTCACTTTTTTCTGTTAATCTTTTATTTAAATTTATTTATTTTATTGATTTATTTATAAATTTATCACTTGACATGATATCTAAAAGGAAATGTAATAGTGATAATGCAAGTAAATCAAATAAAAGAGTGTCATTCAACTATTAGTACTTATGTGAAACAGAAGGATAAAATTCTAGAACGTGATAAATTCACGTAATTTGATGGCTGGTTTGACAGATTTAAGAGAAGGGCGGGTTTGCATAACCTTAAATTAACTGGCGAGGCTGCAAGTTATTTTGTGCTTTTTAACAACTTTTATATTAATTTTGCTGCGATATATAATTGTATGTATAGATAGATGTATGCAGGGTTGTGCTGCAGACAGCCCAGTCCGGCTTGCGCGAGTTGTTTGTAACAAACGACTCGCACGGGAATGTATCACCCGATTATAACATGTAAGTCTATGGAAAAATGACGTTCAACATTCGACAATTCGAGATTCGACCATGTTTTCAGGAATGCATCCCTGTCAAATCTCGGGAGTCGCCTGTATATGCATATTAGAGTATTATTGTTGGTTATAACAGTCGGCCAAGCACTGAAGTGGGACCAGATGAGAATATCAATGGGGCCCAACGATATTAATATTTATAGAGGTAATAACGAGCGATTTATGGAGTCCCAGATTAATATTATAACTTTTAAGGAGTGTTTATTTATTGGAAATTAGTTTTCAAGTAATTTTTAGTAACAGTTTTTGCAAAATTTACACTCAATACTTGAATAATTAGAAACTTCTGGGGTCCCATTATTCGGGGGCCCGGATGCCTCGAATCTGACGCTTCTCCCCTTTGGCTGGCCCTGGGTTATAATTTATTTCAACACTAACATTTTTGTTAAAGAAAGTTAACAAAAAATTCACTTCATGATAAAAACAATATATTATTTTTTCATTCCTGTAACATTGATCAATTTTCATAGTAAAAACAATCTATGTGATGTGGCAATTTATGATGTAGGGCACCTCTGAGTTACTGACAATGAGATTTATCATTATTAGTGATCAAGACTTGGATTACTTTATACTGAATTTACTTTTTCAGTATTCAAAATATTTAAATGGCAAATTTTGCTATTTTTAACACTATATACATTACAGATGATAGTATATCAATAAATAGCCAAATAAAAGTAAATGAAAATATAACACAAAAAATATTAATGTAAAATATTTTTAAGTCCTTTATTTAAATAAAAGTTACGTATTCAGTTGGTCTTCAACATTTACCACAAAGAACTACTAACGATAAATTATCTATAGAAATTTTATTTATAAAAGAATTTATATTTTATTACGTTTTTAATAAATTTTCATACTTAATTATACATATAGGCAGACCTCTTCTTTCATGGGAGTTATGTTCCTGAAAATACCGCAAAATTGCGAAAGAGAAGTAATTAAGGCAATGGGAATTATAGGGTTTGGTTCCCATACCAGCAAGAACGGATCATTTGTCCTCTGTATTGGTGACCGCAGAAAAATAGAGAAAGAGACGGAAAAATGAATTTCAATGAAAGAGAGACTTAAACAAGATAAAAGAGAACAATAAAGTATCAGAAAATAAAATCTTATTTAAGTTCCGTCCGTATGTCCGATATGTGTGACACAGGCGGCCAAACAACGGAGGCGGCCGATTTATTGTCAGACGTACAGCATTTTTAACAGTAATGCAGATTGTATTATAATATGCTGTATATTCCATCATATTTATTGGCTATGGAAATTTAACATACCATAAGGCATTTCTTAAAAAGTTTTGTAAAGGATCCCTAAAAAGGGCAGCGAATGAGAGCCATGCACATGGGTGGCCGTGATGCACGGCGCCCCTGGTTCCATAGTAGATTTGAGAAAAAATGAACGGAGGTTGCCTAACTTGAAGGAGATAATTTCCAAATACAGCAGACTTCGTCTTTCTCAGGGTGTTACATTCCTGAAAAACTGCGAAACTCCACCAATGATGCATAAAACGCAAAGCCTAAGCATTTGATCTATGTCAAACCTGAGCAAATTCCCCAATGATCCTGAATAGGAAGGATCAAGAGTAAAGGGTTGATTTTTTCCCCTCGGGACTTCCCTGCCGTTAAAAAGAAAGAAAGCTCTTGAATTGCGATAATACATATTTTGCAACTTTTCACATGTGAAGGGGCACAAAAGTGTGGGAGGATTGCATCCTAAAAATATTTAAAAGTATACGAGGACTGACAATAAAGTAATGAGACTGATTTTTTTCCTGCTGTATTGGCAATGCTGCGGCCTGCTACCACAGACCACGTTTGACCTTGATCCTTCCCCCACTCTTCCTTCAGTCTTGAGTAGTTGCTTGACGAGTGAGGATGTGTTTGTGCGCCTTGTCACGAAAATTGAAATGTGGAACATCGCACAGTGGCATGCCATCATGTTTTGTGTGAAACTCGGTGAAGGAGCCACCACAACGTATGGAAAGCTTCAGCAGGCTTTTGGAGAAGAGGCAATGTCAAGAGCACAGGCTTTCCGTTAGCGCAAAATGTTTTCTGACGGCAGGACCAATGTTGAAGACAAGCAGCGCACTGGGCGACCATCAACCACCCGGATGGACGACAACACAGCTCGGGTGAGAAAACTTGTACAATCTGACCAAAGATTAACAGTTAAAATGATCGCCGAAGAACTTAGCATGAATCTGGAAACCATACATCTGATAATAACTGAAGACTTGGGAATGAGAAAAATTTGTGCCAAGATGGTTCCCAAAAATCTCACGGAGCAACAATGGGACGCTTGGATGAGTGTGTATGCCGATTTGTTGGAACAAGTGGAAGCCGACCCAGAGTTACTGGACCGAGTGATCAGCGGTGACGAGAGTTGGTTTTTTCAATACGATCCGTAGACAAAACGTCAAAGTTTGCAGTGGTGTTCATCGGGATCACCAAGGCCCAAGAAAGCACGCATGTCCAAGTCAAAAGTGAAATGCATACTTGTGTGCTTCTTTGATTCCAAGAGCATTGTTCACAAAGAGTGGGTAACTCCTGGACAGACAGTTAATCAACATTACTACACAGAAATTCTCGAAAGTTTGCGAAAGCGAGTCATTCAGGCTCGTCCAAACATTGCGAAAAACTGGATTCTCCATCATGACAATGTGCCAGCCCATGCAGCACTGTCAGTAGGGCAGTTTTTGGCTTCCAAAGGCATTTCAGTGCTGCCACAGCCCCCTTATTTGCCCGATCTCGCACCTTGCGACTTTTTCTTATTTCCAAAAGTCAAATCGGTGGTGAAAGGACATCATTTTGAATCAACAGAAGTCATCCAAACAGCCGTAACCCAGGCCTTAAACAACATTCCACAAGATGCGTTCCAGGAATGCTACCAGCAATGGCAGGACCGTTGGCGAAAGTGTGTGCAGTCACAAGGGAACTACTTTGAAGGAGACCACATTGTAATTGATCAACAGACAGAATAAAAATTTTTTTCGAACCAGTCTCATTACTTTATTGTCGGATCTCATATATAAGACACGTGTATCTAATTTTTTAAATTATGCATATATATTACATTAATGCACTTATGTAAATATTTTTACGTTAGAATAACGCAACAATATTTTTTCAGACTTGACTATGAGATAAAACTTGAGAAAAAGGCATTTCATTCTACATATAAAAAATTTCGCGCAGGCCTTTTCCTTGATTTTTCTCCGCGAAAGAGCAAAACATGAGACCGCAAAAGACAAAACTGGTTGCAAATGCAGAACCGCAAAAGATCGAAATGCCCAAAAGATAAAGCCGTGAAATATGAGGTCTACCTTATCACTTGAAATTACAACAAATACTACGCTTTGAATCATTCAGGCGAGGTCGTAATAACAACATTAGCACCTGCATAGATGGTATTGATTTCTGCTTTACAACAGTGTGTACAATACTTTTTTTAAATTTCACTATATGGTTTATTTTTAGTGGAACTGGTGCGATTTTTATTTCGTAATTGGGAGGTTTTGTAATTATCGGAGGTTCATAATATAGAGGTTTTCTGTATTAGTGAATTTTTTGGGACGGGCGATAATTTTTGTTATATGAAGTTCTTCGTTCTAAGGGAGTTTGTAAGGAGTTTACTGTATATACACATATGTACATCCATTTGTATATGCAGTAAATTATCCGGCACGCATGGGAATAGGGGTGTGCCTTTGACCAAGCAATTTTGATGTACTATATCATGGAAATAATAATATCAACAGTTGACATGTTATAAATAATGGTAAATAATAATGAAGACCATTCATGTAGCTATCTACAGTACTCAACAAATGAATCATCTGAAGATCATTATGTTGATAACATGGGTAGTAATACTCTATTAACTTAACTTAAATTGTACTGCACTTATGGTAACTTGAACAACTTAATTTAACTGTACGTATTCTAAAATTATACTATCTACTGTACCATTTACACAACACTGTAAGGAATAAAGTTTTGAATGTTTACTGCCCCTCAGGTGTTCTAGGAGCTGATACATCATGTACTTCTTCCTTTGGTAGATCAGCAATATTAGATCTAGAAGTTGTTGATGATACAAAACTCTTTGGAAACCATACTAGCTATATCAGATGTTTCCCTGCAAAATACGAATATCAGCTTGTTTGAAACGTGTCTGCTTTTTCTGAATAATCGTATTTTGCAGAGCATGAGCCTGCATAACTTCCTGTGCACTAAAACCTGGGGTTTGCTCCAGAAATTTGATTATGTTTTGCAAACATTTCTCAGCATCATTCCAGGATACTTTTTCCTCCTCTTGAATCAAATTATCTTACTCAAAATCTTCTGCAGCTTTTGACTTATCTGGGTTAATGCTGTCAATGATCTGTTTATCTGTGATGGTTTCTGTTACTTCAACTACTTTATCAATGTCTATCTACTCTTCAACTTCACTTTCTTGAAGCTTAGTGACCGAGTTGTTTGAAGGTGCTGCTTTTACTAGGTCAAAAATTTGCTGCACAGTCTTCCGCCTAGATCTTATCCCGAACCCTTCAAACTCTTCATCTGAAGATTCATCTGCAAACATAACATTTGGCCACAATTTTCTCCAACTTCTCCTCAATGTTACAATCTTAACTGCATCCTGAATATTGGTGAGAATATGACATTACACAAGGGAGTGATTTGTAATGAGCGCTTTGAAAATGTGCTATTAGAGCAAGCGTGCCGCTAAATAGAGTGCTGGATAATCGAGAGTTTACTGTGTGTGTGTTTGTTATTATTATTATTATTATTATTATTATTATAAGGGAACAGTGAGGGTTTATTCTTTCTCCGTCACCTTATTTATTCATTATTTTTCATCATTTCATCTTTCCATTGTGTAACTCTGCCAAAAGTTGGCAGTTGAGGGACCCCTCCGAAAGGGCTGGATACCGCAACCTTGGGGTTTATCCCAACTGCTTCACCCCACCATCATTGCAAACTGGACCAAAATCCCATAAGAAGCGCTTCTCATTCCCTGCACGATCACCTTATTCATTCATTCATCACTTTTATTCCTTTTAAAACCAGTTTGCAGAGTTTCATCACTTTTGTAAGTGATTATAAATTTGCTCTTTTTACCTTTGTTGAGTCTCGTGAATCCGTGATATATCATGCTCTTTGCTAAAGTTATAATGAAGTTCGCAATTTTCCTACCTTTAATGTTAATACGTGACTCCGTTATGAATCCACTACATAGATCCCTAAGTAGAATTCTTGAGCTTTTAGTGAACTTTTTTAAGGTGTTCTTCATGCGTTTCCACACAGCTCTTGCTTTCGGGCATTGAAAAGCTATGTGCCAAGTGTTTCCTTCTTCATCTGGGCACCACGGGCATTTTCTGTTCTGCGTGATTTTGGCTTTGGCTAAAAATATACTGTCCACTCATCTGTCTAAGGCCAGCCTCCAGGCAACTTCACCATCTGCACCGAATGTAGGCTCTTCATGGACACTCCTCCAAATGATGAGATCATCGGAGTGTTTTCCTTTCAACGGCCATCGCATATTACTCCTGATGTACAAAACCTCCTTGTACATTTGTTTGTGTGTGTGTGTAAAACATAAGCATGAGAAAAAGAGGTTAGGAAACATAGCAGTTTATGCAATTGGAAATAAAATGAGGATAGGTGAGTAAAGGAAAAGTAGCTAGAAATTTTATTTTTATATTACTTTTCAGAGTATAAATTCACTCTTTGTCCAAATAACAGGAATGTGTAGGTAGGTTAGACAGTGCTATGTAAATGCTTAAAGGAATGGAGGGAAAGGAGGAATAAAGAAAAAAAGATAGGAGGAAAAATTGCTTGCTTATGCAGTGTAGGTTGTTGTGGCTTGCTTAGATTATAATGATGTGAAGAGCAAGTTTAAATTTTCTAATGGACATTTTTTATGTCAACATAGAGATAGTTCCTTAGTGGGAAATTTGCTAAAGGAAATGGACCAATTAAAGGTGTGGGTGATAGTTGGAAGAATGTGAGGAAGTATCTTGTTTAGAATTGATATTGGAATGTCATCAGCTCCAGCAGCAGGGAACTTGACCTTCTGAAGGGAGCGCATAACATCAAATTGAGTGAAAGGGGAAAATTTAAACATTCGAGTGGAAGGAGGAGTGGATTCAGCAGAATGTGTTAAGTCAAATAAGATTTTATTTTTTAATTCAACATCAATGGAGGTAGGTGGCATCGTGAAATTAGTGTTGAGAAGATCTAATGATATGTTAGGAGGCAAAGTGTGAGGGTCATTGAATTTTCTGATTCCAAACTGCTTTAGATTTTTCCAAATTTTCGAATGAGATTCATTTGAGAGTTTAAAAGCATATCTGATTTTAGCATTTCTGATTACTTGTTTGGTTCTATTTCTCAGTTTTTTATAGTGTGTGAAAGTGGTGTCTTTTAACGATTTAAAGTGGTGAAAGGCAGCATCGCATTGCCACATGAGGAGCTTAATAACATCAGTGATCCAAGGTGAACACGGTTTTGAAATGCAAACAGTTTTGAAAGGGGCATGTTTGTCAGTCAATGTGTAAATAAATGAATTAAATAGATTGATTTTACTGTCTATGTCCTCAAGGTGTTCAACAGTCTCCCAAGGCATTTGGGCAGCATCGGACAGTAAGTTATGGTTGACAATACATTTATTGTCACAATAGGTAATGTATTTCTATTTAAATTTTGGACTTGTCAAGAATAAGTTAAAAATAAGGCATCATGCATTGATATCTGTGGGGCAGAAAGTTGACCATACGATAGGACTTTACCTGGATTGGCAGTTAAAATGGCATCAATCCACATGGCTGAAGTAGAGGTGTGATTGGTAGGTCCGAAGGGAAGAATACACAGACCAAGGGATGCGAAGGAATTTTTGAGAGAAATTGTGTCATGGAACCAGGAAAGAAAGTTACTATTGAAGTCACCAATTATGAGCACATGCTCATAGTTGTGGATGTAATTGGAAATAACCTCCTTGACATAAGAGAAGTGACCAATCTTAGGAGGCCAATAAACAATGCCCAAGAGAGTTTTTTTTAGAGTGACAGAGGCTTCGAGAAATAAGTACTCAGGTCGTTTGCAGTAGTTGGGATCACTTTTAGCGATAATTTTGCAAGGGATATCTTTTCTAACAAATACACCAACACCACCACCCATTTTACCAATGCGATTGTAGCAGTAAAAATTGTAGCTGGGTATAGCAACAGATAAGATAGGCATGTTTGATTTGAGTCATGTTTCTGCGATGGATATTGCATGGATATTATCAGGCAGAAGGGCACAAAGTACATCAAGATGAGTGGTGAGGCTCTGTGTTAATATAGAGAATATCGATTGAATGAGGATGCAATCTGAAAACATTGTGTAAACTAACGTTGTTGTCGGAGAATGAATTAGAGGATATATAATGCCCAAGGTGATCAGTAGATTCAAGAAATAAGTTATGGGTTTTAGAGGTAATGTGTTCCGTGGTGAGAGATTGTGGATTTAATGATAGAGGGGAATTATGACTGGGGAAGAGGAATTTAAGGACATTGGGATTGAGAGAAACGTCAAAAGAGTATGAGAAACACAGGGAAGGAAGAGATTCAGCTGCTTGAAGGTTGGAGGAAGAAGAGGCTTTATGATGGGAAGGAATGGACACGGGGTAAAGGGATTGAGATCGGTTTTGAGAGAAAATTAAGTGAGGGAGAGGAAAAAAGGGTACTGAAAGAATCGTTAAGAGAAGGGAGGGAGAAAGGAAGAGTGGCGGGAGATCAAGGAGAGGAAGGGGGTAAACCAGAGAAGGGATGCAAGGAAGGATCCTATTGAGTGAGCGATGGATCAAGGGCTGTATCTATGGTGTTTGCCGAATGAATGATGGGGACAATGTGAGGTGTGGTTGGGATAAAGACAGGTGCATTTGGGTAAAGATTCCGATGTGAATGAGTGCTTATATCCAGATAATTGTGAAAGGGAGAAGGGAGAGCAGAGGAGATCGAGGCTCGGGAGATATTCTGAGTAGGGTGATGTAACATAAAATGAAAACAGAAACCTATAAAACAATATAAACTAGAACCCAATTGCCCATATGTGGATTAGTATTTGAAATTTCCAGTTTATATGGAAAATGAAAACATGGACTTCTCTCATTTATTAAATATGTATCAGTCAAAGAAAAACTGCTTCAGCAAAAGACGCAAAGAAAGTTTATGGAGATTTTTGTCAAAAAAAGTATTGTAAGCTGATTTGCTCACAATTTTTACCCAAAATGAAACTAAGTTTTCCCTTTTACTTTAGTGATGTTTGTATACTAAAGACCATCTAAAATTCACAGTGATGTTACATTATGGGTATGTGAAATCAATTATAAAGGGATTGTTTTATTAATGTGCAAATTTCTAGCACATTTGTAAGTGAATTTTATGTTGGAAGGAAATGAATATTTTATATATATTTTCAGTCATTCATTCCTTTTTTTATGTTTTTTCGAATGGTGGACATAATATCAACATGTATTAATGTCTAAAGCTTCAAAGAAAAAACTTTGAAAAAATATTTTTACATTTAGTTTTTTTATTATAAAAGCCCAGTAATTGTTTCTGTAGTAGTAGATAAATATGATGCTTATCTCTAAAAATTTAATATTCCTATAATGCATGATTGTATATTTATAACTATTATAAATATACCATGCATTTTTCATTCAAATCACTTGGGACATTTCAGACATCTTTTTGTCATTTGTCTTGGCCCTCCAAGGATTAAGCACTTGTTCCTGAATTTTTTCAGCCATAGCCATAGCAAGTCCTTCCTAGATATTTGTATAGTATATAGCAGGCATATCAAAATTTGTCTTTAACCCTATAAAGTTAACATGGCACATGGTAGATGCCCTCAAGCACTTTCAAACTTGCACACTGCTTTCTTTGTACTGGAATGATTGTGCTTTTTTGCATCTTCTCCCATGATCGTATACTACCACAACACATAAAGATGATCACCTTAGTTATCATTGGTGTGTCAATGTAAAGATCATGGTTACTCACATAGTATAATATGCACTTAGTTTTTATGATTCGTGTGTTAAAAGTTTTTATTTGTGACATTAAACATCACATTTATTTATTTAAATAGTAGCTCCTAATAATCAGTTGCTCTCCTTGTAGAAGTGGTAGACCGGTTTTATTTTGATTTCCTATCAGAGGCAGATGCAGAAAGGATTCATCACTTGCTTGAATCATTTTCTGAGTCTGAAGTAAATGATGAGAGCAAGCATGAAGAAGATTCTGTGGAAAACCAAAAATAGAATACCAACAATGAACAAAAAATTACCAGCAGTGACAAAGAGGTAAACTCTTGTGAAAATCATTAATAAACAAGATGATGAAAATCAAATGTCTACATCTAACTCTGCAAAAGAGATGTTTTCTAAGAAAAAATAAAAGTATTAGTTGGAAGTCAGGAATTCCAAAAACATGTTAGAACT
Source organism: Uropetala carovei (assembly GCA_036926305.1). Taxonomy (NCBI): domain Eukaryota; kingdom Metazoa; phylum Arthropoda; class Insecta; order Odonata; family Petaluridae; genus Uropetala; species Uropetala carovei. The sequence continues at coordinate 106,005 of JAXCHB010000353.1, forward strand.
ATGAGTCAGAATATATTGTAAACTACCTCTCAGGACCAGCTAAAGGTAAGAGCATAGACTTAGGAAATTGGAGTTGTTTTTCCAATGAATTTATATTCCATATTATTGTTAAATGCACTAATAAATATATTCAATCCAGCCAACATAAATACAGCAGAGAAAGAGAAGCTAACATAACAGAAAAAAAAGCAAAGTACAGTAGAGTCCTGATTGTCTAAGACTTGATTATTAGAGGTTCCATATTATTCGAGGCACATGTAAAAATAGTAGCTAAATATCATTTTGAAAATTTGCAATTGAAAAGTAAAATATTTGATACATTCAAAGTGGTAACAATGAATTCCACATTTAGGATAATTTGATAATAAATCCAATTTATTTCACAGTACAGAAAAACCTCACATAACGAGGTAGTTGCGTTCCTTGAAACCACTGCATCTTGTGAAATTGCGTTATATGAAGCATTAAGTTAATAGGAAATAAGGGATTAGGTTCTTGGATATCATATTTTTTACAGTATTTGGAATAATTTTTTGATATAGTATTTAAATACCTACATAACACAACATCATACTTGTGTAATTCATGCAACCTTATTTCTCTATGTAGAATTAAGAAGAAAAAAACCATAAAGTCAAACTTTATGGCCATAATCCAATCAGCTGTTGTCAGCTCAAAAAAACATGGCCATTACCAAAAAAACCTATCATGCCCCGAAAGATGTGCCACCTTGTAGCAATCCCTAAAACCCTCTACCATATGCCAAAGTTATCTAGCGGCCAAACACTCAATTACGTCATCTCTACTTTATATGCGACAAATAATAAGAGTTTTGGTCACGAAATTCTGAAAAAATGTGCCTGAATTATGCGAGTAAGCATGGTATTACTTTCACTTTCATTAAGTCAAGAATAAATTATGATAAACACGTAAAAATGTTCGTAGAAAAATTTAATGCAGCATAAAGATTTTTTACTCACATTTGATGACCGTGAAGAAGGAACAGGAATTATGGTGAGGGTGATGTTCTGGGAGATTTTAATTGTCAGGAGTTCCAGGGTCATCTTCCTCAAACTCCAACTCTTCTATGCTCTCCATCTCAATAGATGATGGTGAATGGGGAGTCCATGTTAATGAGACTCTTGGAGATGCAGTTGTTTCTCTTGAAGATGCTGCTTTTGTAGGAGATGTTGTGGGAGCCTTGGGTCTAAAGAAGGATGTTATGCAACTTTGTTTTACATTGTTCCTCATTGCTTTTGTAAAGTTCATGATAGGGTGCCATAACTTCCTGAAATCCTTGTTTGCACTTCAGGCTTCTCGCCATGCAGGGATCAAATTACACTAATTTTTCCTGAACTTCTTCAACAGTCCTAAAAATCTCTTCGAGATCTTTAATTGTAAGTTTCTGCCGCTCACTATCATCATCACTCATATTTTCTCTTTCATTGGACTGCAGAAGTTCCACTAATTCCTCTTCAATCAGCTCCTCCTGGTGTGATTCCAACAATTGTTCCACTTCATGCTCCTGCAAATCCTCAAAACCTGCCCCAAAGTCTTTCGCCAGCTTGATGATTTCGCAGATCTCTTCTTGGAATGTGGGGAGTCCACGAAAATCATTTACCACATTGGGACATAAGCTCTTCCAGCAGGCATTCAAAGTTGACTCCTTGATTTCAATCCATGACTCATGATTTTTATTGCATCCATGTTAAACGAACGCCAGAAGTCCCAGATGCTACTTTCAGGTTTTTCTTCCAATGCTTGCAGGAGTTTTTTGAAGGTGCATCTGGTATAGTAGCATTTAAATGCTTCAATTAGTCCCTGGCCCAAAGATTGTAAGATAGACATCGTATTTAGTGGAAAAAACAACACCTCTACGTTTTCGTCAGCATGCTGCAGCATAGCTGGGTGCCCAGGGGCATTATCAAGTAGCAATAGAACCTTATAAGACAAGTTTTGCTTTACGATGTATTCTCTCACCCAGGGGCATTATCAAGTAGCAATAGAACCTTATAAGACAAGTTTTGCTTTACGATGTATTCTCTCACCCATGGGCATTATCAAGTAGCAATAGAACCTTATAAGACAAGTTTTGCTTTACGATGTATTCTCTCACCCAGGGGCATTATCAAGTAGCAATAGAACCTTATAAGACAAGTTTTGCTTTACGATGTATTCTCTCACCCAGGGGCATTATCAAGTAGCAATAGAACCTTATAAGACAAGTTTTGCTTTACGATGTATTCTCTCACCTGCAGTATAAAACAAAATTTGAACCAGTCAGTAAACATTATTGCAGTAACCCAAGCACTTCAGTTTGATTTCCAGTAGATTGGTAGGTATGCGTTATTTTTGCCCTTCAAAGCAGGTGGGTATTTGGCATGGCAAACAAGCATCGGTTTACACTTGAAATCACCGGACGCATTGGAACACAACAATAGCGTAAGATGATCCTAAGGAGCCTTGAATCTGAGTGCTGTTTGCTCCTCCTTCGAAATGTACATTCTCTCTGGCATTCGCTTCCAAAATAGGGTGGTTTCATCCGTGTTAAAAATTTGTTGCAGCTTATAACCTTTTTCTTCGATTAAGCTAGTAAATTCTGGTATGAAATTTTTGGCCGCCTGGTGATCAGCAGAGGTGGATTCACCCACTAATTTTACGTTGTGGTAGTTGAAGCATTTTGTGAACTTCTCCAACCAACCTGCACTTGCACTAAAGGGAATGTTAGTGGATGATTCAGCATTTTTTTCGCTTACTGTTTTATAAAGATACAATGCTTTATCATGTATGATTGAGCCACTCAGTGCTGCCCTCTTCCGGTTTTGGTCTTCAATCCACATGCATAGTAATTTTTCCACTGTGTTTAAGTGCACATTTCGTTTTGACATTCTTTTAATTTTTTCACCTGCAGAAGTTGCTGCACTTACACTGGCTCTTATTTTTTCTTCATTTTTTTGTATGGTATGAATAGTCGACTCACTCACCCCATAATCCTGCCCTAGCACTTTGCTTCCATGTCCTGATTTAAGTTTATCTAAAATTTTAATTTTTTGGCCTAAGATTATTGCTGTGCACTGAACTTTTTTCTTCTCGCTTGAAAAACCACTATTTTTTTGTTTATGTTCCATTTTCAATGAGAAAGATACATATGAAGGATAAGAATAATATTTTAAATCACAGGAGGCATGGTTAAGACAACCACTTACGATAAGACACAGGGAGCCTGCTGATTGGTACATTTCAAGAGGTTGTACAGCTGAGACTCGCAGTATTCCGCTCACATTCAGGTTATTTCACTTAGGCTGCGATGCAATGTTGCCAAATTTCCACTTTTGCTCACTTAAACAGTAGATGTGGACAAGTAAAGTTATATGCTCCGATAGATCCGAACGAAGCACGCTCATGCTTTCGCCGTCACCGAGAAAAGTGTGAGCAATCGTGTTAACAGCGCTGGTCAAGAAATTTTGAATGGTGAGGGAAATTTAAGACCTCTTATTGGCTGACACTTTCTTCCCTTCACCCTACGGGTCTAACCGTAGACATGCCCCATCCGTACAACCTCTTGAAACGTATTATACTGGGTTACTCCCCGAAATTCTTTCAGCTTGGAAATTATCAAGTGCCATGTGATAGATCGATATTGTAACATGACATTGGTAGACAAAAGGGCAGGGGAAGAAGTAGCATTGTTGCAACTTCAAGTGAAACAGTGTAACAAATTTGGCCATAAGGTATTGAGAAGGATGCATACGAATCTTTCGACGTAACATTTCTGTAAAATGATTACATGAATCACTTTGTCAGTATTTTTTGTTTAAAATGTTTTAATTTGAAGTTTTTATCATTTGTAGGTTACGGAAAATTTGAAGAATGACTTAACTTTGACTTTTCAAACCGCGTCTTAGCCAGGTTGTGAGGTCTTGTGAGGTTTGGTAGTGAAATGTAAATCACGTCTTAGCGAAATCGCGTCTTGTGAATTCGCACTATGTGAGGTTTTACTGTAATCTGTTTGTACTTTTATTTATTTCAACACATAGTACAACTAAGGTATGCATTGTTATATGCAGTATGTAGGTCTACATATTCAACGTAATTACAGGCAACTCCCGAGTTTCGACCGTTCGAGATCCGATAAATTCGAGATTTCGACCCAGCCGATTGAATTGGGAACTACTTTACGCAGAGTAATTTTCGCAGAGTAATTGGTTCCGACCAACCATGCAAGGTTTAGTTTTAGTGTAGACATAGTTATATCTGCTCTAATTGTTTGAATTTGTGCTGATTTCATTCTTTTTCCTGTTAATCTTTTAAATTTATTTATTTTATTGATTTATTTATAAATTTATCACTTGGCATGGCATCTAAAAGGAAATGTAATAGTGATAATGTAAGTGAATCAAATAAAAGAGTGCATAAGACTCATAGTTATGAATTGAAATTAGAAATTATAAAGCGTGTTGAGAAAGGTGAAAGTCATACTGAAATCGCACAGTCGTTGGGAATGTGTCATTCAACTATTAGCACTTATGTGAAATAGAAGGATAAAATTCTAGAAGATGTGAAAAATTCACATAATTTGATAACAACAATAAACAGTCCTAGGCACGATGTTGTGATTCCTAAAATGGAAAAACTTTTAAAACTTTGGGTAGATGATCAGTGTCGGAAACACATCTCTATGATGATTTGAAGGAAAGGGATGAAATTTCTGTTGATGCACCTCCATTTAGTGCAAGTCATGGCTGGTTTGACAGATTTAAGAGAAGGGCAGGTTTGCATAACCTTAAATTAATTGGCGAAGCTGAAAGTGCAAATACTGATGCTACCTCAAGTTATCCTTATGAATTCCCCAGTCAATAGCCCATCCAGTTCCCCACCCAATAACTAAAATCTTCCAACTTCTCAATTAATAAACCAAGTCCAGTAAGCGCAGTTGAAAAAGATTTAAGGTATGGACCTATGGACATCAGACAGCAATGGCATAGAAAGATTTGTAATGTCTCTTACTAGATTTATATTTTTGCAAGCATTAAAATTTGATGACATAAATACCAGGCAAGAGAGGAAAGAATTGAATAAATTGGCTCCTATCTGTGATGTGTTTGATGAATTTGTCAGAAATTACTGTTCATATTACAGTTTATCCGAATATGTTACAATTTAGGAGAAATTTAGGGGTAGATATAGTTTCAAACAGTGGTGTACCCAGGATTTTGGTTTTGGGGGGGACACAGAACAGCGCATACCAATTCATATTACCATTTATATAATTATTAGTGTGGTTTGCCTACCTCGCAGGGGTTATATATCAAATGAAAAAAGTTTTTGAAGGATTATCTTTAGAAGCAGTCTGATTTTTGTTTTAGGGTAGTAATACTGCACACCGAAGATTAAACTTTAGTTACTAAAGTTCACCATCAAGTCTTGCATCAAATGTTATTAGCAGTGCATGTTTGTTGCAGCCATTGATGTAGAAAGTTTTCAAATTACTTAGCTATGTAGATTTTTTGTTATAGATAAAAACATATTGCCTGCATTGGAGCTAAAATATTCATTTCCGTTTATATTCAAAATGTTTATATAATTACAATTTGCAGTTGCATAGTGGAAGAAAAACTTTTTTCCATGATATTTTACTGAGAAAGAGCAAAACACAATATCGCAAAATGTGAAACTGGTCACAAATGGGGAATCACGAAACCGCGAATAGAGAAGCAGTAAAAGACAAGGTATACCTGTTTGTGTGTGCAACTGATGGATTTCTGATGAGAAGATATGAAAGTATGTGGAGTGATTGTCTGTAGAGTAGGGTTATTCCTTTCTTCACCAGCATCATGAATTTGGGAAAACGTTTTGGCAGAATAGAGAAAAATATCTTTTCCAATGATACATACCATGGGATGCACACCGGATGGAGACGACAAATGGAACAGAACTTCTAAATGATCGGCGGCACTTATATGTAGAAACTCCTTTACCAATCACTACCGAAATTCTTTTTACCCTCTCCACATCCAAAGGGTTCAAAGAGTTCTCCATCGGGGAATATTTTCTGCTCGTGGAGGAAGAGGGTAGATATTATCTTACAAGAGACAAAAGAGCACCTTTTGCTTAGTAAATGCAGTGAGTGAATAACCGGATGCCCTCAAGAATTATCAGAAGTGTTTGGGATAGCATGCCCTTTGTTTTGTGCCAAAGCCTATAGATTCCCAGATGGACAGCATGAGGCAAGTGTGAGGATGGGTGGGAACGTGAAAATGGATAACTGCGAGGTGAAGAAGACCCGCGTTTCACTTTCGCTATTTACAAGTTCTGAAAAAAGTTTTTAGTTCAGAATTCCTTAAAGGCTTGAAAAATATCCGAGTCCTCTAATTGTAAGACAGTGTTTCTCAAACTGTGGGCCACAAAATTATTTTAGATGTTAGGTGAAATACCAAAATATAAAATATTCACCAATAATAAAATTTTAGGAAATACAGTGCGATAAAAATTATTAACAATTATATGAAATAAAGGAATTAGTATTAAAGTTTATTATTTTTACTATTTTCAATTCAAAGGAGGTCGCATAACATTTAAGGGAAAGTTTGAGAATCACTGCTCTATCCTCTATGACGGGTTCCCAAACTTTGTGAAGCTACAGAACCCTTACATTCAAATATTTTTTCTCACAGAACCCTAACGAAGAGATGGTAAGCCTAATCGCAATAAAATTAACTTTAAAATGATTATAATGCTTAGTTATATAACATATGTATCTTACAGTATACAGTTTACAAATAAGGCTTGTGTTTCCTGCTGTAAATAAGAGAAAGAAAAATGTACCCGGTCTCTATCACAGAACCGCATTTAGCTTTTGCGGAACCCTTGGGTTTCACAGAACACAATTTGGGAAACAGTGCTCTAAGATATGGCACCTGGTGCAGTCGCTCCACCACAACATGCCACCTCATGGCTATGTTCATGTTTTGCGGGTTTTAGGAAGTACATATAGAAAATTCTGGTAACACTGGAAAGCATTTCCAATTCAAAGAATTAGGGTCACTAACTTACACGTCTCCAACCGTTCAATGAAGCTTTCCTGTACAGGTGATGTCACTTCCGAGAGATGAATGTGGCAAAAGACTCAGTGGCTGCAAAGAACTGCCTTGTTCTCCAAACAGGTGGAAATTATGAAATTAACCCAAATAATTGAACAAAAACAGGATAAACATTCAAGAAGACAAACACTAAGCTTCCTTTCACACTGTCTACTTCACGCCAAGAAACTTCCAACACAAATGACCACTCCAATGAAATTGTTACAGCAGAATGGCAAAGAGTTAGCAGTGACACTGTTAGGGGTTAAACACCAGAGACCTTATGGTAAGGATGTATTTCAATGTGACAATTCACACTGCAACAGTGTGTTGTAACTAATTTTTTCACAGCCTTCACCCAATCTCATTCCCTTTTCATGTTCTCCCCTTCCTACATCCCGCTTAGGGATCTTTCCTTTGTAACAGGAGCTTCCTCCTTTCATCACCTCCGCACTCTCCTCTTTGTTCACCCACCTTTTTCTGAAAACGAGGAGCATTTTCTGTCTCCCATCTTCGAACCCTTCTTCTCAGAATAAAGATCATTTCTTGGAAAACGGACTGCTGCCACCACCCCTATAGCTTTTTTATCTGCCACCATATATACGTTTTACTATGGGTAATCGATATAATTGTTCTTCTATTTTATCTTTTAATAGAAAGAGAAAAATTATGTCAAACATCAGGTCAAAACAATGCGATATTTCCCTGTTCTTATACACTGCATGTTGCAAAATTTTTGCAGGCCTGAGTAAGAGGAAAGGACCTTGACAGACAAGTAATATTGGCTCCTCAGTGGTTCAGATGTTTTAACTATTGCATGCTAAAGGCTTAATATTACAACTGGTTCACTATCCATGAGTTATGAGAGGAATTTCTAAAAAAAATTTAACCCAGTGGTTCTCCAAGTGGGAAGCACAATCCTAATGAGAGGGATGTGCAAAAATTTTGCAAATTTCACCATAAAAGATATTTACCGTATATTCTGGCGTATAAATTTTTTAAATGAAAATAGATGACTCGCCGTATAAGTCGACCCCCACTTTTTCACTTAAAAATACTTCTCATGAAACCATTTTCAGACAAAATCAAAGTAATGTACAATCCAAATTTTAACAAAACAAAAATAAACGTAATAATAAAAATATATATAAATACTGTTTAGAGTCCGTGCTATTCTTCTTGAGCATTCCATGTGACAAATGTTTTAATTTCAACCAATAAGAAACTTATTCTTGGAGAGCTTGAACCGCTAAATAAAGTTTCCTATAATTCGTTTGATGTCAACAGCTAATGATACTATCAAAATGAACTATACCTAGTGATTGCGACTGATCTCTACGGTGGTGAAATTCAATAAAATATCGCAAATTCAATTCAATTCAATTCAATTTATTTAATGCTGTTGGTCAGTAAGACATAGCACCCGTCAGAAAAAAGACAAACACATAATACATAAACATAAAAAAACACTATAATTTCCTGTAAATATTCAGTAATGCAATAATATGCCAGGTTTACTGCATAACAGGAGAAACTCATCAACACTATAAACAGAGTGCTTTAACATAAAGGTCTTGAGTTGCATTTTAAATGATGCAATCGATTCAATATTTTTTAGTGCTGGTGGCAAACTATTATAATACTTAATGCCTTGATGATGAGGACCATTGCTGCAAAGAGCAGAATGTCTTTGTAAAACATGAATATCATCCTTTGACCTTGTGCTGTGGTTATGCAAACTAGAATTTAAGTCAAATAAACTAATATTCTTTTTTACATACAAAATTAATTCATAAATATGTAACGCTGGTAGTGGCAAGATACCAAGGTCCTGAAAATGATCCCTGCAAGATTCACGGGAGTTCAATTTCAAAATAATTCGTATTGCTCTTTTTTGCAATCTGAAAATTAAAATACTATTAGAAGCGCCCCCCCAAAAGATGATACCATAAGACAGACATGAATGAAAATTTGAAAAATAAACACACCTCAGAATATTTATACTGGTACTAAGTCTAAGAGTCTTAAGTTGAAAGATAACTTTACTTAACTTGGATGCCAGATAGTCTAAATGAGAGTTCCATTTCAATAATTTGTCAACCTTGATGCCCAAAAATGTGACATTGTCAACAAAGGACAATTCCTCATCGTACAAATGAATGTTGGGAGAAAGGCTATTTTTAAATGATACACATACAGATTTTTTAAGGTTAGTAACTAACCTGTTCTTGTTTAACCATGTTTCTAAACTGGACATGGTATTGTTAACTTTTGATTGCAATGCCACAAGATTCTTTGCTTGGATTAATAGGCTAGTATCATCAGCAAACAATACTGAGTTTGCATCCGGCAGCCAGTTCGGTAAATCATTTATTAGCATTAAAAATATACCGGGACCCAGAATTGATCCCTGGGGAATACCAGTTATGACCTCTCTTGTTTTAGAAGAAAAGAATTGTTTACAATTATAAATATCGTGGAAGTAGGGCACCTCAACCAATTGGGATCTACCAGAAAGATAAGAATGAAACCATTTCAGAGACACTCCTGTAATACCATAAAGAGCCATCTTTTGCAATACTATATCATGGTTCACAATATCAAAAGCTTTAGTTAAATCTAAGTATACTCCTACAGACAAATGTTTGGAGTCAATAGCATTTAAGGTTTCTGTTACGAAATTAAACAAAGCTGATGAAGTTGACTTATTTTTCCTAAAGCCATGTTGCTGAGTGCTAAGAATGGTATTCATATCCAGATGATTAAGTAAGCGTTTTAGCATTACCTTTTCAAATATTTTTGAAAACCCAGAGAGTAAACTAATTGGTCTATAATTGCAAACGTCAGTGGTATTACCCTTTTTAAACATGGGCTTAACCTTGCTCAATTTAAACCTCCGAGGGAAGGTACCTTCTGATAAAGAAATGTTGCATAAGAATACTAATATATGAGCAATGTATGGTATAGCAATTTTTACAATTTTGTCAGGAATATTATCAATACCGGATGACAATTTGCTACTAAATGATTGGCCAATTTCAAGAATTTCACTGTGGGAAACAGGATGTAATTGAAAGGGCAGGATGTTGGAGTTTGAGATTTGGGGAAGATCAGAGATATTTAAGCCACTATCCAGGTTAGAATTAATTCCAGAAGCAGTACTACTAGGGATTTCAACAAAATAATCATTTAAAATGTTAGCCACATCTAATGGGTTTGAAATCAGTTGACTCTCACTATATGTACCCAGCGCACCTTTTTCCCCAAAATGTCAGTAAAAAAAGAGACAGCACATCATACATGAAGATTTGTGACCAAGTTTTAATAATTGCGAGTTTTGAGAGTAAATTTAAATTTAATATTTACCAGTTCACAAAAGAAATAGCTTCTCTAATTAAAATGATTATTTGATTTTATTTCATAACTGAAGGGAGGCATAAAAAATTTTCACATCTTCTGGAAAGGCATTGTTCTAAAAAGTTTGAGAACCACTATTTAAACTTAGTTGGCATCTGGAAAAATAAAAATATTTTATCCTAATTTTATCATGACAAAACACAAGAAAAGACTTCTTCCAGGACAATTGCCCTTCAGTGTCAAATATGCCAAAAAGATTAACACTTTCAGCCCGAATAGTATTTTCCGAGAATTTCTGAAATCCGAGGATTTTTTTTTCTGTGATATTCCTTCTTAATAGTCTACTTATCCTATTTGAATGCAAATTATATTTTTTTTGTTGAAAAGTACCCGTTTTTTGTCGAAATTTGCACTTTTTCTTTTGTTTTTTGAACATTGCCTACACCTCTTTTGGACCCTCCTATCATTTCTTTTTTCACAGTATTTTGGAAAATCTGAATCTATTGATATTATAGAGGGTCTCCATAATATGGACTAATTCTGCTGAGTAGTTTCCTTTGCAAGGGCATCTATGATGGACAATCTGTATTTGTACAAGGTCATTTTATTATAACTAAATTTTTTGTACAGGAGAATTTATTAACATGACTGAAATAAGAAATTAAAGAAAATATTACAAACTTTTATCAACGAAAAAGGGAATATTAAAACAACATAGCAAAATTTAGGAAAATACGGAGAAATAAAACACCTCGACAGAAACGCCCATTAAAAAATGCCACTGTTACAAAAAAATAAAAACTCGGACCGAGAACTGACCAATAGCACATGAAAGGCAGGCCTCAAATGTGACCGTTGTGAAGGTTCGAGAGTTATACCTGCAGAAATTGGAGGGGACGAGAGTTTGAAAGCCGAAGCGGAACTGCATAGTTGCCCGTCATCTATTGATAGCGCTCGGATCTCGGCAAAAGTCCGAGCGTCATCTATTGATGATGCTTGGCTTCAATGTGTTAAATGTCCTTTAAATAACAGCAATGTATCATAATGCTATCATCGATCGTGCAATTCCAAAAAACCGTGAAAGTGTCACATTATATAATGTTATGTTATATAATAACTTTGGGTATGTACCATTGCACTAAGGCATTAAATATTTTACTGAAAGTGGAAGCTAATAAAAACTTGCTGTAAACCAGGGCTGCCACCAATTCTTTTTCTAAATCCTGTTACTGACATCCTTTAATATGTAATACCTTGTTTTTTTAAGCAAAATGTACAAATGTATGCTTTCAATATTTTCAGCATCTGCATCGCATACATATCTCTCTATATTATAAAATCGTAATGATCATCATGTGTAACACTTTAATTTTGTGAATAACTCAATTAGAAATAAACTTAGAAGCCTGTAATTTCTCAGGATTTCAGTGTTAATGAATCTCTACGTCATGACTAAAGCAACTTTCGAAAAAGGTCACGGGTTCGACTCCAGAGGATGAATGTCATTTCCCATAAGATAACACTTAAAAATCACCTTTTTGGTTTGAAGGCTTTTATTCTTTTACGCTTTAAAATATCTTCAAATTAAGTTATCGACATGAAATTTGTGCTAAAACACTCCAAAATGAATGAGGATTCTTATTCTTACCGTCGAATACTCAATCTCATTAAAATTCGCTCATATTTTGAATTTATACTCGAGTTTTGGTAAATATTTTAACATTTCAATAATAAGATTTCACGGTTACCGATATTGTTGTCCTCGGTAATTTCCGTGCATATTCACTTAAATAAAGACTTAAAGATCAAAAATAAGAATAAAACTTGCTCGAAATGACTGAAGATATGAATTTAATGCAAATAAATGGAACGCAGTATTCATGTTATTTATATTTTTTATCTATATTAGTAAAATCCTATTTCTGATTGTCTCCCTCTCCCTCTTTAATGCTTTATACCTCAGCCATTTTTAATCTCTAGTAATTTCAGCCCTCTAAGTTTATTTTTTATCGAGTTATTCAACTAATTTTCTTAATTTGTTATTAAAAACCAAACATACATTCATTATGAAATATATTCATTAAACTCATAATCAAAACATATTCTTGTTAAACTAATCTAAATCCAATAGGTACATTGTAGGAACAAAGAAACAACGAGCAGCAGCGAGCAGGGGGCTTGCCCCCTAGTTTTAGGTAAAATTATTTAAAACTGTTTTGCATAGCTCTGTAACTTAAATTTAAACATGCTTATTTATGAATTTTAAATTTATCCTGCATTATGAATCAACTGTATTGGCATAGAAAGTTAAAATTATACACACACACACACATATATACACACACACACACACATATATATATATATATATATATATACATATATATATATATATATATCTCTCTCTCCATCCTATACTAAGTATGCAGAAAGTAAAAATATGAATATGCCGTAGGTTTTCGATCCAGTTCAAAAGTTAGTTTTTGCATTCAATCTCACAATAAGTAGCGAGTTTTCGCGCTTCATCCAAGATATATTAAGATATGTACTTGCAGAACAATTTCATTGAATGTATATTATTTACAGGATTCATATTATTCATATAGAAATCTCTGAATTTCTTAGTAGTCTTATGTATTTTTTATGCGAACATCTCAGATAACTACTGAATTTTTCCTTATAAATATCCGTGAATCACGGAAATATGTTTTTTGTTAAAAAAATCTGTAAAAACGGATAAAATCCAAGAAAATGGCAGTCCTTCTCTTAACAGATTAAACTGGTAAAGAACTATTTTCATCTAATTTCATCTTTATGAAGTAATCCACCTTGTTGATCATAAGGTTAATGGTATATAGTGGACTAATTAAAGCTAGTCCAAATATTCCCATATGTTGTAACTATGACTCTTAATGTCTGCCAAACAAGCATATAGCAAGAGTCATTATTTTCATTAAACCCTGTGGATTCTTGAGTTTTTGTTTTTCACTTGGTAATATGACATTTGTTTTACCAGTCCTAAACTTATTGCACCTTTTCAACAAAAACAAAGTCTATACACAAATGTATTACTTTGAGAGAAAGAAAGAAACTTCGTCTTTTGCAGTTTTGCAGTTGAGAGAACTTACTTTAAAAGTGGTGGGGTTTTCATTTCCTGCAAGGTTGAGATCTACTTAATTTATACACAATTGCTGTTTTTGGAATTAAGGTTGCCTAGTGAAGAACTCACAGCTTAGCTAGGGCTTCAAAAGCAAAACTAGTTTATGTTATTAGAGCAGTTCTTTCTCTACATTATTGTTTTACTATATGATTATACAATTAATAATTATCAAAACACAGGATACGTAACTTTAGAGGATACGAGGTCAAAGCTCAGTAAGTGTGTCTACAAAATGGCTATGATTCAAATTAATTATACCTAATAAAAATAACCATATCACAGAAGAAATATATTTCTGAGTCTAGTTGAATAACTTGCCTAACTACCCAGTGCTGCGTTTACCATAAAGCAAACTAGGCAAGTGCCTAGTAATTTTAAAGATTTAATTTTTGTTTATAGTTCTTTAAAAATATTAAATAGCAAAATATCCTCCATTTACAGTGTTTCAGAAGAAAGAAACTCCTACTAACGGGAAATATAAAGCAGGAAATCTGCAAGAGGTTGGTAAAATGCTATGTATGGTGTATAGCTTTGTATGGGGCAGAAACATGGACGCTAAGGAAAAATGATATTAAATACTTGGAAAGCTTCGAAATGTGGACATGGAGAAGAATGCTGAAGATAAAATGGACAGATAGGGTAAAAAATGAGGAAGTACTACGAAGAATAGAAGAGAAGCGAACGATTATAAAACTATCAGAAAGAGAAAGACGAACTGGATTGGACATTACCTGAGGAGAGAGAGCATGATTAAAGAAGTGCTAGAAGGAGAACGGGATGGAAAAAGAGAAAGAGGTAGGAAAAGGTTTCCACTGATAGACGACTTGAAAGGGAAAGAGAGCTATCAAGACATGAAGAAAACTGTGGAAAATAGGAGTATATGGAGAACCAAGTTTAACAATGAATAATCACAGACCTGTCAATGGACAGACTACCTATGATGATGATGATAAATAAATATGTGATTTTCTTTCAATCTAAAATAATGTGTTTTAATTTTCGATCAAGAGCCCCAGAAACCTGATTTGCCTAGGGCCCAAAATGTGCTAAACACGGCACTGTAACTACCTACCTTAGAATCTTGAGAGTATCATTTCTTATTTTATTCTGTGGCTAAGATCCATATCAGACAGAGGCATTGAATACACTGTATCTTTTGCAAAACCCTGTAAGGGGAAATCCAATGTCGGGAATGTTGGGCCCATGCTGAACAACACTTGGCAGGATATAGAATGTAGGCATTCTTCAAGTAAGAAACAGTGCACATGTAGAAATCTACAAAAACAAAAAAATACTTTGAGGTCTTCAAATTAAATAAAACTAGGTATTATTCTATCTAAAATATTTTTAAGTTATTAACTTATTAAATGGGTCAAATAATTTATGGAAAACTTGTAAGATGTACGTCAAAAATAATAATTTTATGGAGCAAAAAATGATGCATATTAAAGATGACATAACAGTAAATGATGTTCTGGGATAATTTACAATTAGATTTGAGAGCCCCCCAATGGACTTTACTTAATATTATAAAGTCCCTACCGTAATTTTCCGATTATAATACGCAACCTATATAATACACACCCATGTTTTCACGGGTGAAATGTGAAAATTCTCTTATCACTATGTATAATATGCACCTATTTCTTGGTTTGCTGCCAAACTAGATATATGTGAGAAAGTTTACGAAAATATCACGTTACGTTCTGACTCCCGTTAAAGATCGATACAATGTATAACAACCTCAGTCTCAATGTTGCCTTTTGTATTAACCTGGTTGATTGGAATAACAGTTCAACCTTTGCTGCCCAGCGACATCGTTCATACAAGCCGATCGAGGTGTGTAAAATGTTCTCGGCGATGCAATTTGTGTAGACGATGAGAGAGACCACAAGATCGCGGAGGAACTGTTTGAGGAGAGTGAGGGGAGTGGTAATGAATTCCTAGGTTTTAGTAATTCTGACAGCTAAAGTAAATAAATAAATATTCTTATTTTTGTTTTTAAAAACAATATTTAAAGGAATGTTATTAAAATGCATTGAAATGTACGATTTATTTGTAAAAACGTTCATTATCGAAATGCATTGAAATGTATGATTTATTGGTAAAAACGTGTTCGAAAATATAAATTATTTCCGTATTGAAAAAAGTTATGCATATATAACCATATATAATACGCACCCTAACTTTTTGTCAACTATTTCGAAAAAATGCATATGTTACTCAGAAAATTACGGTATAAATTATTTGCCTATTTTAGAGCATAATTTGTCTAACTTTTGTCTGTGTCAAAATTCAAGGCTTGTTACATTTTACATATCTTGAACAACATGATGTGTGGTAATGAATCAGTTTTTGTTGTCATAACACCAGAGCCAGGACAAGGTATTTTTGGCACCCGGGGCAAAAAACGTGAA
The DNA here is from genome assembly GCA_036926305.1 of Uropetala carovei. Taxonomy (NCBI): domain Eukaryota; kingdom Metazoa; phylum Arthropoda; class Insecta; order Odonata; family Petaluridae; genus Uropetala; species Uropetala carovei. The sequence goes on from JAXCHB010000353.1 coordinate 122,018, forward strand.
TCACGCCCCTAGTCAAAAGCCTGTATTTTGTGACGTAAAATATAATGATTATAATTACTGTCTGCCCATTGCTGCCAATCTCACTTTATCACATCATTTTAATAAATTTTATGGTTGTAAATATGTAGGTACCGTATATAATCATATATAGTTAGGTCGATCTCGTGTATGGGTCGATCTCAACTTTTTTAATAAAAACTTGTTTTTTATCGAATATCTCGTTTATAAGTCGACCCCAGTTTTTCAGGTGTAGTAAAATGAAATTTTTTTATTCAATGTATATTAATCCATTTAGTTCCACGTAAAGAATCCAAAAAAGACTATTTGTTGCGTCTCTGTAATTCTTCAAATATCAAATTAACTACGTGGTGTCAAGTAACAGCGAAGTAGTGTGATGCCTCCCCCAGATGAGGTGTTTCTTTGTTTGTACATATATTACAGAGTTTACATATTGCTGTTGTTCTTTGTCCTGCCACCGTCATATTACCAAATGTTACGTTAACGAAAATTGCTTAATTACTTGCGAAGCATCAGAGTTCAACTTAGGATCACCTAATTATATAGTAGCTTTATTTTTTCTTATACATCGATATTTAAATATTCAGTAGTTAGCAACACAGTTTAAATACAACATTTTCAATTCCATCAAATTTTAACCACCACAGGGCAAATAACGTCATGCGTTTTAACCTAACACAAATATTACTCATGTATAAGTTGACCCCCGAGGTTTTTGCTATAACTTTGGTCTTAAAAATTCGACCTATACTCGAGTATATATGGTATGTTTATATAAAATACATATAATCACAATTTTGGCACCCCCTAGAAAAATGTGCCTGTGGCAAAAGCCCCACTCACCCCACCCTCATCCTGGCCCTGCATGACACAATTTCACCAAAATACTCTTTTAAGAGTACTTGATCTCACGTACTGCAAAGGATAACCATCTGAAGCACTGGAACTTCTATGTTTGATGGCTTTTAAATTTATTAACTCAGGGACTGACTCAGTATTGTTAATTTTGTAACATCAGCTGCATTACCTCAGAGAGATGAGGAAAAACCATGGCGATGTGACCTTACCAGAAAATAATTTAGAGTCATAAATGTTTAAGAACTACATTTCAATAATATTATTTCAGAAAAGTTATTCCATTATTACACTATAAATACCTGAGAAGGTGATGTATGAATTGTCATAATGAGAAGCAAAACCGTTGTGAAATTTGTTGACGAAAGTTCAAAACTAAAAACTGCAATAATGACATTTTTAAAATATGATTTAATAGAGTAATTTTTCAATCACTCATTTTTGTCTCATTTAACTCCACAATTTTCAACTTGGAAATCACAACCAAAACATACGAGCATGAAAACTGATTTGCATCTGAATGAGAATAGGATAAATAATACTGATAATCTTATAAAAAATATTCAGTTCTCTTTATGCATAAGCTTTTAAAGTTACCATCTCAATCACTTAATTTAGCCATTAAACATCTGCATCATAGAAAAATATTTTATCAATTCATAGCAGATTGCATATTTGTAATAATTAAGTACCATTTTCCAGTAAAATTGACACATCTTCTCATAAGTGAACTAACAATTAATTTCCCATTTCTTTGTGAACCACAGTAATTTTGGAGACTATTGTATGCAATGAATCTGAAAATTTCATCAATATTAACAATAGAAAATTTCACAATTAAAAACATGAAAAATTAAAAAATGAATAGCTAAAATATCAAACTATCACAGAGATTAATTAATATTCAAGCATACTCGAAAGCTTTCAGATTTGATATTTAATCACAAAATGGTAAGTAAAAATTAATGTATAACTTATCTGAAATAAAAAAAAGATTAAAAATGTTGTTAATAATTTTTACATTGGTACTAAACATGGATGTACTCAAAGCTTTCAAATGAATGAAAACAAGTAAAAAAAGGCCATTAATTTCCCAATTTGTTTCAGTTATCTATGTAAGGTCTATTCAAAAAAAATACTGAAGATGAAAGGGATGATCAGAAAGGAATAATACAAGGGGTTGACAGATAGGAAATTCTCGGACACCCTACTTATAGTTTTGATCACACCCAAAGTGACTACCACTTGTTTGGAAATCTTAAAAAAACATCTCGGTGTCCACAGATTTCATTCCGATGCCGAGGTTCAATATTTAGTTCACTTTTGGCTCAGTTCGCTAAGACCCAATTTCCAATCTACTGGTACAAGTAATTAGATTTCACATTATGACAAATGTCTCAACCGCCAAGGGGATAACATGGAAAATATTTTGTTAATGTAAGTTTAAATGTGCATTATAATCATTTGCAAAATATAGCCTGTATTTTTACTTTCCGATCAACCATTATAGAATGATATCTATGCTACTTTAACAGAACTCAAATCAGAATAAATACTTTAAATAATTTTTGATACTAATGAAGCTTATACAGAGTCAAACAACAGAACATTAAAAATCTTTTACAGCATACTTTGATTTTTATTTTCACTATATTCTTAGAAGACATTTCAAATAGGAAATCTATATCATACATTTAAGATACAATCTCTAGACAAAATAATTTCCACTCATTCTGAGCAAACTCTGCTCATACACAAACATAAGACTGGCCATTTTGTACTTTATAGTAAAATGCCTTGCAAAAAAATCCAGCATGTTGTGTTGGGTATTTTAAAAAAAAAGGAATGCAAAAATTTGGACACGGACGGATCCAAATTCTGTTGTTTGCCTTTTCTTTAAGAACTAATATTTCTGAAAATTTTGTGGGAATAATTTTCACATGGTGGAGAAGAGGTTTTTAGGAGCGAGCATTTTCTAATTATTTTCATTCAGGCTCATATATTTATATTTACTAGTTTTAATTTACACCAGGTGCTGTTTAAATTAAACATTTACATAAGACTAAAAAAAATATATTGACTCATCAGATTACAGGATTTGGATTTCTTAAATACATAGGAAAGATTATTTTCTTCAGAATTTAGTCAATGTAATATATATATAGTATATATATATATATTTTCACATCAATACTTCGCAAGGTATTTGTAGTCACCCAGTCTTGAATTTTTTATAAAATGATTTGGTAGACAAAAAGCACAAAATATTAGTCTTAATTTGTACCTCAGGCACATTTATGAAGTGAAAGGCAGCGTTATTTGTAAAGTCCCACTTGGACATTGCTTAGGCTTAAATTCTAGCAAGCAACATAGAATGTTTTTTTTTGTGCACATAAATTATGACTTGACTGCATTTACTAAAGTATTGTACATTTATATAGGCAAAATAATTTGGCAAGTCTGTTAAGTCATAAAAAAGATATAAAACTCTTCTTGTGTCTGTGAGAAAATGGATTATTTCTAAATAGCTTATGGACAGGTTTTCTGACAAATCAACAAAGTCCTTACAAAAATACACCTTGAGAATTTTGAATTCTACAAAAAATGCAAAAATCTGGAATGGAAGGGGGATTTATATTAAGCACGTGGTCAAATTAAGACTGCACTCTTCAGTTATGTATGAAAAAAAATATTTTGTTGGCAAACAACATTCCATACCACAAGAAAAAATTTAAACTTTTTTTTCAAAGAGAGAAAAAAGGGAAAAATAAAATGGAACCATTACTTTGAAGCAGGAAAATTTGACACTAGGTGTCACACTTTTATGCCTGTCAATGCAAAAACATTTGACCAAAATAAATACAAACGCACGTGATACTTTAGGCCTTTCAATAAATAGTTATCTGGCAACACTTGCTTGTTTTTAAAGCCCATATATTTCACTAATTTGTTCTATAACTATAAAGAATGGCATCTGCCATAAGGACTCAAAATGCTATCAAAAGGCAGTGTTAGGACAAATTGTACACTTTTCTTCATCTCCTACTTCACTGGCCATGGGCAGTGTAACAATACAGTTATATCAAAATACTTTACGTGGAACCCATCTCTCAAAAACTTCTTATGAGAAATCACATTGTAGTCATATTCAATTAGCCTCAACAAAACTCAATAGAGCATTTTCGACAATACTTTGCATCAAGGGCTGAACACAACCCGAGAGCATAATACTCTTAGTTTTGCTATATCTTTTTTTTATAAATGACAGGAATAGAAAATATGAGGTCTGAGGCTAATATTGGTGGGAAATTCAACTCTAACTTTTCTAAATGAGATCTGTTAGAGATAAGATTCGAGGTGCTTAGCCTTCAGATCCTTAACATGGCTCGTTGCCCACATTTTTGACAAAGCACTATGAACTCGGAGGTAGTTCATCTTCTATAACTTGCCGCCTACACCACCTACATATTGCACTTCTACAGATGGTTTCTAACCTCACACTTATGTTTCCATAGTCGTCTCTTGACATAATTATTTCTAACATTTGTCTTTTTAAGCATATATATATATATTATATATTATTTTTAAAGTCTCACGAACTGGATTTCACTCAAAGACCAAATGCATTAATACTGCTTTGTGTCTTCTGTCATATGGAAGGTACATTTTTGGTCATTTCCATTGATTCAAATTAAAATGCACGTCTGTAAGAATTAGGTTAATAGCAGTTATTCTGACACAACTTGCCATTTTTCTATTTCCTCGATGAATTACCATCAAAATTCTAAAATTCCAACAAATTTATTATAGTTTCTTTTATAGCTCAAATTCCATACTGCGACCTATATGCACACATTGCCACATGAGGAAGCACCCATAGGATATGGTTTCCTCAAAAAGTTATTCGTACGTCTGAATCCGTGCACTCCTCTCCACATAGGTCACTTAGGTCAGTCATTGAGATTTTTACTTAAAAGAAGATTGTTATGAGGTCCAGAAAGATGTCGTATCAGTTCTTGGAGAGAGTCGAAAGACAGTCTGCAGAAACAGCAATTGAAGCGTGTGGAACCAACACCCCCTCCATTTGCTCCACCACCTTCATCTGCGGCTAGAACCCCACGGTGAACGGAGCACAAGTGCTTCAGAAGGTGAGCCTTTTGCTTGAACATGGCCACACAAAGGCGACATGCAAAGGGCTTCTCGCCAGTGTGAACCCTAAGATGTGTCTTTAGATTCCAACTCATTCCAAACTGTTTACCACAGTACTCACATCGGTACTCTCTTGACGGTTGGTTTCCTACTGTCCCGGCGTTCCCTCCTGGTATAGAACCCGCACTTATCAAGTCCTGCTGTTTTGATCCAGGATACAGACCGCCTGGCAGTCCGGGTCCATCTGTGGGAGAAGCTCCACTTCCATATGCATCAGCTCCCGCACCACCTTGTTGGAAAAGGGACCATGCCCATGCCACATCCTGCCCCCCATGAGGCACTACTATGCCACCTGGGAAAACAGCTGCACCCAATACTCCAGGGCCACCCATCGCTCCATCTTCACTAGGGGGCCTGTATTTGACCACAATTTCTTCCGGGGTCGTGTCCTGAAGCAGAACGGGACTTGGAGGAGCAGTAGCATCGGCTCCACCTCCTCCTCCTCTTTCTTCCGAGACCGGGGTTCGAGCACCGTCTCCTCCACCCCCTTCCTTCACCGCCTCTTCCATCCCTATTGCACCTCCTCCACCTAACCCTCCCGCGATGTAAGGAGAAGAGGGCGGACAGGGTACAAAAGGGGTGTTCTGCGCCGGGGGATTGTGAAAGCCTGGCCGTTTGCGAGGAATTACAGGTGGTTGGGGAAGTGGATGGAAGGCACCTCCGACGTCATCGCTGTTCCGTCCCATTATGTTCGAAGAAGGTACGGGGTTGATTCGTCTCCCGTCAGTTATCACACCCGTTTCCTCTTCTTCTACACTGTCCCCTTCTGGATCACCCAATCCACCATTGCTCAGGGAATGTTTCTTGTTAGGAAGGCCCTCTGATCCACCATCTGACTTTCTCTTGCGGTGGGGAGAGTCACTCCCCACGTCTGTATCTCTGTGTGACAAGGATGATTGATTGCTGGTTTCCGTCATGGCTGGGTAAGAGCTCAATGGACTGCTTGATGGCTGCAATTTAATCGGTAATCAATATACATAATTTCAAACTAAATTTTCAGAAAAATATGATTTATAATTAATTCACTTTGGCAAAAAATTGTTCAGTGAATTATATGTGCAATAACAGAACCATTCTCATTGTTGGTAGTAATTATTCTTATTAAAATCAACTCAGGCAGCTACATTTCAGTTAAAATTTTCTTCAAGTTAAGTCAATACCATGGCTGAAGAAACTTTTCTTGATAAAATATGTATGATGCACTCATACATTTTTATTTCAAATTTCCAGATAGGATGACATTTTGTAAATATGCAAATTAAATTTCATATTATTCAATAAATTTAAGTAAATATGGCCCATGTAAAAATTTTCACTGCTTTTGAAGGTACATCTTGTTTACACTAAGCAAAAAAAGTCCAAGTTCAAATATTTTTCCATCTACAAAAATTACCAAATTTTTATGATCAAGATTTTCAAACATAGAAATTTATGCCAGCTTTAAATTACACATCTGGAGTTGACCAACTTACAGGTATAACACAAAACCGACCAACATTTGTCCATATTAATCGATGAAATTTAACATGAACAATTTAAAAACAAGAGAAAAAAGAACAGAAATGTACAACTCAATGCTATTAACTTGAGTTGAATGCAATGTTTACATTCAACATTCTTGTGCAAAGTAACTATGAAATCAAAAGTTGGCAAAAAGAAGAATGAATTAGTAAATCTTTAGTTGAATGACAGGGAAGTTGATCAAATAGGTCCACGCATTTCAATTCAGCTGATCAACTCTGACTAATTAATTAAAGCTGAATGGAGATAAAATGGTTTAGCAGTTATTTAGTAATTTTGAACTGGCATATTTATTAGATCCAAAGTTTACGTTGGAGGCTAATTTAAAATAAAAACATACCTAACAGCACATAATAATGCACCCCATGCTAGTTTCTTTGCTGATAAAAATTTGATAAAATGAATCAATTAATTCTTACCTTAACGAGAGCTCTATCCTCATCTTCTGTTCTACTTGTATTGACTGCCTCCTCCGCCACTACCTCCGCTTCTGGAGGCACTCCTCCGGCACCAGAGGGCTTACTCCTCCTCCTACCATCTTCGGGACTATCCTTCCTTTCCTCACTCTTCTCCTCATCCTCTGGCCTGCTTGCCTCCTCCTTAATGGCCTCCCCATTAGATGGGGCCTGAGGGAATTGTCCCCTACTTCCTCCTCCTCCCGAATGAGATTGTCTGTCTGGTGTCAATGAAAGATTTACTGGGTTGAGTGAACTCCTCCTCCGACCGCTTCCGGGCGAACTGCATCCTCCCACTTTGTTGCAGCCTTTGCGTCCCGTCTTATCCAGCCTTCCGCTCCCGCTTGGCCTTCCGGGACCCCTTTCCGACTTGGTAGAGTGAGGCGGCGGTTGTTGGAAAGACTGTTGGTGCGCTCTGTAACGGTTGGTCGCGGGCACCCTTTCTGTCGCCGGGGGTGGCGGTGGAGGCGGTGGCTTTGCCGGCGTCACCGAAGTCCCGCCTGACTGGGAGCTGCTCGAGTTGGCGGTGTCGGTCCCCGGTGCGCGGTCCCACAGCTCCGCGGTGCTTATCTGCAGCAAGGCTATCAGTTCGTTGAGGGCGTCGACCTGGTTCGATTGGAGTACGGCTTCGCCCGTGTAAAGGAAGTCCAGCAGGTGTCGCAGATCGGCGATCTTAACCCCGGGGAGGTGGATGGTGACGGGTGAACACGAGGCGCCACCGGGACATGGCCTGGATGGACGGCCGGTCTCGTCGCCTTCCTCCGGCAGCCCGGCGCAGTGGTGGTGACTGTGCTGGTCTTCGAGGAGGAGGCGTCGCACCAAAGGGGACGCAGAGGCGAGGACGAGGCGATGCGCTCTCAGTGTGCCTCCATCGCAGGCAAGCACCACGTCCGCGAAGCATTCGAGGTTGAACCAAGAGCGGATCTCGTGGACCAAGGAGGCGTGGTGCTTGCCATAATGCAGCGTTAGAAGGCCACTATCGTTGTGGTGCATGGTTGTCGTGGAAGTCAGTTTAACGTCCGTGGTTTGGGGATTCTTTTTAATTACAGAGTATCCGTCGGATGAAAAGCGTGAGTCGTGATTAATCCCGGTGTCATTCTGAAAGGAGAAGGGTGAGGAAAATTTTCAGAAAATTTACAAATGCGGGAGAAAAAACGTCATTTTCGCAGCTATAAGAAGGTCTGTCACCGAGAAAGACTAAACAACGATTGTGAAAGTTCCTTTTTGGAATCAAAATGTGGAAGTTATTTCGATAATTGTTGTTAAAATCATTAATGAATTGACTACATCAGACAAAAAAATTATTATAGTCTATTAGTGAAGCTCGATAATTAATAAATGAAATCACAAGGTGCAGGTGATTATTTCGCAACAGGGTGATAATTTCTAATTAAATGCAAAAAAATAATTAACCTTTTACCGCTGAAAAGGCAAATCACGCAGTGGGATTCTGAGAACCATCTGCCGCGGCACTTCGAAGTACATATATAACTTTTAATACAATTTGTTTCTAAAACTTCATACAATCCGAGTACAATAGTACAATTATCGCGTAACTGGAGCGATGTTTGAAGCCAAGTTATATTAATTAATTTTCCATATGGAAAATCGCGCCAAAATATAATATATTAAGAAAGAACAAATACAAACAACAAATACAAAAAAGTCCTCGCTTGTACCATTCCACGCAATCCAGGTTAGATTCGTAGATTACCGCGTATTCTTTTAAAATTATAAATCAAGCTATCTTTCTTCGAAAGAGCGTAATAAATCGACAAGTTCGAACATAATAAACAGGTGCAAGAACGCTCGACAAACAGGTTTGTTCCTGCTTCCCATGCATTGAGACACATCGAGAAAAACGCGCAGGTAAAAGAAAGCCACGAAATTGTGCCAAATTGACAGCGAGGCACGTTTTCTCCGAAAACTTTTCTTGCGAAAACTACTCGCATATCGCAGCAAAACACCCTTCGTATTTTTAGAGCGGAAGTTTATTTCCCTTTAACAGAAAAGAAAGGTTTTCCGTTCAAAAATATCCAAAAGGAGACGCGAATGCAACGTAGTTAAAAGGAAAGCATGGCCATTAAGTTGAAGAAGCAATTAGGTAAAGCAATATTCTTTCACGTAAAAGTTTTAATTTAACGTTCCCTTCAAACTAAACGGCCCAAGGCAGAGCCTGTATCTCACCCCGCTAAAGCTCCTTATTACGCCAAAGAGAGATCACCCACCCTCCCCTTTAAAGGCAGCCCGTAGTTATCCAATAGCTACTCACCGGTACTGCGACCTGGTATCGCCGAGATCCCATCAGCGTGACACAACTCTTAGCTTCCTTCACTTTCACTAGCGGCGTTCAACGCTGGGCGAAGTTGCGAAGGTAAACTCCACTTTCACTCCGTTCACCCGCGTTAAGAGGTGCACAAGAAACCGAGAATCCAACTCCGAGGGCGTCTATATCCATTTGTCACGGCGGTAGAAGCCGGCTTTTTAGACGGAAGCCGGTAGGAAAATGAGTAAAAATACGAAGCGGTTTTTTATTATTATTTAAACTCACTAGCGTCGATTATCATTTTTTTTTATTTTTCGAGTCGCGGGTTGTTTCCGTCGGGGGCGTACTCCCGGCTGAAAACGTAACAACAACAGTCCGACTGACACAATTTTGCAATGCGTCGGGTGGAGGAAAAGACCGTGGACTGGCGCTGAATAAAACTCCTCGGAAGTGGAACGGAGCTGGCACTTTTTCCGTCGTTCCGAATATTCCAAGGTCAAATCCTCTCCTCCGGGAATTCCTATGTCTCACTCTTATTAAGGTTTCGTCTTTTGTATTTCGATATTTCCCCGAAAACAGGAAAGGCATAGGGTTTTTGTTAACGGTTGCTGGATGTCCGTCTACCTCGTAAGCACTTTTCTCATAAGTTATTTCAGTAAAATGGGTTAACGTTAATAAGTATGACAACACTGCTTTTAACTCTTTAGTTAAAAGAACTCTTTAGCGGAAATTCTAAAAAAAATCACGACCGTCACGTGGTTGAGTCCGTCTTCTTGACACTTCACTAAAGGCGACAATACATCGGACAAAATCACCGGCCGAAAGAATGGGTTATAAAGAGAAGAGAAAACGAAAGCGTCCGTATTCAGTTGAACCCACCCCTCGAACACGGCGGCGACGAGGCGTAGTCGAATCGCGAAGCGGCGAGTGGGAGTGGCATCTTATCTCCTCGAGCTCCGGCAGCTGAATGCCGCTCCTCTCGATTAATGAACGCGCACATAAACACATCCACACACACACACATACGGCGACGACACCGAATCGGATGCTTCCGCTCCCGTCCGCAGCAGGCTGTGGCGCCGAAGTACTACGTATCAGTCGACCAAAAACGTAAACACACACAGAGTTGGGTCTCCACGGCGCAGGTCCGATAAAAAGGGAGGAAGAGTGGAAGTGGTAGGAGTCCTATTCACCCGATCACGACCCGAAACGTGACGCTCGTAAGACGGCCGCACGCTGCAGTAGAAGTCGCACACTCCGACAGCGCCAAAGCGAGAGCTCTCTCTCTATCTCTACCGATAGTACTACACCACGAAATCACTCGATTGGAGATAATCTCTACTCCACCTCCTCCTTCCGGATCTCTTCTCTCTACTTCCTCCTTCCTCACGAGGTGTTGTCGTCTTCTGCGTCTTTTTTTTCTCCGCTTTTTTTTGGTGGGCGTGTGCGATGAAAAGAAAAACTTCCCGAGTCCTTCCCGGTGTTTCGTTTCGATAAGAACCTCTTACTTTTTTTGTTGATGGTTTGTCCGCCGCTCGCCGGCAGTGTTGCACCCCAATGGTTGTAGTAGGGATGCAGGAGCGCAGCTAGTAACGCGGCTGCTCTTGGTGGCAGCGGGCGAGGGAATAACTTTCACAATGCCTCTACTCGGCGGAGAAGGAGTGAGTGAGAGAGAGAGAGAGAGAGAGAGACATGGTATGGAGAGGGGGGAACTTTTGTTTCCCCCTCCATCCTCACTTGTCTCCCCCATCCCTCTCTCACACTCTCTACCTCTCTCTCTCACCCCGCCTCCAAACTACCCCTCCTCTCATCCCACCCTCTCTCACACAACCATCAACGCGGTTACTCCTCCTCCTTTCCTATCCTTTCCCCTTTCGTCCTCCACTCTTCCTGCTCTCCCCCCTCCCCACCTCCACCCGTCCACTCTTTTCCTATCTCTTTCCAGGCACTCAATCTCCCCCTCCAATTCCCTTCACCCTCTCACTCTCTGCCAGACCCTCACTCTCCCTCTCTTTCCCCCTCTCCACCACCTACATCCATCCCGCTCTATCTCTCCTCGCCACTCCACCCCCTTCTTTCTCCCTCCCCCACTCTTTCACTCACACCACGGACGCAATCTTTCCCTTTTCTCTCCGCCCTTCTATTTTTCCCTCCACACACACACGCGCGCGCGCGCACACACACATTCCCTCTCTCTCTCTCTCTCTCTACCTTACTCCCTCCACCTTTTTTCTCTCTCGACTCCGCTCGCTCTCCCTTTCCCTCTTTCTCTCTCCATCCACTTCTCTTACACATACTCGCCCACACTCACCTACAGTCTCTCTCACTTCCCTCGCCATTCCTCTTCTCATTCTTTCCGTTCACAATACATTTTCCCCTCCCCTCTGTCCTTTTCCTCCTCCCCTCTCTCGCCTTTTATCTCTCTTTCTCTCCCGTTCCTTTTTTATCCCTCTCTCGCCTCGCTCGTCCTTGTTTTTCTTTTTTCCTTTGACTATCCTTTCCCTTTCTTATTTATAAGCGCCCTCAACGCTTCCCATTTCCCGTATATAAATTAGTATATGTATGTGTGTATATAATGTGTATATATATATATATATATATGTATATGTATATTTATATTTATATATATATAATGCGTAATTATATTTAATGTATCTAACATCTATTTACTACTCATAGCTAATTTTACCTTTCATCTTCCTCGAGTACACGGACATATGTACATAAATACACACCCAAATACCTATTCCCACATACATATTGTTTATCATTCTAATAATAGGTATAGTGTTTCATTGATATTCGTGTAGGTATAGTTAAACAGAGTTCTATGACTTGAATTTTTAATTATTCGAAATTTTATTTTCATTGATATATGCACGCGCACATCCGCGCACACATATAAACACGTTTTTGTACGAAACTTTACGATTCCGCGCGTTTATATTTACACGACGCTCTGCTATGAAGCGCTTCTCCGCAACATATTGTTTAAAACTCTCCTTTTATTTCAACCCATATACCTTCCCTAACCGCCCTTTAACTATCTCCCAAACTTTCGCACGCGTCCTAGACTCTTCCATCTCAACACTTCCCTATCTCCTTCTCCTCTTACCCTTCCAAAACTTCCCAAGTCTCCTCCATCTCATTCCCTCTATCCATCCTTTTCACTATCTCTCCCCCCTCTTTTAACCATATATCCTCGTCTTCATTCTCCCTTTCTATCTATATATCCTTCCCAACTTCCTCCTTTCATCCTCATTCTTTTCCCCTCTCTCACTCGCCCTACCCTTATTCCACTTCTCCCCATTTTCTCCCCAAGATTCTCCCTTCCCCCCCCTCCCCCTCTGAAAACCTCTATTTCCCTCCCCTATCCATCTCCACATCTAAAAGAGAACTCGACTCTCTTCTCCCTACCTCCCTCCTCCCTTCATCTTTCCCAACATTTCTAACTCTCTGCCTCCCTTACACCGAGCACCTCTCTCTCTCTCCGTCTTTCTTTTTCCCCCCTCATCCACTTTCCTCTCTCAAGCCAACCAACCTCCCCCAATCTCTCTCTCTCTTTCTTTCTCCCCCTCTAACCTTTTCGTCCCTTACTTCCCCACCCTACCTCTCTCCCTCAACACTCACTCTCTTCCTCCCATACACCGTCGAACCCCCCCCCCCCCCCTTCCCTTACTTCCTCCTCCCCCCTCTCCCGTACGCTATAACTCCACTCTCATGCCTTACCACCCTCCCCCGCACACTCCTCTTCCTCGCTTAACCCTCCCTCTATCTCCCCCAGTCTTCTACCCTTCTCTCCCCTTTCGTCTTCCTTAGCGAGCAGTCCAATCCTCTCCCCTACTCCTCTCCTCTTTCTCTCAAAGGGGGAAAACTTCAATTCTCTCTCTCTTCTCTACTGTCTCTCCTCCCCCCCTCCCTCCCTCACTCCATCGCTATCTCTCTTTATCTCTGTTTCTCCCTTAACTCCCCCTTTTCCATTCTGTCTGTCCCTCTCTCTCGCTCTTCTTTCCCACCATCTACTCTCACTATGGGCTTTCCCTCTTCCTCTCAGCTCTTTCATTTTCTCTCTCTCTCTCTTTCCCTTACCCGTTATTTTCCGACCCTCCTAACTCCTATCTCTCGATCTCGTTTTCTCTCATTATCTTTCCAATTTTCTTTCTTCCTCGCCGTCTCCTTCCTCCCTCCCTCCCCCTTCTCTCCCCCACCCTCCTCTCTCCCCGACAAAGACTTCCCCTTTCGCTATCTCTTTCCCTTTCTCTCTTCCCTCGCATTTGCCGCAACTCCTGCTTTTTTTCCCTTTTCCTCATCTCGAGTTATTTTCACTTCCTCGCTTTCGTTTCATATTTTCTCATTTTTTGCGTCTCTCCCCCCCCCCCCCCTCCCCCCTCCTCTTCCTCTCTCTCTCTATCCATTCCATCCCTTCTTTCTCCCGCGTAAAAGGGTCTTTACAGTCTTAATCTCGCCCGAATAAAGTCCATTATGTATCCCCATTCCTCCCTCCCCCCCTCTCTCTCTTTCTTCCCTCTCTCTCAATATCCTTCAAATTCAACTCCGATATCCTTTTCCTACCTTTACCTTCCAAACCTTCTCTTTTCCTCCTCCTCTCATTACCGCTTTCACCCTTTCCACACTTTTCCGAAGCAACCCCTTACAAGAATTTTCCCAATACCCATCTTCCCCTCTTTCTCTCTCTCTCCCCTTCTATTTCGAACCTTTTCCCCCATTCTACAAAAACTCCCCCTCTCCAGACGAAAATGTCCTACAACGCTTCCTCTCTTACTTTTCTTCGTCTTCCACCTTTCCCTTTTACTCTCCCGGATATCTCTTTCTCCCTTACCTCTCCTTTATCCCCCCCAGAAACCCTCGCTCACACACCCACCCCACCCCCTTCTTTCCTCTTTCCCCGCCTCCATCCACTCTCGCCCGCCCCTTTTCCTTACCTTTCCTTTCTCCACCCCTTCCCCGTATACCTGCCTCACCTACCTTTCCTACCGACCTCCCTTCTACTCCCCCCTCCTCTTCTTCCGCCTCTCCCTTCTCTCCTCCCTCCTCCCATCTCCGTCTCTCTCTCTCTCTCTCCATCACCTTTCCCTTCTCGTTCCAAACCCCGTTTGAATACAATTCCTCTTCCATTCTCTTTTTCCCCCAAATGCAACCGCGTTATATCTTCTCTGAAAGCTTCTTTCTCTCTCTCTCTCTCTCTCTTCCCTTATTTTTTATACCTTCGTCTTTTACCCTCCATCCTTTCTTCTCGACGAATTTTCTCCCTTTCTTATTTTTCGAGTTCTCTCTCGAGTATCGTCTTTCCGTCTCTCTCTTCACTCTCATCCCCGTTTCTCTCTCTTTTCCTCCCTCTCATTCTATGATTTTTCCTCTCTGTCTCTTACTCCCACTCTTTTCTTCCTTCTCTTCCTGCCTTTTCCACCCATCCAACTGTATTTTCCTTCTTCTCTTCCTCTCTGTATTTTCCTCCCACTCTTTTTCCGTTTCTTCCTCTCCCTGTCTTTTCCTCTCATACTTTTGTATTTCCCTTCTCTTTCTCTCTGTATTTTCCCATCCTTTTCCGTATTCTCTTCCTCTTCCTGCCTTTTCCTCCCATCCATCTTTATTTTCCTTTTCTTCTGTATTATCCTCCTACTGTTTTCTTTCACCTTTTCCTCTCATCCTGTATTTTCTTTCTCTTCCTCTCTGTCTTTTCCTCACTACGTCTTTCACTCTCTCTTCCTCTCTCTCTCTCTAACAAGACTTATCGCAGGATCCAGGACGGTGTTTCCGCGACTCAAGCGCTGAGAGAGAGAGAGAAGGGGATAGGCAGTGTCTTTATAACTCGAGCTAAATGCCTCGGAAATTTGTATTTACTTCCTTCATCCCTCGCGAGGCGGAATAAGTAATAAGACGGCTTTATTCGGGAGGTGGATTTCTCCCACCTCGGTCATTAATACCGCGCGAAGCTTATTTTTTTTCCCGCGCGGAGATGTACATACGAAGAGGGGATGCTTGGTTGCGGGGGCGATATATATGCACGCGGTCTGTTTGGGAGGAAGTGGGTTTTGTACCAGTTGCTTCGCATATAGTTTACGTTTCCGCGTTCGACGCGGTCGCAAAAGTTATTATTCTACTCTCGAAGAATACAAGTTGGGAAAGTATGCAACGTATCACAAATGGGCGCGTTTCGTGCAATGGAGTATGAGAAAGAAATTATATACCTGTACGTAAGGGAAATAGCGTTTTAATGTTCTTTTCTTCACCATAAATAATCCATTTTCTTCCTATTAAAAAATATTGCATGCACACGTAAGTAAATTAAACGTTTGTTTGTGAGACTGTTTATGTTAGCAACAATGAAGAAGTAATCGTGCAAGAAATTTTGTTCAACTCGATTTAAGACGTTTTTCTTTGATTTTCTCGATAACGGCTACTTCTATGATAAAAATATATAGGAAAGGAAATACTCTTCTTGACCAGTTCTACAACTTTTATTTGAAAAATATTTTGATATGAGCAATATTTTACGAGATATGACGAAAATTTAATATTTTGTCACCAGTAAAGTGGTACCCCTGATTGGCGTACGAGATTCATTTTTTCGATTTTCTTCTTATATTTGATTGTAAGTCCTCAATATCAAGTTTCATGAAAATCCGTTCAGTAGAGAACAAACATGCGGGCGGACGGACGGACGGACGAAATTAGGCGCTCACGCTGTAAGCGAAACGCGCCTAAAAATGGTCCATCATTATGATTTTTTTGGAAGCAGAAGTGGAATTAATACGCTACGTCGTAAAAATTTTTATTTTTAATAAGCTTCCTATTTCATGGAAGTAATTATCGTATCTAAGGCAGTTAAGAGGAAGATGAATCGGCATTTTTATTAATCGGTGTCGTTAAATTTTCTCTTCAAGGATTCTTATAATAATATTTCATATAGTCGTATGTGTCTCGAATTTTTAAGTTGAAAAGGAAATAAATATAGATTATTGTTATTATATCGAAAGTCGCGAAGCCCTATTTGATTTTCTAATAAACAAATGTAAACGGAAATTCCTCAATCTTGAGAACAGAAACCATTCATCGAAAGCTGGTATTAAACTTAGAAATGAGACAATATACCAAAATTAACGACCAGAAAAAAAGTTTTCTTATCGTGCGATTTCTTCTCAAGGGGCGGGAGGTATTTTTGAAGTTGTAACAGTTTTATCAAATACTCATTAAAATGTGTCTGATCTTCAAAATTAAATTTTAATTATATAAAGAATTAGCAACGATAAAGAAAGCTCTTTGTTTGAAGTAACAAAATATTCAAGAGGAAATAATTTGTCGAATTTCTTCGAAACACCCGCGAGGGTAAACGAATAGAAGGGGGTGGAAATTCAATGGAAGCTATATCTGTTTACATTTCATAGTTTGTGTGTTTACAAAATCCGTATTGGAATACAGGAATGAGGTGATCCTGAAGGTGTAAATGCGGAAATCTACGCAGCTTACAATATTCTTTCGAATCGAAGGTTTTCTTGACTTTTTCTAATATCAACTCTGGTTGAAAAATCTTTACAACAGATTCAACAGCTAGCATTGCATCGCGAGGCAAATTACAATGCCCTGTTTTGGACATACACATTTTCCTTTTTCGAAGTTCGTTGTATGCTTATCTATGTACAATGCTTTGTCCATTTCTTGATGAGGCAGCAGTAAGTGTAAACCGATCGCAAAGATACTTTTAAAATAAAGTGGAAATTACAAATTGACAACTTATTCTGTTGAAATTTCTTTCAAATAGTTTTTATTTAGTTAAGTAACAGAGTTTACATCTTACTCAGAGATTGATTACCTCTAAATTTACGATTTTTTTCTTCTACAACATTACATTATTTTAGAATAGAAAACATTTTACGTGAAAGTGAAAGCATTATGTTTCGGCCTTCTCATTAAAATACCCGAAAAGTAAATAGATAAGAATAAATCACCATATGTTTGAATGGCGAATAACCACTAAACGCCTTCCGGTGAATAAACGAGTTCTTTTAGGTTTTATCAAAGAGGGATAAGCTTTATGAAGCAACGAAAAATATCAACAAAAAAAAAAGCATTTACGCAATTATCATTTTCTACGCAGCACTTTTCTCGAACTAAGCGTAAATTTTCGTGCGTCGTAATCTCTCACGAGCAATGCCCGTGACGCAACGAAAAGCCGAAATACTTATCATCGACGCACTAAATTCTCTCCTCTCTTGCAAGTATCAGTAACATCTCTCTTCGGCGTCATTGCACGTTGACCTCACGACATCTACGATATGCTTACATCACGAGCCAGGAAATGTCTCACTCTGACCCTGAAAAATTGGGGGGAAAAAAGAACTCGAGAAAGAGGAAATGGTAAACGGCAGAGAAACAAATCTATGAAGTTTCTTTCTCGTTATATTCATTTTCACACAAAAGAAGTTATGAAAATTTTTCGAGTGATCCTTCGATCTTTTATTAAATAAAAAAAACCTCTTACATTCAGCGGCACGCGTAAGCTTTTCGCGGAGAGATATTATGAAAGGTTTAAACTACACGGTTGAGAGTGGAGGGAAAGCGAGGCGAGAGCGTAAGATCCATAACTCTCGACTTGGCTCCCTTTCTTCGAGATATGTGTTTTAATTAATGGAGATTTTTAGATAAAATATTTGCAAGGATTTCCCGGCAATTATGACGATTTAATTTTCTTCGCCATATTGCTTCTTAATTAAAAAATTATCACCCGATGAAAATATCGAAGTTTAAATACGAGGAAAATGTTAATCTGTCGCTAAAACCTGTACAAATGAGCGAAAAAAAATTAAAGTCAATAAGGAAATCAAATTTAACATTTTTTGCGTTTTATAGCATCTTTACACCGATGATTATAATTGAACTCTTACCCGATAAAAATATTTCATTCTCTATTTAAAGACCCGAAAATAAATTTCTGTAAAGAATCGAAAAAAAGAAACCGTTACAGTATGGCGGATTTCAGATACAACAAAGTCGGACAAAAAAAGTTGCTAACTTATAAAGTGCTTCGCGCCGCAGATTGAAAAAAGGCGATTGGCACATCACAGATTTATTAAAAAAAAGGAGACACTCATCCGGAATCGCTTAAATACCCTCACGTAGCTCTTCACCCGGCATGGCAAATGAACCGCCTACTTTTTTTTTCATCCCACTCTCCGCTCCTCGGGTGTGCGGCAAAAGGCAACAATCGCAATAGCAAAACCCGTGCGTAATGAGTTCAAGGGCGAGTAAGTAAACCTTTCCATTAGCGGATTAATACGACGGAGGGAAGGAGAGAGAGAGAGGGGGAGGAAGGGGAAAAGAGAGTTTTTAGCGCGTAGAGGGAGGGCAGGAGAAAGTTATGCAACTGAGCGCGCGACTTCCATGCATTTCAAGTTTTTACTTTTATCCCCCACCCTCCCTCCATCCATCTCCCCCCCCCTCCACCCTCTCCTCCCTCCTCCGACGCCAATCTTCCCCCTCCCCTTTTTTCCATATGAAAAGGGAGGAGAGCGGTTTACAATCTCTCGCTCCACTCCCCTTCCTCCGTCGCCCCTTTTTTTTCAAAAACCTCGGGCATGGCGAGAAAGTGAGAAATATGGCAACGCCGCCCCGCGCATTTCCCCCTTTCATCGCGACTCGGGGGGGGGGGGGAGGAGACCTATACCTCCCCCCTTCTCCCTTTCTTTCCCCGCTCTCCCCCTCTACCTTTACCCACCCACGCCATCCAGCGGAGTCCCCCTCCACCTACTACTCCCTTTCCTATTCACTCTCCCTTTCTCTCTATCTCCCTCTCTCTCGCACATGCTCTTTCACTCCGCTATCGTGGGGAGAGAGTGAGAGAGCGGGGGAGGAGAGGGTACTTGGGAGGAGGGGGAGGGGAAGGGGGCCTTTCTTACGGAACCAGCAGAGCGTCACATCCGCGAGCACAAAGGGGGAGGAGAAAGAGAGGTTTTTGGGAGTGGCGGGGAGGGGGAGGGAGGGAGGGAGGAAGGGAAAGATGAATCAACAGGGCGGTGGGAGAGATAGTGAGAGAGAGAATAGAGGTGGAAAGGAAGGGATCATCGAAACGGATTTGCATTTAATATTTGAGAATTTACGTGGATCTCCTCTTTTGAGGGAGAAATGTCACAGGGTCCCAAGGCCCAAATGAGAGCCGAAAGGGTCCCTCGGCGACACTACGCGGAGACTAAACGAGGAACGGAGTGTTTTTTTTTTTCGGCGTCGTTTGGGAGGAAAAAGGACGAATTTCTTTCTGACCGGAAGTGTTAAAACATATAAAGGGAGGAAAACAAAGAGTGAATGTGGGGCGAGTTGAAAGGATTTGGGTCGAAGACTATTAGGTAGATATTTAAAAGCGGAGAAAGTTTTTTTAAAACTCGGATTTCGTAATGAAGATACTTTTAAAACTACCGAAGTTACGAGACTCCACGTGGCCCAATTTAAACAAAATCGCAGATTTCCACAGTAATCGAAGAACATTATTCCTTGATGCAAAATAATTTGTAAAGTATATATGACACATAGGTTGCGCTAGTTTTCCGATTGTTGCATCGCAATATAGCATTACACTGTTTCCTTTTACATAAAGTAAGATTTAAAGGTTTAAAAAAACGTTCGAGAGACATTACTCTGAAAGATTACTCGATGAATCAATATCAGCTGATTCGATTCAGTGACGTTTTTGGCGACGAGAAGATGCCTCGCGGTACCGTATGACGTTTGTATTAAGTCTTGCGAAGTTAAAATTATACCATTCACAAACGAGAAATGAAAGATTCTCCAAACCTACTCCGTGACTCAATTGATCTTTTCAATTAAATCAATGGAGTAGGGATTAGCATACGTATTATTTTAAATTGACAGCATACAGGAAAGGCACTAATTCACACGCCAACCCACCCGATGGACGGCGAAAAATAATAAGACGCTGAGCGTTTTATCACGTCTTGCAAACTGGGACGGCTAATATTTTTAACGCTTTCAATTACGCATGAATCAATTTAGGAAATTGAATTGAAAAGCTATATTAACGCTGTTATATATGCCGATACCTTTCAGCCTTAATGGTGATACAAAAGTCCAATGTTTACTTAATGTAATTTATGGCGGTATTTGCAAATTTATTTTAAATACATTTTCTCTTCGATAAAATTTCATTTGCGAGCATATTTTCTTTTGAGTCAACAGTTAATGCAAATTCATTAAAGGTCGACGAGAAAAATGAATATTACGTATAATATAAGAGAAAGTGAATTTACGTGTTTTTAATTAAATAAAATCAAGTATTTCTTATTGAACTCTTTGGCTTCAGATGATTTTACCAACATATATATTTGCGGTATTCGTAATGACATTTTCAATAAATAATGAATGAGTGAACACTTGGCGAGTTCACCAATTTTATAATCTCTTAAGGAAAACTATTCTCTGAACTTAAAAGCAGTGAATTTCTCCAATGAAATACGGACAAGAGTTAATTATTTCCACTGACCCTGCAGCTAAGGAAAGTGATCGAATACCGAATAATCGAATAAAAAAATGAACACGAAACGCTGCTCTGCGTTCCTGAATAACGAATAGCAATGTCGGTAAAATTTTTTAACTAAACTCTCGAATATTTTCAAGGTTCACTTACATCCAATACGTCACTGATTTTGAAATAATGGGCCGTCCAAATTATAAAATAAAGCACCGTTAATTGTATTGCAACGATCTACATTCTATTTATATTCAGAGCCGCTGATGACATAATGGCTCTTCCAAGCAGCAGTTTCCAAACTTTCTCCCATCGTCGAAAACCTGAATGGTTTATCCGCATATGGCAGACGGCTGAGTTATTCGTTTCTTAACTCGGTTCGCTGTCCCTGAGGTGGTTTGAACGCCACTCCCCCGGTATCCGCGAACTCAGTATCCGCGAATTCACGTATCCGCGAATTGTTTTTTATATCCCGTTATCCAGTATCCGCGAGCAAGGTCTCGCATATCCGCGAAGCTCTCGAACACGTTTTTTTACCTTAAAAGTAAGCAAGTGAAATACGCTGCTCATAGTAATTTACTTAATGTAATACGATTTCTTTAATAAAAAATGGACTAAAATTCGTGGTAATAATAATATGTACTATGTACAACATAAAACACTATCATTCCCAGACGGCAATTGTCTGTTATTTACAAACGCTGTGTTTGGTTGAACTGCAATGAGAGAGTGAGAGATCATTCGCGGTTCCGTATTTGTGACCAGTTTTGTCATTCGCGGTCTCATGTTTCGCTCCTTCGCGGAAAAAAATCACGGAAAAGGCTACGTGAAATTTTCTATATATGAAATGAATCGCGTTCTCCTCACATTTTCTCTCATAGTCAGGCCTGAAAAATATTGCGTTATTCTAATATGTAAAAATATTTACGTAAGTGCATTAATGTAATATATATGCGTAATTAAAATCAATAGATACACGCGTCTTATATATACCTTTAAATTTTTATAGTATGCAATCCTCCCACACGTTTGTGCCTCTTCACACGTGAAAAGTTGCAAAATATAAGCTGGTATCACCGTTCAGGAGCTTTCTTTTTGATGACAGGGAAGTCTCGAGGGGAAAGACAACCCTCAACTCTTTACCTTTCCTATTTAGGATCAATGGAGTATTTGCTCGGATTTGACGTAGTTCAAACGCTTAAGCTTTGCGTTTTACGCATCATTTATTATTGGTGATTTTAGGAGTACATCAATGTGTTTTTGTGGTGAATCCTACAGATTTCTCAGAGATTTTAACAATTATTTTTTAAATTTAACCCATCTATTATTCCTTTTTCACTTATTTATGAGGATCCTCATATGTCTCTCCTTTAAACGTTCTATTTGATTGTATCTTAGCCCCGATGCTTTCCTTTTAGTTACGGGAGTAGTTAAGCAACCGTCGCCAATTTCTCGGATTCTACTTCGGAAATTAAGTAACATTTTATTTTCTTTCACTCTATTCGTGTTCTTTTGTATTTTTTATGCCTCTTCTTTTAAATTTAATATAATTTATTTAATATAATTTATATTTTTCGTCTCTATTTGCCATGCGGTCGCCAATATAGCACAAAAAATCATGCTATGGCTCGTTCTTGCTGGGAAGGGAACCTAACCCAGTAATTTACATTTCTTTAATTACTTGTCATTCGCGATTTTGTCTTTTGCGGAGTTTTTCAGAAACGTAACCCCGAGAAAGACGAGGTCTGCCGTATTTGGGAAATTAGCTTCTGCAAGTTAGGCAAGATCCATTCATTTTTCTCGAGTTTACTACGGAACTTAAATAAGATTTTTTTTCTGACACTTTTTTCGTGTTCTTTTATCTTGTTTATGTCTCTCTTTCATTGACGTTCATTTTCTCGTCTCTTTCTCTATGTTTCTGCGGTCACCAATGCAGGACAAATCGCGCTATGATTCGTTCTAGCTGGAATGGGTACCGAACCCTGTATTTTCCTTTGCCTTAACTATTTCTCTTTCGCGATTTCGTCTTTCGCGGTGTTTTCAGGAACGTAACCCCCGCGAAAGAATAGATCTGCCTTTACACTGTAACGAAATATTTTTTACAATGGGAAATGAGGAAAACTTGTCAAACTCCAACTTGAACTTTAGTCAAACCGGAACGAATGTACAGTGCTGTAAACTGCACCACCTTACGAGCGCTCCACCGGAATTTCAGTGAACTACTAGTCTCGAACGAGCTGTCAAGCGATATGGCAACAGTGATAGTAGAGGAGGGGGTGAAGGCTCTTCTTCCTCTCCCTCCCCCCCTTAGAGAAGGGTTTACGGCTCTCTCCTAGCTCTTAAGGATCGAATATTTTCCCTCAAGATAATGGTTTTGAATTCAGTAGCGCTTACTTTCCCCATTGCGGTAACACGTGAATGAGTGTCAGATATAATTCTTTTCATTTCAAAATTAGTTAGAATCGAGACACGAACTCCGGAGTTTAACATACGGACGTCAAAAAGAACGATGTTTATTTTTCCATTCAAGATTAAATTAATTAAATTCCGAGTTAGCATAAATATTTATTAGGAATCGAAAGGAATATACATTTCAACACCTTAACAATGAAAAATGTTTAGTTGCGACTACTTCACGTATTATTTCATTGCTTCGACGCCCAACATCTGATTATGAATGCTATAAGTTGAATTTGAACAATATCTCTATTCATTTTTACATAAGAGGAGAATTTTGGTCAGTTATATGACGGGATGCCAAGCACTTAGATAAGCAATTTCAAAAAATAACTAAGTATAAAAACTACGAAAAACGTAACATTTCGGGAATTAAGTGAGAAACTATTAAATTTAAGTTTATGAATTATGTGTAAGCAAAAGTTAAGTAAATAAGTTTAATAAACGAAACTATTTTTTTAAATGATAAAATTACTAGCATTCTTAAATAGGAATTAACGTATTTACTCGTGTACCCCGCGCACATTTTTCTCGAAACGCCGGGGAAAAAAGGGGGTGCGCGTCTTACACGAGGATTTCTGATCAGGTTATATAAATTGTGAGTATCGATAGTAAATTCTCTGCAATATGCTTGCATCTACGTTTATATTCGTAAAAGACGTCGAATTCTACGAAGTATACGCGTATTTATGCGACCAAGCAAACGTGTAAGTTACGCCAATGCTGCAGGCAAAAACTCGCAAAAGTAGGCGGAAAGAATACGCCGACTAAGTGATAACTATAGTTCAATGACTACTGAGTGTTTGCCATGTAGGTTCAAGTTCGGTACGTAATGAACTATTCTTCAAACTCTTATAGTTGGTATTATCTATTATTACTACTACAAATAAGCTTACATACCGCATAAAATTTGTTTTTATTGCTTATTTTGTAAGGTTCATCGAGGACAAGAACCTATCCCTACAGTTATAATTTAACAATAAGGCCAGTATCCGCGACGATTTTGCAGAACGCATCCCTCGCGGATACCGGGGGAATGGTGAATAACAGCGAAGCGGAAATGGTTTTTTTACTGTAAGTTTTGATAGCTGTCAGCAAATGGTAGAGTTTATCAAAACTCGCGCGAACTTATCGATGAAGAATATTTGGGAGTTATTTACCTATACAGTTTTGAATTAACCGGTAAATAAAGGTCCATCGAAGCACTTCAGATGGTTAATGATTCTATAAGTTTATTTGAAGAAAAAACCACTAAAATGTGCAGAAAATGGTGAAATATGGAGTAAAAATGGACAAGGAATCATTTACTCTCATCAACGGTCATTAAACTATATTCTGGGGAAGCCGTGGCGTAGTGGTGAGCTACGCTAAACCTACCCGGTTAGAATGCTGCGAAGGTAGGATCTTTTCCGAGGTTTCCCGGCTGCCTATTTGCGTGGTTAGGAGGAGAACGTGCAAATCAGTGTGCACAGTTCTTAGTGCTCTTCGTTAAGATAGGGTGATGCCGGCACCGGGTTTCCCTCCTCCCTTCTGTTTGTGTGTGTGTGGTGTGGAAGGCAACGGGAAACCACCACATGATATGGGTTTATTCCCTAGTCAGTTTAAACCAATCTTAGGATTGAAAACCATGAATAAAAATATATTCTATCCTACTCAGAATAAAAGGTTCGATGATAAATTTGTCATTTCATCATCCAAATATTACAGTCCTACCTTTGAACAATGTAACAATAAGGGTGTTAATAACACGTGCTTCTCTTTAACGTGGGCGTTTTTCGTTCGTCGTTGTCAAAATTCGCTCCGACCCAAAATTATTCCGCATCAACTCTTTCTCATTCCTCTTCACGCCAGTCAAACTATAATGTTTCTACATTTATCGGCTTCGCCATTCTTTCGCACCCAGCTGTACATTCATAAATAAAAAAAAGGGTCACCCGAAATCTAATGGGGCCCACATTCGCTTCCGACATTCTAGCATAATATGGGTGACTGACACGGCGCTGCATTTAGTCAGGTCCTGATTTCGTCCCCGACTCAAGACTGGGAAAACGGGCTCGGAATTTATCCCACTTTCTCCCACTCTCTCTCCCACCTCCTCATCCTTTCTTCGCGTCTCCTCCTACCTCCTACTCCTACTCCTCCCCGTGGGGTCCTTCTCTCGAGCCTTTAGGTAGCGAGGAGGAAGGGAAAAGGGTTCCTCGCTTTCTCCCTAGGTGACAATGCGACACCCGGGGAGTGTGCGTGTGTGTGTGTGTGAGGGTGTTGCCAGCATGTTGGGCGCGGATGTAACGACAGGTGACGAGGAGAGAAAGAAAATAGTTCGAGAGTTTTTAAATGGAAGGTTGGATTATAGAGGGGGAGAAGAGAAGAAGGGAAATATTTTAGGCAAATGTCACACAGCTCTTCTTTTTCCGCGGAGTCGTATCTAGGTCTACCCCTGCCCATTATTCGCTCCTGCGATGGTTTCTAACCTCAACGCGGAAGTTGGAAGAGGAAGGAGGATGGGAGGACTCGCCGTGGCACGCGCTTCTTGCGTAGGCAAGCTGCCTGGGAGGAAAAAAAATGGATTTGGAACCACTCGAGAAAAGATGATGGGGCTTCGTGAAGTTCCTAAGACAAAGTTATTTATACCTTATTTTAAGTGCATTAATCTAACAGCCACTGAGAAACACAAATCAGGCTAACTTTATTGAGCGTATTATCAATTTAAAGACAAGAATCCATGTTAGCAATCAAAACAGTGATTATGCGATCGTAGATCTGGAAGGTAGTTCGCACAAGAAAAAGCTACAGCAAGAAAAAATAACGAGTTATTATTACTTCAGAGATTTTTTAAAGATGCATCATCAGTATTCGCCCAGCTAGGCGAATCATTACCCCACAATGAATGCTCTGAGACTAAAAATTAAGTGTTGAAGGCAGAGTAATTATTCCTCATACCGGAATGTAAATCTATAAAGGTTGGAATGAGGTATGCATTGAAAGATGCAAAGTCAGAGAGAGAGAGAGAGGTGCGTCATTGTAAAGTTATCTAATCAGATATCCCAACACAAATCCTTATGCTGTGGCCATTTATAGAAAATCTCTCACCTCGTGTACAACAATTTTTTGACAGCTGTCTTAATCATAGAAATATTATCTTAAGATTACTCAATAAAACAATATAACTCCGTTTAAATTAAAAAAGAAGAAAGTTACACGACAAAATGTCGAAAGCATGGATTACGTCATAGTCATTTTTATCATATCTGCCCTAATTACTCTTTATTTTTGGTCGTGTTCCTGAGATTAACCCTCGGCTCCTTGACAACGAGGTCCAGTTACAAAAAAAAACCCGTGGGGAGCCATATATCAAGAAGCAAGAAGGATTAAAATCCATATGTAAACCAGCTTGGACTATTCTTGACAGTAATCTTCGGTACGTATCCCTAAACAACGACAGAACTTACCTGAGGGACCCACTTTAAATAACCGAGCGCCTTACGATATTTTATAGATTAACGTAATCGTGATTTCGACGATACAACCCTGAAGTTCATAAATTTAAAAATAAAAATCGAAGAAAAGATGTTTCCATGCATATATATCGTATTTTTTTTTACATTGAGTCGCTCACGCGCATTTCGTGAGTATCCTATTAACAGTGAACGAACGTATTTTATATTTCTCAAAAATTGATCGCTTCTAAAGGAAATGAAGTCATTAGTTTATTTGTTAATTCATAAATGTTTTAACATGCATCATAACCTTTTACTTTCTTTGTCAGAGCTAAGAAAAAATGAGCCACTGACATTATTTATTCGGTGTTTTCCGCCAGTTGGTTGACATTTAAGTGCCTTGCAAAAACATTAAAATGTCGTCCATTGCCAAAACAAAGATGAAACTGATTTATTATTAGTGGTGAGGAAATAACGCAGGGAACAGAGCAATAAAATCTTAACCTTTTAGGAGCGTTGCTTTAACAGTAAAAATTTTCTATCGATCATAAACTCAGTGAGAGTAATTATGACTTTCGAGTGAGTTGTCCAGCATTAAAGAGAAGAAAACGTGACTTTGGAGAGACTTAACTAGCAGGATAAGTAATGGAACTTATTATGGCTATTGGAAATCCTTAATACAAGTGCACAATTTTAAAAATTGTAATACTTAAATGCCTATTTTGGAATAGTAAGATGTGTTTTCATTGCTGATGTACCTTACACCTAGGAGATAAATCATCTTCTATAATAAATTATTAACTTTTATCGTGCTACACAGCGTGCTTCATCAAGCTATTCAAGTCAAGAAAACTTACTAAGAAATATCTACGTAAGAGAATTTATAATACAAGTTACGCAAATAAGGTTAATTTAAAAAAAAAACAATATCCGGGATACAATCACTTTAACCAACTGCATTTCAAAGAGAGGTTATTTATTAATTTAAAATATATTTATTTAATATTTCTCTGCAGTAGAAGTCACCGACTTTGATTTGTTTTTTCAAAATTTATAATATTAAGCTTCGGTAGTCTTGTGTGCATTTGGAGCCACTTCTTTAAGATGACGGGCACAAAAACAATCTATTTTAAACATTCTTTCAGTTGTAGTATGTAGGTGAACAAAATATGAATATATACATATGGAATTAAGATGCTACGTTTAAAATCTGATTATAAGTTTTATATTAAATTCACCCTGAGGAAGTCTATGCTATACTTTCTCGAGTGGGATAGATATCTCGGAACTAGAGAGCAATAAATTATGTACTTTGGCAGAACTAAAACGAATTCGAGCTCATCAAAGTTCAATTAAAATATTGTAAATAATGCTAGTGTGAATAAAATTAGGTTAATACTTATAAAGCTATTATCTATGTAAAAGTTATTAATAAAAATTGATTTTTATATCAGCACCTGTTTGTAAGAAAACGGTTTTTTTTTTTAATTTAGCAGCCAAATGATTTTTCCTCTGGGACTGTGCTTCAGCAGTTAGAATACCCGGCAAACAATTAACCCCGATGTTTTATGGGCACATCTCATAAAAAAAAGAAACATGACAATAATTTCAACAATTACCGTCGGAACTTTTCATCGCGCGCTAATAACCTCGCATTAACACGCCCGAAGAAAAGAAAACCACCTCGATGAAAAGCTTTTAAAAAACTAGAAAACACGCGATAATCTCAATTTTCCCAATTAGCGAATCCGCGGTGGGAGGAAGAAAGAGAGGAATCAAACGACGATATAAAAAAGATCGAAAACGTTCGAGCTTTATCGATATATTTTTTTATATCGAACCGTCGCCGATCTGACGCTTATCTATCGAGATCGTCTCTTTTTCCCCTCCCAAAACAGACGGCCGTCGCTAGCGAGCGAGAAAAAGAGACGGTGGGTGAGGAGAGATTCGTTTTATGCGTCCGCCGTGGGCGTTCGCCCGTGCTGCCGCCGCCCCTTCGGCGATTGCCGAGACGTTACATAATGGCGGCTCGAGGATCGGCCGTCGGAAGAGAGTTAGCGAGAGAGTGTGCCGCCGCCTCTGGTCGGAGGAGTAGGAGACATTTCATAATCGTAGAAAGTGAAATCTGTGTTCTTCGCACTAATTACCGCCGCGAATCCTGGGCGAAAGCGTAAGGAGGAGGAATCGAGAGGAGGGACGAAAGGGGAAGCGACGCGCTCTCATCATTTTTTTTGGAAGACTGCACGTGGGCCAATAAAAAAAAAAATATGGACGCCTCCGAGCGTGATTCTTCTACACAAAAAATCGACTGCGAGTCTATAGAAAAACCGCCGTCTCGGTTTTGTGGAAACGGGATAAAATCCAGTTTTGTAGAATGGCTGTTAAGGCGGCATTTGACGAAAAAATGCACCCTTCGGTATAGATTGTTTTTTTTTGTGCGATCAAAGCCGAAAACCGGGGAAAATGAAGCAGGTAAATGGAATTTGACGAAATTCTTTCATTTTTATTTTATTTTTCTTCGGCCATATTTTGGAATCCGCGGAATTTTTTGCAAAGCGAAGAAAGCGGGGTTTATTATCCCCATACGTTGGTTGCCACATTGTGCTTTTTTGCCGTGAAGTGAAATCTGTCGTTTTTTGATAGCGTAGGCAAAGCAAATATAAATTTTGGTTTCATATACAAGGCATTAAATGATGCATAACGGCCGATATGCGCGGTTTCATAACCAAGAATTGCACGCGAGCCTGTTTGAGTAAAATTTAAAATTTATTCCTAAATTTATCATGGAAATACATAATTTTCTATGGTGAATCGAACTGAATGTTACAAGAAGCGCATGTAATTATCATGAAGCCATGCAATTTAAAGTGTAAACATTTTCAGTAACCTAGCAGTTTGTGAACTTTCACTTAGTTATATTTATCGCATCAAAAAAATTTCACACTTACTTCACCGCGTAAATTACGTGCACCACTCCTAGCAATGCCCATCATTTCTGAAAGGTGCCATGGGATAAGAAAAACAATAGTAAAAGCTAGATCAATTCAGTGTAGAATCTTATTAAAATAGTCTTTACTTTTTCTGGATTAGCTATTCGAATAATTTTATATGCACAGCTGACAGTAAGTTGATATAGGATTTGCAGACACTACTATTGTGATACTATTTATAATACTAAAAATTCGTCTTTTCCGCAGAGTGATCGATTATTTGTGGAGAGAACTTTATACACAGCACACGAGCCACGATAAAATAAAACATTAATAATGTATCCAATTTAAATTATGGCAATTCATTTGGAGTAATTCACTGAATGAGTCCTCCAATAATATGATCCGTAAACCGTCCAAATTGATTTTAATGCAGAAAAATAATTGATAATAATTTTATTTTAAGTATCGCTGTTTTTTTTAAACGTAGATATCTACTATTCTGGCATATTTGGCACCCCGAAAAGGCATCGCCCCATCGTAAACGCACAAAGAAATTAAATCATCACGGAAGAGAGAGCAAATGAACGAGGCCATGATCTCCGGTGAAAACCGCTTTGCCGAGATGTATGCAGATATCACCCGCATTATTCAAGCGTGCACACAACGCAGGCGGAACGGTGAATTATGCCGAAGAAGACGATAGATGAAAATAAAAAGAAACGACTTGTAACACCTCGCGCGAACAGACCACGTAACCCTTTTGAGAGAAAAGGAAAGAGAGAGAGTGAGAGTAGGAAGGAGTGCGAGAGATTGAGAGGAGTGGAAATGAGAAGGAGAGAGTGAGAGGAATGAGTGAAAGTAAGAGAGAGAGGGAAAGATACTGGGAGGGAGAGGAAGGGAAGAAGAGAGGATTGGTAAGGAGAGAGTGAGAGTGGGTAGGAGAAGGAGAGAAACAGGGAGGAGAGGGAGAGAGACAGATAGGAGAGGGAGAGAGATAGAGAGACAGAGATGGAGAGGTAGGGGAGAGAGAGAAGGAAGGGGTAACAACAGGTATAAACACACATACTCGCTTTTATAACGCAAGAGTGGCGCCAACTTGGCTTTTTCTTCCTTGCCGCGAAACGAAGCAGACCAGCGCGAGACACCCTTCCCCTCCCTATAACAACCACTATCCCTCTCTCTCTCTCCCACCACCTCACTCTCTCTCTCTCTCCTTCCAATTTCCCCCCTCTTCGTTATGCAACTCAACCTCCACCCCTTCCTACAACTATCTATGTATCTCTCTTTCTCTTTCGCGAACTCTTTCCGGAGATGTGCCACAAGGTTATTAAGACCTGGAAAAAAAATGCGGTCTTGTGGAGTGGGAGTGTTACCAAATGAGAATGGGAGTGGAGGTGAGGAAGGAGGGAGGACGGGAGGGAGGGAGAAAGCGAGGAGATCTTGCGAGGCGGCGAACGGGAACGAAGGAGAGAAAAAGAAACGATTTTGTTCCTAATCTACCTCTTAGGTTAAATAGCAAGGATCTTGATAATTCCCTCCAAAAAGCCAAAAGAATATAACTGACTGTATATGCGTCTATTATCATAATCACAACCACCCACTATATACACATACACTTCATATATGTATCTGAGGTGTCAACAGAGACACTTACCGGTAGTTTCCGCGAAAATATTATCTCCCAAACTTCTCTGCTCGTGGTATATTAAGGCTATGCTTTAACATTAGCATTAACACACATAATACACACACAGTATTCATGTAACTGTGTACGTAGTTACTTCTAAAAGTTCTCAGTAGCTCAACAAAAAATGTCCCTCAAACTTGAATGTTCGTAGCAATCTGAAAAACACCGAAAGAATTTCGCTGTTGTCAATAAAAGAATGCAACAAGTAAAGTTCTCTACATTGTCCGCGTATCGTTTTTTCCTATTTCTCAATCAACGACAAGGCTACACTCATTCAGAGATATTCGTACCGCTTAGCATTTCATTCAATATGCACGCTGACTCTGCACTCTAGGAAATCGAAATGTGCATTCACTAGCAGCGGAGTGTTCGTTTAAGAGGACTGACTGATTGTGAGAGGCAGAGGGAAATAGAGAGGGAAAGAGAGGGAGGGAGAGTTCTGTGTGGTGTGGGGTATGGGAATTGAGGGATAGGAGGGGAAAATAAGAGAATGGAGTGTCAGAGAAAGGGGTCTTAAGGAACTTAGAAGATCGTGAACGAGTTGGTTTTTAACGGTGAGTGCTGGGGATGGGGCGTCTCGAAGAGTGTTTCACAAGTCCGCTAAAGATACACTTCCGAGTGTCGGAGAGCGAGAAAGGAGTGAACCTGCAAGGGTAGTCAGGTGAACGGTCGTTCGAAAATTAGATTCGGGTGTTGCTTAAACTTGTGAAATGGCGCTAAATTTAGCCTTTCCTTTATGTCAATTTGATCGAAAAAGTTTGTACACACATATTTTCCTTTAACTGGCAACTCAAAACACGGATGACATAATAATAATAATAAAAAGGAGGGAGGCGATCTTATCTTTAAGAGTTTTCTTTTTGAATTTCACGCGACTTTACAATTTATGGCCGGAGAAAAAATGAAGGATTAGGAAAAAGCGAAAGGCGTTACCGAGATTACTCAACCCAAGACATAAAAGAACAGCCATCCTAAATATAGTCTCCGCAAATAAGAAGTAAAAGTTAATTTGTATATAACGTCCCGGATAGCCACCCAACGGAATATCCTGTGCCGCTTTTTACTCCGCGGTGAAAATATAAATTAAGCCACATGAACTAAAAAGCAGGACATCCTAATTAAAGCGTTTTGAAAATTTCAGCAAGTAAGTTTTAATACGAAATAAGGTATAATACGACTTTTAAAATGCCTTGGGATATTTGGAATTTAAAATTAGCCGGCTCGAACTTTTATGCTAAAATGAAAGCATCTTACGACGGATTAATGAATAATTAAGCAACTGGAAACATTTGAAAAGATACATCGTAAGAACATCGGACGATTTGGTGCACAAAATGCTTAAACGAAAGAAAATAAGCATATTTCAAGAAAGTTGACTGACGTTCCGTCACTTCCTGGTGCGGTTCTATAATTATTTCAAAGAGGAACTAAAAGGATTTGTACATATACCAGGAAAAGATTATTTGAATATTATAACAAAAATAGAAGTTTTAAAGCATATTTTCAATATAGCAACCCTTGAGCTTATTCAACCGATTTTTAATCTTTTACATTATGTTGAAAAATACAAACAACATGAAAATCCATTTCGTTACTTCCAGCTCGTATAAATAAAGTATTTTTGTTTTAAAACTGGCGGAATCGTGACACGCCGTGCATAGTAGCCACGTGTGATACGAGCCGTGCACTTATTAGTTTAATGTTCGTAAAAGAAATCGGGATTCTTGGAAAACATTATGTCACGTAAAAATTCGATTCAACAATTAATAACTCGATCATTTGCGGGTAACGCTATATCTTCAACAAGCGAAACTTCGTACCATTCCCAACTATATAACACCAGAAATGTTTAATTACACCCCAAACCAATTCGGTTATCGCGTACGAAGAAACTTTTTACATAAAACGAGATATTTTTCATTTTCCATCGCTTTTACGCAACATTTCCGATCCACGGCCATAAATTAGAAACTTATCTTCGCGAATAGTAGACAAAAATCTTACACAGTGCAGGCAGACCGAACAGCTGAAACATAAACGCGCCGCGGATCGGAATTGCCAAGGCGCGCTTATTTTCTTCCGCGCGAAAAGAACGCGAAACACCGCGTTCACCATAAAGTGGCCATATGCTCCCGACCGATCGCAAACCCATGCCGCCCTTGTTAAATCGACTACGGAATGCTCGAGACCTCTTTTTTTTTCTTTCTCCGATCGGTTCCGAAGCGGGAATTTCTTTAAAGGGTGGGGCATACGATCTGTGGAGCGTGATAGAGCGTCTTCCTCGTTGAAAAATAGGGAAGTACAGCACGTCAGAAAGAGAGAGAGAGAGGGAGGGGGAGGAGGGGGGGGAAGAGAGGGAGAGGAAGAGGAATGGTGTGTATTGTGGTCGTGGAAACGGGAGAGGTTGGGCCAAGCCTTACCACCCTCCCCTTCCAATTTCCCTCCTCCAACACACCCACCCACATCCCATTTCGAAGGCAAGTGAAAGTGAGAGAGACTTTCTCTCTCACTGCCGTTGTGCGCCGCCTGCTTCCCTTATAGTTCCCGGATTTCCATCCCCTTCCACTCTTCCATTCCATTTTGCCGCTGTGCCCCTCTCCTTCTTAACGCTTCCCTTCTCCCCCCCCCCTCTCTCTCTTTCTCGCCCATTTCCTCCCCCTTTCTCTCTCGTACGCCCACTGTGACTACATAGACTCCGCAGCTGTGTAATGCAAGCCGAAAGGACCGTTCCGCAATTATCGCCAACCCTATCCCTAACCTAAAGAGCCTTCGATAGGTGTGAATTTTTAAGGCGTCGAGGATCGTAGAATGGGAGATCGTTTTCGACGCTCCTCTTTGTTTTGAAAGCGAGATTTTCGTCGCGCGCTCTCTTAGTCGGGGCGGCGTTCGGTGTTTATTTTTAACGGATGTGTTTCTTCGGGTATCCCTAAACCAAGAGGCTCATGACTAATTCATGGTTAGTTGCTCTCTGTTCGGCTCAATTTATTCGACCAATTTAGATCCTTTTTAGAGGGAGGTGAAGTGACAAAAAATGGATCAAGGAATTAATTCGAACTTTCGATCATGAATGTAGTTCACGTGAGATTTTTCGTTGAGACATTTAAAAAGCAATCTCGGATTGAAATTTTCAAATAAGAAGACATTCAAGCCCAATATTTTTCCCTTTTGATACTAGGTTGGCAACAAAATGTTCGTAAAATTAAGAATCGATTTTTTGGTAAAAATTCCGATATTTCTATGATGTTACAATGTATACCAAGTAAGCGCTAGAGAAAAAACAAAATAATTTGCCTTTAAATTGGTTAATCTGAGTAGGCTAAGAGTAAGTACATAATATTCAAAGCACATGCATAAAATTTATCACAGCTTCCGGGGGGTGCCGTGGCGTAGCGGCGAGGGCGTTGGCCTTGCTACGCTGAACATACCCGGATGCGAACCGGGTACGAATCCTGCGAAAGTAGGATTTTTTCAAAAGAGATCTTGCGGCCCCCTATTTGCGTGTTTAGAGGAGAGCACGCGAATCGGCGCTCCGTCCTTCGGAAGGGACGTAAATCCATTGGCCCCCTTGGTGCTTCTCGTTCAGAGTAGGCTAATGCCGGCACCGGGTTTCTCTCCTCACTTGCTCAGTGATTTAGACTGAGAAGCCTGCTAGTGCTGGTCGTTGTTCAAACAACACAGCTTCAAACAATTCACAGCTTCCGGAAGCACGGATTCAAAGAAATAATATTTAAATTTAGAGGAGATAATATCAATTTAGAAAGTCACGCTAGACGTAAATATTCTATGATTGAAATTTTTAAGCCTTAATTTCTGATAACGTCATCCATTTCATTCAAGGCATTGCCCGGGTAAGGTACCTTTATTTCGATGACCAGACCCAGTTTTACAGTTTTTCATTACGCTTCGTCGAGCGAATATTACTTTGTTTGTTTTTAATAACGCAAGTTAAAGTATATTTTAAGTCATGCCGTCGTTGAGAGGGTTGAAGACGTCTTTCTTGAAAAACAATTTTTTCAATCTTATTAAAACATTCCGGATAAACCAAGAGGAAGAATACTCCGATTCCTTAACACTCTCGAAAAATATGCATACTCCTCTCCCTTCCTACACTCTAAGAGCTTCAATTATTCTTCACATAAACTGTTCTTCCCTCTCCAACCCCGGTTTACTCTCATTTTCACCTCCCTTTCGCGAAGGTTTTATTCTAAAATCCCACCTTTACTCTCTCTCTCTCTTTCTCTCCACTCCCATTCCTCCCCTCCTCATTCAGTATCCACGCTTCTTTAATCTCCTCATCCCCTCTTTTCCCCTTTAATCTCTACCGCCTTCTTCCTCCTCTCCTTTAACCTCCGGCTCCCTTTCCGCTGTTCATCCACGCAACCCCTTCCCCAGATGAGGAACAAACCGACCCACTCATAAAGACTTCTCTATTTCTATGCCTTATTCCAGCAAACCAAAAACATTTGAGATATGTTCCTCCCTCTTGCAGGAGCCGAGAGACGATGGAGCCAAGTTGGACGAGGATACAAGAAAAGGGAGAATACTTAGGAGAGAGAGAGTAAGAGGTTGAGGAAGGAAGTGTGAGTTATAAAGAGAGATAGAGAGAACGAGGCGAGAGAGGGAAGAGATGAAAGAGGTGAGAGAGGAGAGATAAAGGAAAACTAAAGAGGGGAAGGATAAGGGTATTATGGAGAGAAAAAGTTTCGGGGAAAATAGTGCGGAGGAAGACGGTGGGGGGAGGAGGGGGGGAGGTGGAGAGAAATAAATCGGGACAAGTGGAAGTGGAAAAGAGGAAAGATAAGACGAAAGAAATGGAACAGGGAGGAGTTTTCAGAGGGATAAATAATTAGAAAACACAGCGAAGACAAAGGAGAAGGGAGAAGACGGCGGAAATGGTAAGGAAAGCTGAGAGAAGTGCCGATCTTCGAGAGAATAAGTAGAGAAAAACAGAGAGAGAGGGACTGTGTAGAGATAAGAAGTTGAGAGAGATGAGAGAAAGTTAGTAAGGAGTGAAGTAAGGAGGGCTTCGGTTGAGAGATAAAAACGATAGGCAGTGAAGAGTAGAGAGAGAGTATGGCGTTATGAAGAGAGATAACAATGGAGAGAGAGGGGGAGAGGAGAGAAGGGGAATAACGACCGAGAAAGAATTTTTACAAATTAAAACAAAATACTCTCGAGTTTCTAATTAACGTCAGGTGGGAGGGGAGAGAATGTTTTTTTTCCATCGGAGAAAACAACGACTTTATGATAACGGCGGATTAGTGCGAAGGATTTTCTGCACGAACGTTGCGAGACAGCTGTGAATAATAGCTCTTTACGGACCCAAATGACGGGCTCGACGCGAAATATGTTTTGGATACGGACTCGAACGAATAACAGGGAGAAATGAAGTGTTTTACAACATAGACGGGCAGAACGAGACGTGAGAAGGGGAAGGAATGCGATGTTTTCCATACGCGTTTATAAGTCGGGAGTTATTTCTGGCGGGAATTTGAACATTCTCTGACGGATCCACGATAATTTTATTATTTTTTGTTATTTCTCGAGTAATAACTCCTTTTTGAGGTTTTCAAGCATGTTTTCTAGTTACAATAGTCCATCGCGAAACGCGGGGGTTAAGTTCTTGGAAATCGGGGTGCGCAAATTGTACGTAGGTACTGCCTATGGAGAAAAAGCAAGTTTACTTAACAAGGAGTGTTTTCACCCAGGAGAAACTTAAATTCATAAAAACATATCCAATCATTTTCAACAAAATCTTATATCGACGTTTCCAGCGTATTCACGGATAATTACCGAGTATATAAAAACCCTTGGAAAATCCAAACTTCTGGAAAACTTATTTTTGTTAAATCCATCACCATTTCCTGCAACATTTAACTCCACTCTCTCACCTTATTAAAAGTAGTTTGAAAAGAGGAGTTCGAGTAATTTCACTCCACGCGTGCCTGACTAAACTGAGACAAAATGAAATTATGCCTTTTTTTGAGAAACCCAGTAAAACTTAGATTTTTTTGGACACATACTTAAAACTTTATAGCAATTTAAGTTGTGTTTTTTTCCATACATCCTCACAGAATAATTTCCTGCAACACGAAATAACCAACACGGAAACAAAAACTATAAGATTTCCAGCCCAAAAATCCCACCGTGAAACAACAGTGGGAAATAGTCCAAAAACAGCACGGCTCTCAGCCGAACGAATGTCGAGGAATAGGAATGGATAGAAGAGGAGAAAGGAGGCTCTAAATATACATACCTATACAGAGACAGAAACTGCGGGAGGTTGGAAAAGATGGGCGAGAAGGGGGAAGGGGAGAGAGGGAGAGAGAATGAAAGGGAACGGGTGAAAAGGAAGGAAAATAGACGGGAGGGGAACGAGAAGGGTAGAGGGAGAGAGAGAGAGAGAGAGAGAGAGAGAGAGAGAGAGAGAGAGAGAGAGAGAGAGAGAGAGAGAGAGAGAGAGAGAGAGAGAGAGAGAGAGAGAGAGAGAGGATAGAGGGTTCTAGAGATGTATGGGGGCGCAAGAGAGAAAGAGGGATAGAGAGAGCGTGGGAGGGATATAAGGGAGGGAGGGTGAAAAGGGAGGAGGATTTTCGGAGAGATAGAATGGAAGAGGAAACGAGATAGAAAGGGCAAAGGGAGGAAAGAGAGATAGGGTGTTGGGTGAGGAGAAGGGGGTAGTAGCTTGGAGCGCTTGGGCGATGGTGTGGGGACAGGAGGAGTAGGAGGGAGGTGGAAAGGGAGGGAATTTTAGGGAAGCTTTAGGTGGGGGAAAGGAGAATGAGGGAGACGCACAGACAAAGAGACGGGGATAAGAGCCGAGTTTGGAGGGGAGGAGAGAGAGAGAGAGAGAGGAAGAGGAAGAGAGAGAGAGAGATGCGAGGGGATGGGATAGCGAGAGTTTTCGTCGAGAGGGAGAGGTTGAACCGAGAAGAAGAGGTGGGAGAAGAAGAGAGTGAGGGCGTCAGGAAGGGGTGAGAAGAAAGCGAGAGAACAGGGTGGGGGTGGGAGGTGAGGGGAGGACTGAGAGAGGTGGTGTAGGTAGATGAGATTCGGGAGGTATAGATGGAAGGTGAGAGGGGAGCGGAGAAAAAGAGAGATGACGCTGGCATAGCGACCAGATGTGGGAGAGGGAGGAGAAAGAGAGAGAGAGAGAGAGGAGGGGGTGGACAGGACGAGAGAAACGGGAAAGGAGAAGATGAGGGTTAGAGAAAGAGACAGAGTGGGTAGAATAGCCGAGAGGGATGCATACAGTGAATATACTGATTAGAGGGAGAATAGACGTATATTACCCTAATAGGGTATATGAGCGGATGGAATTGTAGCGATGTACGTATGAATATGTACGTGCATATTTATGCTTGTATGTATGCTTGTATACATACTAAGTCTGCCAATACAAAAGGAGACGGTAGTACGTATATGCTAGCAAATCTATTGTTTTTAAATGATTATAATTTAACTTCGATGCGTTAAAATATGTAATAAAAACAGGTAACACGTTGTTATGAGTCCGATGATGGCATTTTGCTAATTTGTACTTAAATAAAAAAGTTATTTTAACACTCATTGCATTGCCTGTATTTTTATTTCCACGGTATTTTTCAATGCGTACAGCTATGGGTTTCAAATATGTTCTTAAGAATGCTAGTTGAACATATTTTAACGTGTTGAAGTTACATTATAATATTATTAAAACTACACATTTTACAGGATATAATACAGGATATAGGGTCTCCCTTTTTATTTCTAAGCAGACTCTGTGCGTGTATGTGTGTGTCTTTGTGTGTGGAGATGAATAAGAAAAGTGGAGATAATAAGGAAGCGTTAGAAAGACGAGAGGATAAGGTTCGCAGGAGGGGTAGAATGACGAGAGAAGAACAAGAAAATTTAATAGCAAGAGAAAAAAGGAGAAATGCCTCAAAAAGAAAAAGAAAAAAGAGTACGGGAGAAAGTGGCTGTAAATGGAGTGGGAAACGGAGTAGAAGGAGAGTGAGACGAAGCAGACGAAGAAAATGTTCTGCGGGAGCGGAGAAAGAGATGGCAAGAGAAGCCAGGAATAGAGGGACAAAGAGAATGCGGAATAGACGAAAGGAGTGCGAGATGAATGAGAGAATAAAAATAATCGAAGGAGCAAGAGGGAGGATAAGGGTGGCGCTGCGCGTAGAATCCCCGGGGCCAATGGAAAGAAATGGAATGTCGGACGGAGAAAGAAAGAAATAGAGAGAAAAAATAAGCCACGGTTTAGCAAATTGATGCGTTTATTTTATATTTTTTTTGTTTCTTCGACGTGATTTCAGGGCCACTGGAGAGCCTCTCTCAGTCATCTTTCTATTTTTTCATGCAGATTTTTTCCTCCCTTCCTCCCTCCCCCCTCTCTCCCTCCTTCCTCTCCCCCCCCCACTTCCTCTCTCCCCTCCATCCTCTCTCTTCCTCTCTCTCGCTCCCTCACACACACAAAAATACTCTCCTCTTCCAAAACCTTTTCCCCTATCCAATTCTCTTCCTCTCTCTCACCCAACCCTCTCTTATTCCTGCACGCAAACGATTTCAACCCCGCCTCAAAACTTCACCTTCAAACACCAACTCACTCACGCATCCACCCTCTTTCTCTCTCCCTTTCATCAAGCACCTTCTTTCTCTCCCCTCCACCCTTTTTCTCTATCGTTCATTTCCGAGGACCCCCCCCTCCCCAAAAAAAAAACACCTTTCCTTTCGCGCGTTTTCGTCTACTCATAACACATTACGATCGCTTTTTCTGTATCCGAAATGATCAATAGTGAGATATAGAGATATGGGAAGGAGGGAGAAATGGGAAAGGGCGAGTGGAGGAGAGTGGAAGGAAGGGGAAGGGATGAGGGATAAATTAGGAAGGAGGAGGGGGAAGAAGTGGAAGGTGGTAGGGGGAAGGAGGATAGTGGGGGAGGGAGGGAGATGGGGAAGTTTGGGGGGAAATCCAGGGGGGAAGAGAAGAGCGGAGGAGAGAGGAAGAAAGAGCGGAAGGTAGGAGAATGTATGGGGTGAGAATAGGAGGGCGTAGGAGAGAGGTTTGGACGGAGAGAGGAAAAATGAAAAGAAAAGAACAGATGGATTTTCGACGGGTGTGAGATGAAACATGAAGGCGAGAAGAGGGGTGGGGTTGAATAAGGCATGTGTGTATGCGAGAAAGAGAGAGAGGGACCTGGGAGAATAAATAAGGGATATTCGAGTACATACTACGAAAGAGAGGGAACGATATAAAACGTTTTCTTTTATTATTTCATATAGAAAGCGATGGAATACCGGCAGCGGTACTTAAATGTATGGGATCGGAAGGACTAAAAGTGATTACGAAATTAATTAACAACATTTACGACACGGGAGAGTGTCCTCAGGATTTCTTAGATGTAACAATGATCCCTCTAAAGAAGAAGCCAAAGGCAATGCAGTGTAAAGATTACAGAACGATAAGCCTACTGTCACACACTTCGAAGACCATCACGAAGATTCTTAATAAAATGTTAGAGGAAAAGGCAGAAGAAATGCTAGGGGAAGATCAATTCGGCTTCAGAAAAGGGCGAGGAACCAGAGATGCTATCGGTGTAGTGAGAATCATATCAGAAAGGGCAATAGAGTACAGTCAAGATTGCTGCATATGTTTCGTCGACTGGCAGAAGGCCTTTGATAGAGTAAATTGGTTACTGCTGATGAGGATATGAAAGGATATAGGTGTAGACTGGAAAGACAGGAGATTGATCAGGAATCTATATGTTAATCAAGTTGTAAAGGTCAGGTTGGAGAATGCGGACACCAGCGGAGTAAATATCGGTAGAGGAGTAAGACAGGGCTGTTGTCTATCGCCGATCCTATTCAATATATATATATATATATATATGGAGAGAGGCTAATGCAGGAAGCGTTAGAAGGAGGAAGGATTATAAGAACAGTGAAATACGCGGATGATCAAGTACTTCTAGCAAGAAACGAAAATGAACTCCAGAAAATGATAAATAGACTAGTGATAACAGGTAGAAAATACGGTATGGAAATAAATACAGAAAAATCCAAGGTCATGCGAATATCACGTAAAGAAGAAGAGAATTTGAACATACGTAAATATTGGAGGAAAGCCATTAGAACAAGTTTCACATTATAAATACCTTGGAAGTATCACAACGAGAGAAGCAAAATGTACCGATGAAATCAGAACTAGAATAACGAAAGCAAAAGTGTCTTTCAAAAGAAAGAAACCCCTACTAACGGGGAATATAAAGGAGGATATCCGCAAGAAGTTGATAAAATGCTATGTATGGAGTATAGCTTTATATGGGGCAGAAACATGGACGCCAAGGATAAATGATATTAAATACTTGAAAAGCTTCGAAATGTGGACATGGAGAAGAATGCTGAAGATAAAATGGACAGATAGGATGAAAAACGAGGATGTACTACGAAGAATACGAGAGAAACGAACGATTATACAGAATATCAAAAAGAGGAAGGCGAACTGGATTGGACATTACCTGAGGAGAGAGTTCATGATTAAAGAAGTGCTAGAAGGAAAACTGGGTGGAAAAAGACAAAGAGGTCGGAAAAGGTTTCAGCTGATAGACGACTTGAAAGGGAAAGAGAGCTATCAAGAGATGAAGATGACTGCGGAAAATAGGATAATATGGAGGACCAAGTTTAACCATGAATAATCACGGACCTGTCTACGGAAAGACTACCTATGATGATGATAGAAATATATGCAAAAAAATTATTATGTGATTTCAATGCATTTATTTCAGCACTCCATTTGTTTCAAGATATTTCCGATGGATTAAAAGTGGCTTCGCGCTCTCTAACTCATTTCTTCGTGTTTGAGAGTGAAAAATTCTACGGA
Source organism: Uropetala carovei (assembly GCA_036926305.1). Lineage (NCBI taxonomy): Eukaryota > Metazoa > Arthropoda > Insecta > Odonata > Petaluridae > Uropetala > Uropetala carovei. The sequence continues at coordinate 164,214 of JAXCHB010000353.1, forward strand.
ATAAGTCAATCTAAAATTATTCTCAGCATTATTTTTTAATCGATATGGGTTTTAAACTCCATTAGCTAAAAATTTATGAAATATATGCAGACAGCGGGGTAACTATGTCTACGCAGTTCCAAGGGGCCTTCCTGCATAAGGGGCCCCGGGAAAACGCTAAAGTTATTAACTGTTATTCATGTTTATAAAGAAATACTATATAAATTAATATTTCCATGTATGATCACGTAATGATTAATAAAAGTACGCGTTGGTTATTTTTGCATTATTCATTCGTTTTTAGAGATGGGGCCCCCGTCATTAATTCTTGCATAACGTGCTAGTAGTTTCGATACTGAATGCAGACTAGAATGGGCGAAGAGTTAAAGAATTCATGGTCCCGAGTTATTTTTCTTTTTTGAAGGCAATCGGATTATATTGCGGATCAAGTCGAGTAGTATGCACGAGGCAGAAGCCGCATATATAACAATTAACGGTTATTAGGATCCTCTTATTTGCGTTTTTGCAGACTCAGAAGTGTTCCCAACTTTTTGAGTTAATTATGGAGGATGGTTGAGAAGTGCAAAATAAAAAGAGGTCTTTCGACTTACGTTAGTTAATGATGCGAAATCACAGGGCGCTCCATTAACTGCCGCAGAATGAGGAAACTTTTAAATGGGATGATTAAGGCCGATAATTTGAATCAGGGATTTTCGCTCAGAGTACGTTATGGATATGTTTGCATGGATGGATAAAATTTCACGAAAAGGAAAAACTAATTTAATAGGAATGTTTTTATCCATCCACGAAATAACCATTTATTTGCTGTAGATACGCTACTTTCGACCTATATAAAAGTAGATTACGATGTGCTATCTTTTGTTTTATTGTTTATTAATACCAGAAAAATTTCCACGATAATTTAAGTACTTTTTTGATGAAAGAGAAGCGAAAATGTCTTTCTTCTGTCTGACCGAAGTTTGCACACAACCGACTAAAAAATAAGATTAATCATAACTATTGCAGACTGTTTATTTTAGAGAAGTCCTTTTGTACAAATAACATCGCAAAATGTGGGTTTAATTGCAAGAAAATAAAGAATATTTATAAATCTTTTAAGATACTTGCCTATATAAAATCTATCAAGCAACATTCAAACGTAAAACAAAAACTATAAAAAGAGATAGCTGAATCTTTAATTAATTAATTGTCGTTTGTTATGATGAAGCCCACCTAAATTTTCCAGTTTCCTCATAACAACCTATCTTATTCTCCTCTGACAGGCAATTTAATAGAGAATTTTCAGAAAAACAAAATGAGGTGGGTCTCACCAAAATATCTAAGGATTTGCGTCATTTTAAAGGAGTGGTCAAAGTTTATGATAAAAATTTTTATCAGTAGGTCATCCCAATTAAACCGTCCACATTCTATCATTTCCTACTTTTCCCGTTCATCTTTACGCGCATAGAAGAATACCCAAACAGAAAGAAACACGGTCAGGTGGAATTAACTTTAAATAAAAATGACAGCGAGCGTATCATAAATAAAAAGAACTGTTGATACGATTAAAGTCATAAATATTAATTAAAATGCATCCTTAATTTTCTGAAGACAACATATTAGGATGCGAAATGAAAATGAAATACTTTAACACAAAAGATGGCGCGGTAGCAATGCAATCCGGGTTGAAAATAGTTACGAGAGTTTTACGACGAAATGAATAATTTCTAATGAAGAAATTCAGATGGAATTATGCTGAACGATATCTTTATAATCATCGAAATAAATTATTATGCGTTGCCTATCTTTCTATCTTCGCATTAAATTTCCAATATTTCCAATGTTTTATCGAAGAAAATATACACCGTTAGTGCAAGGATAACAGATAAGAAACCAGATTCGAATCATGCAGAACGATAAATGTAACTGTGAGTAATAAGGGTAATTATGAAGTCGTAACAATCTCCTCCATCATCACTAAATATAACCAGCATTAAAGTATTCGATACATCGAAATCGGCTTCTATCGCGGACTTACGCAAGAGATACGCCCATTCAATCGATCAGCCTTATTCCATAAAATCGATTCGTCCTCGATCGACTTCCTCGAGGCAACCCTAGCGTTTAAGACCGATCCATAATCCCGACAAAACCTTTTCGATGCATACTTCCATTACGTCATTATAAAACATCCCTAACGTCTCTAAGGTCTCGAGTTCACATAAATCCGTGTACACTTGACGATCCACGCCGTGTGTCACTTTTATCGCCCCGTATATACACTGACTCATTGTCCCGACACGCCGCACCTAAGAGGGCAGGCAGAAAAAAAGCTAAGGGAGAAAGAGAGAGAGAGAGGACGTAAAAAAAACGGGCATTAAATGTACCGCCGTATAAAAATCGACGACGAAAAAAAAATTCTTCCTCGAGATATCTGCCGGCGTTCTTCGCGAGCTTCCTTACAAAAACCACTCTCCTTCATATCTCTTTAACTTTCTTTCTTTCTCCACGTGCACTTCTTCATCCGACACCTCCATTTTCCTCCCCTTTCTCTCCCTCTAGTCGTTCTCCAAATGAGAGATGTGGATTTTGAGAGGAAGGAGGCGCGAGGGAGGCGGAGTGAGTGAGAAGGTTAGAGATAAGGACGGAGGTGGAGAAATTATTAAGATAAGGGAGCTTCGCAGGTAAGGCCATCCATGTGCTTGCCATCCGCGATGGTGGCATGGGTCCAAAAAATGAAATAAAAGCGACACCCCCGCACACGTGCCAGAGACGCTGAACTCCTTAACCCTCGCGTTTCCCTCCTCGTTTCGTTAACTGAGGGAAGATATCGTTTTTACGACGTCCTCATCCAGATATGGCGGTTAGGGATTTAGGATTGAAAATCCTAAGCACATGTCCTTAGGAAATTAATAACTACGGATGGGTATTTCGGTTACTAACCATCACAGGGATCCATGTTGGATTTTAGAAGTCACGATCTATTAGGAGAGTAGCATTTATCGTTGCATAAATTCAGAGGTGATACTAAAGGTGTGACTGCGATAAGCACCTAAGAAGTTATCAAATCAGAGTCCTTACTTATAATACTTAATTAGTATTTCTTCTGTATTGCTCTCGTCGGACATCTTAAGACTGAGCGTATATTTTTTTTATCTTTAGAATTTTGGAGATGCTAAAGTAATTTCTTTAAATTAAATACACATTAAGTTGAAACTATTGGCTATCTTATCTAATCATCATTCCTTAAAAATGAAAACAATACAGTTTCCTTATTTGAACATAATATGGTTTTTATCTTTCGTACTCTCTTGTATAGCTAGTGGAAATTGGGTTCCTCTCGATAAGATCCTACTCATTAAGTAGTAATTTTACTTAAAAATTTCGGTCACAAAATACCCTGGTAACTATTTTATGGAAATGAGAAGCCAGAAGTAGTAAGAATTTTTAATAGAATACACATTATGTATGATACTTCCATATTCAAATTTTAAAAATTTTCTGTTATCTATACGGATCCGGGTCGTACTGTCTTAACAATCATAGAATGTAAAAGGAAATTTTCTACTTTCCTAGAATGTTTTTTAAAAATTGATATTAAAGCAAATTATTTCAATATTTTAAAAGATAATTGATTCTCTTTGGTTTTAATATTTACTATCGTATTCTTAATTTTACCTACGCATTCATTATTCTGAAATAATTAAATTTAGTTCCTATGGAGTGTTTAAATAATCTCATGTTAATAAAAAAAATTTTCCATTAATCCCAGGTATCCATGTCAGACGAGGAAAAATTTATTATACTGTTTTCGAACGAGAACTTGGGAAATTTTTACGTAAGGATTCCTGTATACAACCTTGGAACAATCGCGAACGATAGGCCTGCCATATTTTCAGTAGTCCTTGGGTTACCCGCTCAAAAGTCACGCACGATTAAAGAAATAAAACAGACGTAAGCCGAACGCGAAAAAGTCGAAGTTACGAAACCGTCATTAAACAAAAGCCCCGGGTAAAACTTGATCCTCCGTGATTAAATACGAAGGCCGCGCACTGCAAATAATAATAAAAAAAAACGAACGTTAAAAAATTTCGGCGCAACACTCATCCTTCCACGATAACAACATTCAACGAGATTGAGACTTCGCAAGAGAGAGGAAATTTTCAACGGTTTCTTTTTCTTTCTTCAAAAAAGCTTAGCGCAACTTGCCCGGTCCGTAATAAAAAGCAAGAGAGAGAGAGAGAGAGAGAGAGAGAATATGAAAAAAAAGAACGTGCGGTTTAACTTCATCTCTCGCTGAAAACGGTCGCGAGTGGCGACTTTGGAAATGAGCACCTTACTTAAAGGCCCGTAAAGTAGTTTCCTATGTACGCATCTTACATCTCTATACGAAAGAAAACGAGCGAAAGAAAGAGAGAGGCGGCAAGATGGGAAGGGTCGAGGGAAGAGAGATTCCATCGCTCACTCGGCCTGGTAAAAATGGAGAGGGAGATATAGAGAAGGAGAGTGAGGGAGGGGGGAGGGGGTGAGAGAATGGGAGCAGAGAAAGAGAACTGTAAGGAGTTGAGATAAGATAGGAAGGAGCAAAAGAGATTGAGTAGGAAGGGATGGCGTTTGGCGGGAGAGAGGGGGGAGGGGGGAATCTGGGGGAGAGGAGGGGAGAGAGTGGGGGGAGGGAGAAAAAGGGATGTAGTGAGAAAGTGGGGAAGATTAGAGAGAGAGACTGCGTGAAAAGGCGGAACGAAAAGTGGAAGGGGAAGAGAAATAGAGGGAGAAATACATAAAGGAAGGAGAACATAAAGATGAAATAGTCGCAAGGAGTTGGGTGTTAGAGGAGGAGAGACAAAAGAGGACAGGAAATGGGGGGAAATAAAGGAAATGAAGTAAGAAAAAGATGAGGGAAAGGGAGAAAATAGCGAGCGATAAACTTTGCGACTTCCAAAGCAGGAATGGAGGATAGAAAGGAAAGGGTTTGTAGGGATAAATCGCCATTAAGGAGGATGGAACATTCACGAATTTCTGGGAGGAAAAATTGAGAAAAAAATGAATGGCGAGAAGAGGAATAAAGAGACTTCGAGAACGAAAGTAAAGAAGACAAAGGAATAGGCGTATATCGGGGTGCAGAAGAAAGAAAACAAAAGTGAGATTATCGATAGGAAATTTCTGCAGAAGTATTACCGTATGAACTGCATTTCACAATCTCGCACTTGAAGCTTATCACATAAAATTTTTATCTTCGTGTTTTTTATGGATTTAATGGCGCGGTTTCTCTAAGCTACTCTCTAGACGTCAATAACTTCATTCACACATAGTCAAGAGTACGCTTAAACAGACTCCGCGAGACGAAATAGAACAAAAAATAAGAAGAAGTTGACGATAGGGAACGAACTAGAGTGGGGAAAACAGGAAAAGGAGATAGGCACGCGGGGTGGAAAGAAGAACTGGGCGAGTGACAGACGATTCGAGAAAGAGGGAGGAAAGAGCAAGGGGGGAAAGGAAGCGAGAGATGGAACGAATTGTAGTGGTAGAGAGAGATAGAGGAGATTTGGAGGGGGGAAAGAGATAGAGAGAAAAGGGGGTTTCGTTGGGGGAGATGGGTCGAGGATTCAGTAGGAAAGAAGAAGCGGGAATCTTTCCCGAAGAAAGAGAAGTTCGGAATCGATGTTGGCGGCGAGTGAGGGAGAGAGAGACTTTCGAAACACAAGAGGAAAGAAAATACGGAGGAGTGGTAGGCGAGAAGGGAAAAATATACGAGAGAGAAAGCCAGAGAGAGGGAAAAGAGAGAGATCCGTCCGTTTAATAAGGTGCCATAAAATATCCAGAGAGAGAGAGAGAGAGTGAGCTAAAATAGATCGCAGAATTCAAACAGAAAAAGAAACGATAAAAAAACTTAATACCAAGCTACAAAACAATGAAGAATTACGGGGTGAGACACTATTTATCTTAATCGGTGTAAAGAGGCGTAAACTTCTTCATCGGATTGATGAGCCACGCCTCTATACATACATACAAATTAATTCTACCTTTCGGTAGGTTTTAGGCAAACATCACCAAATCCTAGCCATCCAAAGCCTTTCTCTTAAAATTTTCGTATCCCATCCCCTCTTTCAAGGCATCTAATATGCCTATCCTCTTCCAACTTCTTCGCCTCATTCCTAACATTCTTCCTTCTATGACGTCTTTCAGTAAACCGTTCTCTTTCAAATTTTGACCCACCCATTCCTTCTGTCTACCCATTATTACTATAATTAAGTTCCTCTCTTCCCATGTTATATTCAAAATTCCTCATTCGTTTTCCTCTACGTCCAACTGATTTTCTCTAATCTACGCCAAACCCAATTCTCAAACTCCTCGAATCTCCTCGCATCTTCTATTCTCATTGGCCATGTCTCGCACCCATATAATGCTACACTCCATATCACTGTTTTCACTAACCTCTTTTTAATCTCTTTACCCAAGCTGCCGGTCAACAGCTCTCGTCGTCTCGTAAATGCATCTTTTGCTCCTGCTATCCTTGTCCTGATCTCTTTTGCACTTCTTCCGTCATTTGACAGAATACATCCTAAATATGTAAAACATTCTATTTGCTCCAGTCTTCCTCCATTGACCTGGATATATCCATTCTTGGAAAATATCATAACTTTCGTTTTCCTTGTACATATGAAGTTTCATCCCGATTGCCTTTGCATTTTCATTTAAAGAACTAACTAGCATCTGAAGGCCCCTTTCCGAATTACTCACCATGATATAGTCGATCTGATGTCTCCCGGCATCTTCCAAGTGTACCTTCGCCTATTGTGATGCTAAAACCACGTATTTCTGATCATCAATTTGTTTCTTTTACAAAAATTTATCATTTTCTGCCCTCTTTCATTCCTCTTACTTAGGCCAAAACCTTCAACCTCGCTACCGTCTTTGCCTTGCCCCACTACAGCATTCTAATCCTTTATGATTACTCGTATGTTCTTTTTAGCCTTTATATCTCTCACAACTTCTACGAGTTGATCGTACAACTCATCCAATTCCTCCTCGCTGTGATCACTCGTGGGCATATATACTTCTATAATCACTAAGTTCACTGGTTCTTCCTTGACCTCCACTAACATTAATTGGCAGCTTAGCTGCTGAGTATTGATCACTCGTTGCCCCACCTTTTTATCTAAAACTAACGCTACTCCTCTCTGGCTCTCATTTCCCCCACTATATATTGCCCTGAAATCATCGCTCCAGAAATCTCAACCCTCTTTCCATCTGACTTCACACAAACCTAAGACATTTATCTTACCTCTTTTCATTTCATCTTTATATTTTCTAGCTTGCCTTTCCTAAGCATCGTTCTCGCATTCCAAGTTCCTATCCTGATTTCCGAAGTCTTCTTTTTCTTCTTCTTTCCGTCGACATGAGCTGTTTAAGGATTTCGTTGGTTGACGACCGAGACGGCCTTACTTCCGTCACTGCCGGACGCGACACCAGCCATAATGGGCATGGTCTCGTACACGTCGTGAATCAATTGATTATTAAGTTGTGTGATGATGCTTGGGATATTAGTTGAGGTGGTCTCCCGTTGCCTTCCTCAACAGTGTTTTTAACGTGACAGCATCACTAAATTAAGCCGACCCACTGGGTGCAGACGCCTTTTGAAACCGCCTCACTGAGGTACAGCCGCTGCGCGGACTAGTCTTACAATTAGTCTGGTCTCTACCTTTTGACCCTACTGGCATTGGTGACCCTTCCAGGAGCAAATGCTCCAGCCAGCGCAGCTCTCAAGGTCTACGGAAAACTCAAGTCCCTCTACCACGACAAGATAGTAGTCCTAAGAAGGGCACGCCTCTATAACAGCTATAAAAAGAATGGGAAAACCAGATTACAAGGTAGTCGTCATCAGTGGTGATAGGACGATAGTACATTGTAAGATAATAAGATAATTTTCTTATAATTCACTTTTAGAGAATCACCACTGATTACGGCTGCTTTGCAGCTTTTTAAAAGAATATATTACGTGTATTATTTGAACAACTCAAATGAGCACCTGGATTTTCGTAGGCTTTTCATTCCTATTGGCATAGCCTGTCAATCTGATTTTAGCCATAAGGTGAGCTCTTTTCCGTATTCCCTCTCGTTCTTTTTAATATCGAGAATATCGACGGAACGCGAAAAAAATATCAACGCGGAAGAAATTCCGCTCGAATCCGGCCTCACGAGTTGGTTGGTGGAACTTCTGTACGTTTATCCCAACCCGCATATGAGAACGGCTGAAAAGGAATCGAGGACGTTGATTTGTTTTTCTTAGCTCCGTGAGCTCACTCACATGCGATGTCAGTCTTTTAAGATCCGAGAGAGTAGATGGACCGAGCAGATAATATTCGCTGAAAAATGGTCGTGCATTGCAACGCGAATGCGTACACAACTATAAAGAGATTGCAGGCCGAGACAAGCGTATAGGAATGCAGACACCCCACCAAGGACGGTATCGGAGGTGTTAGGGGAGATAGGAGAGTAGGGGGGGAGGTGAAAGGGGGGGGGGAGAAAGAGGGGAGAAAACGGAGAGGAGAAAGAGTTGGGAGAAAGGAAGAGAGAGAGAGAGGGTGAGAAATTATGCGGGCACATTAAGAGAGGAGAAAGAGATGGGACAAAGAGATGAGAAGGAAATTGAGGATGAAATAGAAATGGAAATTTTGGAACACACGGTGAAGGAGGAAGGAGCAAGAATGGAAAAAAGGGAGAGTTGCGGGAGAACAAAAAGCAGGATTAGTCGAAACTGCGAGAAAAATAAAGAAAACAAAATTCGGTTAACTCGGTTTACCGGATACCACGGGATCGAGCCTATTCCGGTTAATCGATATGCCATCTTACATGTACCATAGTACAGACACAAAAATTAAGTAAACATTAAAATATTAAAGAAAACACCCAAAGAAAAGCCTAACTCAATGTTATTGCTTAAAGTAAGCGTACTGGTCAAATAAAACTGTACATACATAGGTATCAACACCTTTATTAGGCATGCGAATAGTGAATATCGTACATATGTGCATAGGTTCGTAATGCAGTATAAAAAATTTCTCTACTATAAATTTCACTGATTCTGGTTAATGTAATTTCGGATTATTCGATTTCCGGTTAACGGGAGTTTTCTGCACGTGAAGAGAAACATTGAGAAGAGACAGACGGAGAATTCCATAATAAAAAACCGAAACATTGAGTACTTAGGTTTATCCAATAGCCGTAACAAGGCTTAAGATATCCTTTTATGACCATTGGAGATACCCAAGACGACCACATAATTTTATTCAACTTTTGATACCTAAGTGCTTATTCTGGGATTTATTTTCAGCCACAAGACGAGGTCGTTAATTCTCTAGTGAAAGAAAGAGAAAGCAAAAATAAATTAACATGCTGCCTAGGAAATAAAAGTAAAGAAAGGATGACAAAAAATCGGAGAGAGAAAAAAGGTAACAGAAACACGGAAGGAGTAAAATGAAAACCGACTCATATGAAAAAAATTGATACGAGGAGGAAAGAGAGGTAGGGAAAAACAAAAGGAAAGACAAATGAGCGTCGAGTGACGCAAGGGTAGAGGGAGCAAATAAAAGAATAGGATAAGAGAGGAACAGTGACAATAAATATGAGTGCGATGAGAGATAAGAGGAGAAGTTGAGATAGAAGTTTCGTGCTAGAGATAAGGGAGTTATGGGGGAGAGATATAAATTGGAGAAAGAGAGAGAGAGTAAAGAGATAAGATTGCGCCTCTGAATGTAGTATGTTTGTGTTTTCGAGCGTATGTATGTACGTGTGTATTCATGCGCGTTACATTGGTAGGTGTAAGGGAAAACAAATGCTACTTTTCAGGGGTTGACAACCTTGCGCCGCATGCGGCCCCCAAATCTACGAAGTTAAAGAGATTCGTGAAACTGGACACATAATTTCGTATTTAATAGTTAACAATCACTGTCGCGATAACATTTTTGGTGAATTATTAACGCTAATAAATCATCCACACTTGATGTTTTTGGTAATACGACACCAGAAAATCTCTAGGCAGAGTCCGCTGTTAAGTCATAGTACTCACGACTTCTAATGTGGTTCGCCATGTAGAAAAGGTCGCTGACCCCTGCTATAGTTAAGACGGACTCACCTCAAAATATATTAGCGTTGAACACAAAACTTCCTCACGATCAAAAACACCACCACCGTAATATACTACATACATAAAAACTTTACGATATACCGAGGCTAAAAAAAAATGAGAATCCCGACGCCCAAGTAAGAACGCCGAGAATTCTTTTCAAAAATCGTCAAACCCCAAAACTTGAGTCATTTTTGACACCTAAACCTCGCGTATGACACACATCCAGATTTCAGTAGGTGGAAATTTCCACGGCCATTATGGGACGCTGAACTCTTCCTCAATCCTCTCCAAAGAAAGTTCTCCGTAATAATAGCGCATATCCGTTTACCTATGTACTCTCCCTCGTCCTTCCTCCTTTTCGAACAAGGGACCCGGATCGCTTTGTTTTGTAATATACAAGCCGAGATAAACCGTGCTTTCACGGCAAAGAAAAAAACCATTTTTTTCCGGGACGGATCCCCCCCCCCCCCCCCCCCCCCCCGCAGTCTCGTTTTTCCAAAAGCGACTTAATTATCCAACCTATGGCTCGAACACACACGACTAATGACACGTTTACCTCGAAGTATCGAACGCCTGAAAAGTCTTTTGTTTGTCGAACAAGTTAAGGGTAGAAGCACCGACGCGTAATTACGTACCGCATGACTAAGCAAGTAGCTTGTGTATGAGATAAGAGAGGTGACAGAGGATAGAAAAATTTTCGTGGGAAGAAGAGCGATAGAGGAAGAGAAATGAAGAATACATATTGGATGCGGGGGAAGGTGACAGTTTGAGATGGAAGGGTGCCTCGTGTGGGCGTTGGGAGGGGGGTGTGAGAATCCTCTCCCGGAGAATAGCGGAGTTTTTCACGTCGGTAGGGAGTTTGGTAGCGGGAGGAGTGCGATAGCAAAGGGAGGTTGGAGTGAGTGAGATTACCGCCTCGTATCTCTCGCAGGCGCAGTGAATCTCACTTGTTCTATACTATATCTCCTCTCTCTCTCTCTCTCTCTCCTCACTTCGGCTCCTTCCAACATCTCCCGCCCTACAGGTGACGCCCGCTATGAGATAAGCGAGAACAATATAGGATGACGCTCCGTCGGATAAAGTGGCAACTTTGTTTCTAAAATAAAGTCGGTTTTGACGCCGGGTTAGGTCGCTTGTCTCCTTTATTTTATTTTTTTGAACCTTCAGCGGGCGTCGCGAATACTTCGGGACGAAAGTGTGTTCGAATTACGCGCGATACAGTGTTGGTTTTCTTTTTCGCGAAAGGAATTCCTCCCGGATGGATTTTTACTTTCGTTCGTAGAGTTGAGCGAGGTGAAAACTATGGAAAAATGTTAATGCGGAATACCTAGGTATGCCGCATAGTCTCTTTTTAAAAAAAATCGCGGCGATGTAGGATTTGTATACGTTCCGAAACGAGATAATTTAGAAGCATTTTCATTAGAAACTCACACGAGCGAATAGCTGGCGTATCTATAAATGCGTGAGCCCCAGTGCAAGAAATAATGATGGTCCACTCTATCGAACAATAAATTAAGAACGTATAAAAAATAACACTTGTTGGTGGTAAAGAAGCAAGTAGTGTTATTTTTGTCATAAATATCTACAGTAATAAAAGACGGTGTCACAATGTCACTTTGTAGCTTTGCCACTTTGCCATGTAATGCTTTTTGAAGCTTAATATCTCGCAAACGACTGAACCGAATTCGATGAAATTTTCAGGATAGCATTATGATATAACAACAAAAAGTTTTAATATATCGAACTCGAGATCAAAGACCCAGGTTCGACTCCCAAAGATGATTTCCATTTCCCATAAGGTAACACGTAAAAGGGGGCATTTCTACGTGCAGGCTTTCATTCTTTTTTAGATTAAAATTAGAAATAATTGACCTACAATCTTCGGATATAAACCATTTGAAGAAAACATTATAAAGTTTCTTTTTCTGTTCATCGTTTTCCACCTACAGTTCGAAATTTCTCATTCTAAACGTTTAATTCACAGTTTGAGGAAATCTTGCCATTTTAAGGGAATGTTGCCTTGCCTACCAATTCCATTGTTAGACCTCTATATAATGTTGTTAATTCAATCCTTATGGGTATAAACGTGCTTTTAATGCTTTCAATATGAGAGGGGGGGGGGAGAGGGGGGAGCGAGGGAAGTAGAGAGGGAAGGGGGAGAGAGGGAAGTAGAGGGGGGAGGGGGAGAGAGGGGGGAGGCAGAGAGGGGGTGTGAGAGGGGGGGAGAGGCAAATATTTTAAGTTTAACTAAAGATAGCCCGTCAACAACGGAATATTCACTAGATATGTTGTATATGACAAAATATTTCATATGTGTAAGTGGGATATTAATTATTTTAAATGAAAATAATAATAATCTATCTATCTATAATTCTTCCGTTGATATTTCAACATGCATTACACTAGTAAAATATATTTATGCTTACTAGTTGCCTGTTGCCTAGTTGCCTGTTGCGGCAAGTAAGTATCGGCAAGTTCTAGGTTCCTATTCTAAAACAATTTTTTTCTCGCTGCTCCAGAATAAACGTAGCCCATCGCCTAACGTTCTTTGTCATTTAGATTATCTACGAAGAGAAGATAACCATGTAACTTTCCATATGTTAAAAAAATAACGTGCGTCCCTATTCTCATCTAATTTTTAATTTATACGTGAGCGTATTTGCGTTAATAAGCATTATAGGTGTATAATATAATGATTTTACTTACACAAAGGTAATATTTCAATTGCTTTGATTAAATCGTTAGAAATTCTTCCCATACGCAGTCAATAGAATAATTATCCTTAAATATTTACGTTGCTATGCTTCATTAATTTCGATGCTTAAACAACAGTCCGAAGCGAATAACGCTATTATTTCACCTATTTGAAGGTTTAATTGACAGTAATTGAATCGGAGACAACAATGAGAGTCTCCTTGGCAATGCCCGGAATGAGTACGAAAAATCCGCAAATTTTCGAAAATAATTGCGTATTGTATTTCTGAAAACTTCGACCGTGTGACATGTAAACATCGCAAGAATAAAATATTACAGTATTTACGTATTTTGATGAATGAAGGAAAAAATAATTGTCTCCTGGATTCGAACCCGGGACTTTATGAAAATGAAAATAGTTTTCTAGTGACCTCCTAACTTGTAGAAACAAAACTCAGTTTACCGCATATCTCTACGACAACGGCTTTTGAGATACAGGGGGAGACGGACGGACGGACACTTCCAAAATTATATATAGGATATTATATTATGGTATATGGCCAAGTAAAAATAATAATCGAAAATGTTTTAGTTTCTTAATCTTAAAATGGGCTCCTTCGCATCGCGTAATTTACATCACTGGAACGAATTTAATATCGTTTCCGTAATGCCACTCAACACTATAAGTACATTCTACCATCAATCGATTTAGCACATCTTGCGAACAAATCTGAAAATCATGTAAGTTTTACCTTACCTGGAAAATAAAAAATAAGTAAATTAAAAAAACATAATTCCCCCACTCGAAATACAAACAACCTCTATAGGTATAATAAGATTACATCAATTAATAACAACTATAATAGAATAAGCTTCTCGATAAAACGCTCGTTTGAAAATAGCGAAAAAAGCATATTACTGACATAAAACGAGAAAATGTACTTCGACCGAGTGCCGTATTAGCTCATAACACCCCCTCACCGGAATATACAACGCGGGATAATATAAATATATACATACCTACATTACACACACACACATATGTGTGTGTGTGTGTGTAGGAGCGTCAGATGGTTTGAAACCTCAGAGGAAAAGAGAGGGGAAGCGGGACAAGAGAAGAGGAAAGAGGAGATACCACGCGCACCTCGTAAGAAGTATTCGGCAGAATACTTCATCCGTGGTCGCAAGCCTTTTCCTTCTTGTTCCCTTTCCCGGAACGTCAAAATGTATGAAAGAAAGAAAGAAAAAAGAGGGAGACGGTGCGTGCGTGAGCCACGGAGGAAAGATATGAAGGGAGGAGAAGGAGGAAGAGAGGTAAAGGGAAAGAGAGAAAGAGGAAGGTAATGAGAGACAGAGATTGAAGTAGATGGATTGGAAAGTGTGCGAGAGAGAAGAGAGGTTAGGAAGTTGGAAGCGACATTGGTACGAAAGAGAGAGAAAGAGAGAGATAAGACAGAGAAAGGAAACGAGGAAGGAGATGGAACACAAGTATGGCGGACAGGTAGAGGGGGGGAAGAATAAAAGTAGAGAAGGAAATATATATATATATATGTGTGTGTGTGTGTGTGTGTGTATACAGTACTTTTTTGTAAAAAATAGGTGCCGGTACTCCCCTGCACCCTCTACCCCTTCTCTATTGAATTTGTTATGAACTTTTAATAACAAAGTTGATAATAAAAGTCAAAATGTTTAACATTTATAGAAGCCGTTTATTACTTTAAGTCTTAAAGAATTAAAAAAATGAAAATGTACCGAAATTAGACGTGGGTCAACATCGCTCTGAAAAAAAGTGCCGGTACGCCGTACCGGCGCGTACCGTCACAAAAAAGCACTGTGTGTATGTGTATATATATATACATACATATATATATATAAAGACAGAGAGCCACGCAGGGGAGAGAGAGAAGAAGATGAGATGGGAAGGAGAGAACGCAGGGGTAGGAGGAGGTCGGGGAAGGGAAATGGGGTACTCTAAATGAAGGTAGGGTGGAGAGGAAGAGACAGATAGACGGAGAGAGAAAAAGGAAGCAGCAGATGAGGGAGGGTGAAAAAGGAGCGTAAGGGGTTAGAGTGAATGGGGATGAACAGATAGAGAGAGAGAGGAGAGAGGGGGGAAGGGAGGAAAAGGGAGCAGGGGGAAGGTAAAAGAGTAGGAGGCGAGGGCGGGGAGAAGTGAGATAAAGAGGGCAGGGAGAGATTGCTGTGGAAGTCCTAAGGGGTAAGAAGGGGGGTGGGAGGGGGGAGGGATGGAAGAAAGAAAGATTGGGGCGCAGAAAAGAGGAGATGGAAACTTCTATAAGAGGGATGGGGGAGGAGAGAGTGCAGGGGAGGAGGAAGAGGGTGGGGCAGGAGGGAAGGAAAAAAAGAGATGGGGCTCGTAGGCGAAGAAAGATTGCGGGGAGTGAGGGAAGCGTATATGAGGGGAGGTGTAGGAGGGAGTCGAGAGAGAAAAAGGCAGAGAGGGTTATAGGGGTCGACGGGAGGGAGGGAAAGAGATAAAGGAGAGAGAATAGGAGGGGAGGAGGAGGAGGTGGTGGGAGGGGGAGGGAATAGTGGAGGAAGACTGAGTGAGTGCAGTCGGAGGAGGGTATGAAAGAGATTGGGAGAGAGGAGGAGATCGTAAGCATGACGAAAGGGGAAGGATTAAGGGAAGAGGGAAGATGAAGGAAAAGAGGGAGAGACAAGGAAGGAGAGAAAGGAGGGAGTTATATAAGGAAGAAAAAGGGTGGCTAGGTGGATGAGAGAAAACGCGAATCTCTCTTCCTCCTCCCCCCCCTCCTCCCCCCTCACTCTCTCTCTCTCTGAGGGTGTGGGTTTTATTTTTATTTTTCTCGTGGCACGAGGATGGATGGAGATTGGAGTCCACGGAACGGATGTGGAAGGAAAAAAAAAGAGGGGGAGAAGATGATGCGGAATAGGAAGATTAAGGATAGGAGAAGGGAGCAGCATGAAAAGGGATGAGAGAGGGTGGGAGGGGGATGAGAGAGGGAGGGAGGGAGGGAGAACGAGATAGCGGGAGAAAGGAGAGAAAATTGGAAAGGGGAAAAATGACGACAGGCATGAGATAAGTTCTAGAAAGATGAGTGTGAAAGGAAAAGAGAGCTGAAGATAGAAATATGGAAATAAAAGAGATATGAAGGTATAAAAAGGACATGAGAGTGAGCGAGAGAGAAAGAACAGGGGAAAATACAAATTTTAAAACATTAACGATAGAGAGAGAGAGAGAGAGGGTAAGACCCCAATGACGAAGTAGTTTAATACAAAGAAGGCAAGAAAATGAAAAGAAAAAAGGGGATAAATAAAGAAAGGTATGAGCGAAAGATCGTTACAGGGAAGAAAAAGCTCGGGATGAACGCGGAGGGGGATGAAAAATACGAAAACATTTCAGGAGGCAGTTAGGAAAATGGTGAAAAATAGTCAAGGTATACAAGGAAATAAGGAAGGAGATGAAGAAAAACAGTCGCTAGGTCGGAGGGAGGAAGATAAAGGTCTTAGTGGATAAAAAGGGGAGCAAGCAGATAGTGAAGGAAATTAGACATAAATATTTGAAGAAGAGATGCTAAAAAGGGAGAAAAGGTTTAAAAGAAAGACGAATATTCGAAAGAAGGTTATTTTTCCTGCGAAGAATTGCAAGGTTGAAAGAAGGCGTGCGTCGTTATCCAAAGGGAAGAATAATTGATTCGGTGATATTCTTTAAAGGTTCTAGGGGAACAAGATTGGGAAGATGGTGAGAGAGAGAGAGAGGGAGATAGGGACAACTTCGAGAGAGAGAGAGAGAGGGAGAAAGAAAGAGAATATGCATCGCGTCTTTTATAGAAGTGAAGAGAGAAATCTTCGTTTCATTAAGAAATAAAAGAAAGAGACGAAGAGATATATAATGGGATGAAGGGGAAAGTGGAGATAAAAATGCATTAACGATAAGAAGGGTAGAAGCGCGCTCAAATAAAGTTAGAGAAAGATAATTACATTTCGACGAAAGGAAAAGAGAAAGATGGCAAGAGAGAGAGAGATAGAGAGAGAGAAAGGAGAAAATTGAGAGAAAGAGTAGACTCGAGGGGAAGGAGATAAAGGCCGAGGATGAGAACTAATTGAGTTAAGGAAGATGAAACTTGAAAATATTGACGAGTTTAAAAAAAAATCTCAGAAACGAAGTTGACTAAAAGGAAAGAGAAGAAGGTTAAATCAGTTCCATTTTATTTATTTTTAATTTCTATCAGAGGAACAAATATATGGAAAATCAAACGTAAGAGGCTTTGTTTGAATGAAGAAAAAGAAATTATGATTTTTTCATTGGTTCAAATCTTAGGCAAAGTTAACATCGGATATATGCTTACTGTCACAATAACTCATAAATTATTTATTATTTGAAGGTGTACATGTATATAAAGTACTGTGATCGTAGTCAATCAACATCAGCTACTGACGATGAGAGCTAGACTCTCGAAATAGGCATTAAAATGTCTTCTGGACTTCCATAAATCACCGCTTTTTCCGTTCGGAATTATAATTTCAAGTTTTCTACTGTGATAGTGAAGACATTCGACCTCGAGATTTAGATACGTACCTACTTCTCTTTAAGTTGTTATATAATTTTAAATAATCGCATAAAACTGTATTCATAATGAACTTCGTAAATTTCGTAACGTAGAACTCAATTTTAAGGATGTTTTGTAGAGATCAACAGTTGAGAAATCAAAATTTTCTGCATATAACAAGTTTTCCTAAGAAATGTATTTTCTCCAAAGGTTCTTCTCACTCTCTTGAAAATAAAAAATATTCTTATGATAGATTGATGCCAGGCATTGATGTTGGTTTCAGTTTATTCAAAATATACATTGTACGATAAATAATGTAACAACATATTAGAACTAATTAAAACAACAATATAGACACGTTTGAATGTTTGGTAATTGGTAATTGATTGCGAATAAGTTTCAATTTATTCACTAGGTCGCAGAAACCATCTTGTTATGTAAATATCAATTCCAAAATGGCTAAACGTTACCTTATGTATTGAAATGGCCTCGTATTAAGCTTGCACCATCGACTACTTGATGTGTAATGGGAAAGAAGTCCGTTGACATAGGCCAACGATTGCTGTGACGACACACCAGACACATTAGCTGTTGGTGTTGCGCACTGCACTAGGATGTCCTCATTTTCCCTTGCGAGAGAATAATCCCCTTCCATAGCTATATGAGTCCACCGGTCGATGAGATTCATATGTTTATGACGGCCGACGACCAGAACGTGTTCCAAAGGTTTTTACAATTTGCCGAGTGTGTGAGATCGGATAATATCACGATTTTCGCGGGTCTTATGTTCAAGGTGTCACTCATTCGCATCGAAAATTATTGCAGAAATTTTCAATGTTCGCGGAAGCTGAATTTCACTTGTTCGCGCCTGCCGACCGCAGCATACACTGCTCGTTCACTACAGCCCGTTGAAACGTAAAGCGATTTCTTCTAGAAATAGAAACAAGTACATAGTACGTGCAATTTACAAAATTAGTGACGCAACGACGTATGGGGAGAATGACTAGGGATTGTGCTAAGCGAGATGTTTAAACGATGCAGTACTTTCAGAGTGTCTTTGTCTCTGTTCGCACGCGTGTGCAGTTCCTAAAAATTCTTTTGCGCTTAGGTACAATACTGTTGCTAAATTGTGGCCCCTAGACGCAAAGGAAGTACTGGGAAAAATGTGAGAAAACGAAAAAAGTTCGTCCCCAATCTCATTTTTACCGTAAAACTTTAGTATCTATATTCGTGGTTTCGATGTTCGCGTCGCGCCTTTTCCCAGGAACGTAACCCCCGCGAACTTAGCGTTACTACTTACTTGAAGTATAAATGCCTTCTCAGATCTCAACTGTAGAGGAAGGATGGTAACTTCGGTATACGGAGGCAATTTTTTGTAATAGGACAATTTTCCATTACGATAAATGAACGATTACGAAAATTACGAAATAAAGAGATATTTAGTATATAATTATATTATGTCCAGTCGAGTAAAATTTGATAACGCGGAATACATAAGCTCACGAAAAAAAAGTTTCGCCAAGTAGAGGTATTACTCTATTTGCGTGTTGTGCGCGTATTCGAAGGCATGATAAGAATTTTTTATTCGACGTCCTGACATAGATTTCACCGTAGGTTAAAAGAACATATTTTCCTAAGAGTTATTATTAACGCATTACATACCGTGAAGTTTCGCGGAACGATCGCCATATTTGATTACTTCAATCCCGACATTTGAGGGTTATCTCTAAAAATCGATCCTTCATTCGTTTTCGTCAGTCAGATCATAACCCCGAATCCTGGTGTTTACGTCTGTAAAATGTAACACTTTTTTTTTACCCAACACTCTTCGCGAGATCATCACCTCCCAGATCAAGATGGAGGACATAAAATCCTCCGGAGGGAGAAAAGGGGGAAGGGGTGAGAGGGTAGGGAATGACGTGTAAAAAAAAAACTACGAAGCGAATCGAAACGAGGAAGAAAAAAAAGACGGGGCGAAGTCGCGCTAAGGTCAAATTATGAAGCGGAGGAAAATAAGGCAGGCTCACGAGACTCAAGAGATCGGGGAACCGTGAGACAAACGAAAGGCAAATACGGAGAGACGAATTCCAATATAAAAAGAAATAAGGAGGAGAGAAAGGAAGAAAATGAAAACGCGGAATGTCAAAGAGTATGAGAGAAGGGAAGAAAGAGGGAATACGCGTAGCAGGTGAAGAGAGAGGGAGAGGGGAGGAGAGAGAGAGAGAGAAAAGAGGAAAATATGGAAATAAAAAAGAACGCGAGAGGGAGAAAGAAGAAAAGATGTCGCCGGTGAAACGCTATTTTTCGAGGAAAGCAATAAATTGGACTGATTTTGAAAGGATATTGTAGGAAAAAAGGGATTTTTTATTATTATTATTTTAGACTTTCGCGTTCCCTTAGAAAATAAAAGAAGAGCGTTATAAAATTGTCAATTTTCCCGTGAGTGAGGGAGAAAGAGTGTATAAAATAGAGTAGAGAGAGAGAGGGTTACGAACGGGAAATAACAAACTAGGGAGGGGATAGAGAGGAGAGGGCGTCCATATATAAAAGGTGGAGGGGTTGTAAACAAGGCCTCTTCCACTCGCTCCTCGTCTTCATAAAATTACGGGGAGTCATAATTTCGACAAATGAGGAAGGAATTCCATTTTGTCTCGAGATGAAAAAAAAATTGAAATGTCCTCATTTTTTTCTAAGTGCCTTGCTTCGCGCGGCCATTTTCTCTTTTTTTATCCCTTGAGGAATATGACAAACAGCCGAGTAATCAAATATCCTGTTGCGTGAGGAGAGAGCGGAATGAGCCTAATGTATAATGTTTAGCGAAGTTATTTAATTACCGAATTCGTTTCGTTTGTATTGGACCGATTTAATTTTTACTCTACTACTTTCGTAAAATTTTGAAATGTATGTATTAATTCTAACAGAATTTTCGTAAATTATTATATCTTAAAAATTATTATAACTCATAATCAGTGGATTCGCTTCAACATATCCTTTAACGCTTTTGACTACAACGAAACAAATGATTTAATAACAGGCTCAGCCGTATCAGAATCCTCAAACGATTTCGATCGCAGTTTATCGTATAATTCGTGACTATATATATATATATAATTATATATATATATATATATATATTTCTTCTCGGATGATTTCATAGTCCCAATCTGTTTAGTTACATAAGAGATTTCAAGGATCGTGGTAAAAAAGAAAAAGAAAAATAACTACACGTTTCCCCTTGAGACGTTAAATTAGAAGGCAATTATCAACTAAAGTAGACCCTTGCGTAACGAGGGAGTTAGCTTCTTGGAAAAAATCCTGATGTTCAAACGTAACATACAGATGAAAAAAAACATGTTCGCATAGGCTTCGAGTTTTCTCACGTCACAATCATGCGCACCTACGTAAAATGCGTCGCTCTTCCAAATCAACCGTTTCGGGTAAGTAAGTGCCGTGTTTAATTAACCGCGAATAGTCATATCCGCGCTGGACAAGGGTTTCACCGTCAGGAGAAAAAATAATCATCGTCGGCGAAGGATTTCATCCGTAACTCACCCCTACGAAAATTCACCATTCGGCGACCGGCGTTTTATTTTAACGAGAGCCGAAAGAAACCGAGGGAGGCAGGGTTAAATGCGCAGAAGCTCGCTGATGGGGAAAACAATGAAAAAAACGCGGGAGATCTTTTACGAAAAAGACTCGGGACGCAAGTTGAATCACGGCCACTGCACGGAACGCACTTTCTCATCCCCCAACCCTTCCATCGGCACTCACGAAAAATAAAGAGAGATACAACAATGGGCGGAGTGGCGGTAATGAAAAAATGAACGCATGTCGCCGGATTTAAATCAGCCAACCCGCCGAGGGACTCACGGGGAAAAATGGCCACTCTTACCGCTACAACCCTCTCTCTCTCTCTCTCTCCCACTGCCACTTCCCTCTATCTCCCTCGCAAGAGAGTAAAGGAAGGGAGAGGAAGAGATTGAAGAGGGAGGGCGAGAGGAAAAAGATAAGAGATTCAGGAGAGGAAGAAAAGAGCGTGGATGTTAAGAGAGTGAGAGAGAGAAAGAGAACCTCTGAGGTAGTAAGGAGACGGAAGGACAGAGGGGGAGGAGAAGGGTGGGGGGAGTGAGAGCGGCTCGAAATGAGGGTGAAACAAAAGGAAAGGGAAGAAAAAAGGATGAGAAAAGATGGAGGGCAGGACAATAAGTTGGGAGATGTTGGCATAGGATAGCTTTGAGGGGGAGGGCGTAGTGAGGAGGGAGAGGAGGCCGAAATGAAAGAAAATGCGGAGGAATGGAGGGTAGGGAGGGAGAAAGGGGGTGGAGGGAATGAGAGAGTGTAAGATGGAGGAGTAGCGGAAGGGCGGCGAGAGGGAGGGAGGCTGAAAGAGGGGTGAAAGAGAAGGGGGAGTTAAGAGGCGGAGGAATAAAGTGGAGGGATGAAAGGAGGGAAATTGTTAGGGTTGGAGTGGTTGGGTAGAGAAGGTATATACTCTCTCGGGTGATCATCTAACTTCTTCGCTGCGTCATTCTCGTGTTGCCAACCACGGGGATTCCTGATGAATATTCGGAAAAGATAAAGCTGCGTAGTTAATTTTTAAAATTTTTTAAAAAACTGTTTTAATTACAGTTCAACATCTCTCCTCTTTTCTTCATCTCTTCGCTCCCCTACCTCATCTACACATATATACAGTAGGACCTCTCTAATAAGGAATTCTGTGTACATGTATCGTCGCTACCTTCTTAGGACTACTACCTTGTCGTGGTAGAGGGGTTTGAGTTTTCCGTAGACCTTGAGAGCTGCGCTGGCTGGAGCATTTGCTCCTGGAAGGGTCACCAATGCCAGTAGAGTCAAAAGGTAGAGACCAGAATAAGACTAGTCCGCGCAGCGGCTGTACCTCAGACAGTCGGCTTCAAAAGGCGTCTGCACCCAGTGGTTCGGCTTAATTTAGTGATGCTGTCACGTTAAAAACACTGTTGAGGAAGGCAACGGGAGACCACCTCAACTAATATCCCAAGCATCATCACACAACTTAATAATGAATTGATTCACGACGTGTACGAGACCATGCCCATTATGGCTGGTGTCGCGTCAGGCAGTGACGTAAGGCCGTCTCGGTCGTCAACCCACGAAATCCTTACACAGCTCATGTCGACGGAAAGAAGAAGAAAAAGAAGACTTCGGAAATCAGGATAGGAACTTGGAATGTGAGAACGATGCTTAGGAAAGGCAAGCTAGAAAATATAAAGATGAAATGAAAAGAGGTAAGATAAATGTCTTAGGTTTGTGCGAAGTCAGATGGAAAGAGGGTTGAGATTTCTGGAGCGTTGATTTCAGGGTAATATATAGTGGAGCCAGAGAGGATTAACGTTAGTTTTAAATAAAACACTCAGCAGCTAAGTGACCGATTAATGTTAGTGGAGCTCAAGGACAAACCAGTGAACTTAGTGATTATAGAAGTATATATGCCCACGAGTGATCACAGCGAGGAGGAATTGGATGAGTTGTACGATCAACTCGTAGAAGTTGTGAGAGATATAAAGGCTAAAAAGAACATACGAGTAATCATAAAGGATTAGAATGCTGTAGTGGGGCAAGGCAAAGACGGTAGCGAGGTTGAAGGTTTTGGCCTAAGTAAGAGGAATGAAAGAGGGCAGAAAATGATAAATTTTTGTAAAAGAAACAAATTGATGATCAGAAATACGTGGTTTTAGCATCAGAACAGGCGAAGGTACACTTGGAAGATGCCGGGAGACATACAAATGTATCAGATCGACTACATCATGGTCAGACAAAGATATGGAAATAGTTTATTGAACACAAATAGTTTTCCAGGGGCAGATGCAGATCCTGATCACAATTTGGTGATCATGAGGTCTCGTTTGAATTTTAGACAAATAATAAAGAAGAACAGGGTACATAAATGGGACTTAGAAAGGCTGAAGGGGATAAAGAAGAAAGATTATCAGGAAGCTGTTACGAAAGCCTTAGAAAATGCAGGTAGGCAAACATCGGTAGAGGACAACTGGATGACTATGAAAACGTGTATCATAGAAAGCGCGCATAAAACAATAGGGAAAACAGCGTCAAAGAAAATAAGGAAGCCCTGGGTAACAGAGGTGATGATTAAAAAGATGGAAGAGAGGAGCTGGGAGCTGGTTAATACAGACTATGGAAAAAGAATGTATAGAGAGTTAAACAATAAGATTAGGAGGGAAACTACAAAAGGGAGGGAGTCGTGGTGGAAGGGACAGTGTGAGGACATGGAGAAGACGCAGAGATATGGCAGAGTAGACTTATTGTACGGAAAAGTGAAGGAGTTAACGGGAAACAAGAAAAGGAATACGCTGGCTGGCACAAATAAAGATATAATTGTTATATGAGACAGAGGATGTGAGGAATAGATGGAAAGAGTATATTGAAGAGTTATATGCTAAAGATTTGAAGCCAGAATCTATTGATGTAGAGGAGGAAGATGTAAAGTGCGACACTATTGGGCCGGAAATATTGAATAGTGAGAGTGAAAAGGCTCTCAGAGTTATGAAGTAAAAAAAACCGTAGTAATTGACGACCGACCTTCCGATAGAAATGTTAAAAGAGCTAGAAAAAGAGGGAAAAGAGAGTTTTTATAAATTGTGCCGTAAGATATATGAAGAGGGGGAATGGCCAAAGGATTTCACTCGATCTGTTTTGATACAGTCAAAGAAAAGAATAAAACAAACGAATATCAGGATTACAGAACAATCAGCTTAATTTCCCATACAGCTAATGTTATTCTCAGAATTTTGAACAGGAGGCTAGAAGCAAAAGCCAATAGCTATATAGGTGTAAACCAGCTTGGGCTTCGAAAAGGACGTGGCACCAGGGATGCTATAGGGGTCATCACATTGGTAGAAAGAAACATTGAATACAACTAGGATTCACAGCCTTTGTAGATTTCGAAAAGGCCTTTGATAGAGATGACTGGCGAGATAGACGTTTAATCAGGAATCTGTATATGAACCAGACTGCGCAGGTAAGGGTAGCAGGGGGAGAATCGGATTGGGCAACGCTAGGGAGAAGGGTTAGGCAGGGTTTCCCACTCTCACCAGCATTGTTTAACATATATGCCGAGGAAATGATAATGGAGGCATGGGAAGATGTAGAAACAGGGATAAAAGTGGGCGGGAGCCTGGTTAAATCTGTTAGATATGCAGACGACAAAGCATTGGTGGGTAATTCGGAAAGGGGCCTTCAGCTGTTAGTTAGTTATTTAAATGAAAATGCAAAGGCATTCGGGATGAAAATTAATACAAGGAAAACGAAAGTTATGAGTATTTCCAAGAGTGGAGATACCCAGGTCAATGTTATAGTGGATGGGGAAAGGCTGGATCAGGTAGAATGTTTTACTTATTTAGGGTGTATTCTGTCAAATGATGGAAGAAGTACAAAAGAGATCAGGACAAGAATAGCAAGAGAAAAAGATGCATTTACGAGGCGACGAGAGCTGCTGACCGGCAGCTTGAGTAAAGAGATTAAAAAGAGGTTAGTGAAAATACTGATATGGAGTGTAGCATTATATGGGTGCGAGACATGGACAATGACAAAAGAAGATGTGAGGAGATTAGAGGCGTTTGAGATGTGGATATGGCGTAAATTAGAGAAAAGCAGTTGGACAGAGAGGAAAACGAATGAGGAAGTTTTGAATATAACAGGAGAAGAAAGGAACTTAATTAGAGTAATAATCGGTAGACAAGAGAAATGGTTAATTTGAAAGAAAATGGTTTGCTGAAAGACGTCATGAAAGGAAGAACGTTGGGAAAGAGGCAAAGAGGTGTGAAGAGAACAGGTATGTTAGATTCGTTGAAAGAGGGGATGGGATATGAAAATTTTAAGAGAAATGCTTTGGACAGGAAGGATTTGGTGGTGTGTGCCTAAAACCTACCGAAAGGTAGAATTACTTTGTATTGTACTGTATCATCACTGGCTCAGGAGTTTTGACTAATCTTGTGAAAACATCCCTTTTCCGGAAATATGCCTTGGATGCCGATGCGATTTTCTTGTTCTATGTTCTAACAGCTTAAGAAACAATTTTGAAAATGCCAAAAACGTTCGTAAAACGTAAAAACTGTCTATAAGCTCATCATTTTTTATTTTTATGTATTATTTACTCGCGTTAAATACCGAATGGTGGGAGTACGGCCATTATATAATTATAACCACACGTGATTCGTGAAATCCCATAGTCGCGAACGCCTCCATTCCCAAGCCTTTTCGATTAGAACAGTTCAACTGTATTTTTAATGAAAACCCACTTATTTAATGTTTAGTGTTAAAAAACTTCTATATTAAATCAAGCTTAGTACTTGCTGTAATATCCTTCTAGGGCATCGATCTAGCTTTAGTCCGGTTGATGTCGTTAAGCGTTAGATTTGGCAGTTGTATTAATGACATTACATGTCACGTGAAACCAAAATTCCGAGATTTATTTAGATCAGAATGTACATATTAAGAAATATGCTGCCAGAACGCCGCCAGATATAAACAATTACGTAACCGGGGCGTTGAAGCTACACGGAGAGAAAATATCACGCCCCCGTCACACTACTAGTGGGGATCAATTTGTAATCCCTCAGGTCACCCCTTCTTGTTGCCGTGGTTCCCACCTAAACCTCCTTGCCGCTTTCGAACCCGGCGTCTGCAGGTCGAGGGACGCGGAAGCTTGGACCTATTAGTAACCTAGACAGACGCTTAGAGAGAAGAGAGAACGAAAGAAAGAGAAAGAGGTATGAGTTTTATGAAAAATGACTGTGGGGAAGGTACATGTCTGGTTGACGGAAAGGGAGTTTGGGGTCGTGAGTGTTGTGGGGAGTGTGTGTGTGTGTTCGCGAGGGAGGTAGGGGGGGGGGGGGGGGAGGGGAGCAGTAGTGACTAAGGCATATTCGTATGTATAAAAGGAAGTATATGGAAGAGATTGGAGGGGAAGAGAAGAGTAAGGGGGTAGAAGGCGGGGTTTGTCGTGGATTTCTTTCACCGCAGGGTTGTATGGAAGAAGAAAGGGGGGAACTTGCATATACGCGCTCCTGTGTGCGTGTGTGAGGTTGCATTTACAGCGGGGATGTGATGAAGGAAAAGCGTGAGGGAGAGAGTGGATGAAAGAGAAGAAGGAAGAGATAATGCGGGCTGCCGTGTATGTGTGCGTGCGCTGCGTGTGTGTGTTTGTTTGCTTGCGTTTATTCGGGGGAGGGAAGGGAGGAAAAGTTTTGTGAGAAAATGATTGAGAGGCGGACGTTAAAGCGAATGGTTCCCTTTTCCGTGTTTTCAATCTCTCCTCTCTCTCTCTCTTTCGTCTCGGTGTGCTTGTAAGAGTGTTCTAATTAATGGAGTGAACCGCTCCAGAAACATCGCGCTCTTTTGTTTACCTTATGAAAGAATAACGTGGGTAAAATCGGTTCGTGTTATTAAAATGTGGAAGTAATTCGAAATAGACTGCGCAATCAGTGGATTGTTTTCTGATGGAATGCATCCGCTTTCGACGACCGAGAACTTTCTTTAAATAACTTTGCTCCATTTACAATTCATAAAATATCGAAACTCATATCCTTTTTCCTAATACAACGGAATTTATTATCTTAGTGCGAATACATTTTTGTAGCTTGGCTTTACAGATACTTCGCTAATGAAATACACATCATCAACTGTTTGTCCTATAAACTATAACATCAGAAAACCAAATAAAGTAATAAGACTACAACAACAAATAAGGTACAGCCTCAATACTATACACTTGTTTAACGCAAAATTCTCGGTTTTCCAAACTATACTTTAGTCCTCTGCAGTAACATAGGTACTTGTTGGTTGTTGCAACAGACGTAATTACCACGCAATAGGAAATTTTGTCCCTTGAATTTTGCGTTTTTACTTTTTTGTAAACAATCTAAGTGAATAAAATGATAAAAACGTCCACTTTAAATGGAATATCAATGACACCCGCCATTTCAACTTCAAATTGATAATGTTCACACCAATTCGTTAGCGGAAATACGGTCTTTAATCAATAAAATAAATTAAATACATCAGGATAATTAAACGTAGGAAATGGCAAGATTGAGAAGGAGAAAAATTCTGAACTTGACCGGGGAATTTTTCTCCTTCTCAATCTTGCCATTTGTCATCAGTACTATGCACTCTAGCATATAAGTTAATTTCCACCATTTAACTCTTATTAAACGTAGGAAACCAACGACGATGCGTTGATGGAACGTCAGAAAGAAAACACAAACTCGGCGAGAAAAAATATGACTTCCGCAAAGAAAGCAACGCGAGTTCTGTTTATAAGAAGCCCTCTGAGCGTTTTCGTGGCCCGGAAAATGCAAATGCACGTAAAAAAAATAAAAGTCGTAGGCGGTGTATTTTTTTGCGGGTTGCGGGTTGTTTGTGCGAGTGGGTTGGGTTGGTAAAGGTGGGATAAAGGCTTTGGTTCGTGAGCCTCATTTGCACTCCGTTGAGACGCATTCGTGAACCGCAAGGAAACGAGTGGGTTTTGTGCGAAAATAATGATCTCACGAGTTGCGGGACGTGAATAGCTCTCGGATAGAGAGAGGAGAAAGAGGCAGAGAGAGAGCGAGAGATAAACTAAGCGCGAGGTAGAGTGAGGAAAAATGGAAATGGGATTTAGAGAGGGTGAAGGGAAAGAGAAAGGAGTGTAGAAGAGATGGTACGGAGGGAAGGGAGGAATGCAGCGCAGCGTAGAGAGGGTAGAAGGGGAGGGCGGCATCTACAGGGGCAGCGTGTTTACAGGAAGTGAAGGGAAGTAAGGCGAGATAAAAAGGTGGACTCCTCGTGCCGTGATATTCTGAAAAGAGACCGTACTACCTTGTCTCTCAATCTTACTTTCGATTCCAAACGGCGATTCTATAACAAAAGCTGAGAGAAGTCGTGCGATGATGCGCACAATCCTAACCTACCCTCACATATCTTACAAAACAAAGACGTTCTCGTTTTGGAGGGTTTTTATTCTGACGAATCAATTCTCGAAAGTTGAGATCTCACGAGCTACCTTATCGCAGGACTCTTTTACCGAGAGGAATTACCTTCTCGGAGATTGCGCAGGTCTGGTATCGTTGCGGGTTTTAATCCGCCTCATTCATCCTTATCCCACTTATTTGAAATCCCACTTGGGATTTTTAACTACGTCGGATTATTTTCATTATGGACAGCCTTCGCTGTAGTTCCACAAGGGTTAGTTAATTGCTAACGAATTAAGGGAGAGGTTAATGACAACACTCTGGGTAGATAAGTTAAAATAAATAAATAAAATTAAAAAGCTCGGCGCAATGTCGGAGAATAACAAATTAATTTTGAGTTGTACAGAAGTGTACATTTATATTTTATTCATTTATAGTGATATTATTAAAGATAGTGTTTAATAATGTGACAAAGACGAATGGGGATCCATAATAACAATGACTTTCATAACACAAGTTTTATTTTACATTTACAGTTATGTCTAAGGAAATAGTAAATTGATATGCAAGGACTTAACCAAAATATTTGAAGTGTACGCATAAAATTATATTTGAAAACGAGATATAGTTATCGCAAACCATTGTAGATTTTTACGAGCTATTTCGTGCCATAAGTGTAACTTAACCACGAATGTATGGCGTGTGATTTCTCCAATTATATTTCTGATATGTCTTTTTCCTAAGCGTTATTTACGGCAGAAACAAATAAAAATGTCATTATTTTCCTTTGTAACCATATAAAATTCGCAATCCCCAGTTTCTGATCCGCGGTAAACGAAAATTACGACTAATAAATCGAGATTAATCCTATTTTTATTAAATATATTATTTTATAAATTGTTGGTAGCGAATATATTATATTCAATTATAGTTAACTAAATAATTTCAATATAAATTTCTAAATTAACATTTTATTTCCTTAAATTGCTAAACGTCAACTTCATTTCTCTGCTCTTTAGGTATGTACAATATTGACATTACGCGAACCTTTCCAAGAGTCAAGAAAGAGTACAATTGCTGAAAATATAATAAACACGCCCAATTTGGGGGAAAACATCTTCAGGAAACACGAAAAATTCCGCAGCAATGTCGCTGTTTTTTGTCGGAAAAATCTAGTTTTTCCCGCTCGATCGCACACGGAGCTGTAAGAGCGATTTCAAAATTGACCCTAATAGTTTTCGTGGAAATGTACGTGAGAGGATAAATGGAAAAAAAATCGATTCCAACTGTTTTGGTTTTTCGCAGCATGGATATGAAAGTGGGCGTCGACGGAAGCGACAGGCATTAATGATTTCTCGCTTGAGATTCGAAGTTGGTTGCGTGCTGAATATTGACGGAAGGGGAGTGTTGTTACAGTAGCCCTATTCATGTCCTATAAGCGGCTGATAGCACCAATTAGTGGCGCCACATACGAGGATATGAGCCAAGGTAATTGCGAAAGAGGGCGAGGAAAGCGCGCGGAATGAGGGGTGTCCAATTGAAAATGAGGTAAGATTGCCGTAGATGGAAAGTCCATTGTTCGCTGGTCTAGCATAGCTTTCCGCGCGGCTTATTGACGTTTAATTAACGTAATGAGAGAAGGCGGGCGATTTTTATGCAACGACTAACCCAATAAAACAAGCAACTACTTATTTTCACACTGCAAAGCAAAAGTCATTTCTTAGTTTAAGGCAGATGGCGTTTCAAATTATTCGTTGCTTTGCACTAAATTCAAAACGAAATACTGTTTTTAATTTACGAAAAACTTTTGTCAATGTTTCGTACAGACACTGTTAAATAACTAAATGATTTTTCAAAATTAGCGCAGACCCTAGAATTTTTTTTCAAATTTCATCTAGGAACTGTTTATACTTCAATAAAAAAGGCATTTATGAATAATAAAAATATCAAGATTACATGAAGGTGAGTTGAAATTAAATTAAGGCTTTTACATAATTAACTAGACGAATGAGCCCGTTTAAAACGGCATTTGAAAACAAACAATATAAAAATAAAACCAACAAACAAATGATAAAATTATAAAGATGAATAAGATTGGAAAGGGCTGCAAATGAAAACAAAGGAATAGTTTTAAAAAATTAAAAGGAAAGCAGTCTTATACCTCAATAATATTATTTTAACTATTCAGAAGCTCTCTTATAACGACGTTCCTTGTAAATACTCTTTCGTTTAACAGCAATTGCCCTTGATTATCTTTATCCTTAACCCAAAATTTCAAATTATGTTTGTCACGTGTTCTAGTTATGGCAACATACAGCTGTCCATGTGAAAAAACTGCATCTGGCAAATGTAATTCATAATATCTTTTCTATTCAGATAATGCGAAGGCACAGCGCAAGCAACTGCCTTTAATATGCAGAAAGACTTAAATAAGACAACGAAGGCACGTTAAAACATCGTCGAATTATTTCAAACATTAGCATGTTTTAAAATACGTAATTTACCGCATTAATCCATCCAATTTACGTAAATGAATATAGGTTTATATGAGTATATATGGTTTGAAACAAGAATGCCCGTTTCCAAGGCGATCATTGATGAAAATGAACGATTTTTCTTACATTGGCGAATGTAAACGTAAAATTTGCGAAAGTGTTACGTTTAGGTGAGAAAAGACGAACAAAATTAAACGGGCCGTTTATTTTCCTTTAAAATGGTCCTAATTAGAAGGTCGTAGGTCAATTCTTTCTAATTTTAATTTCCAAAAGAGTAGAACTCTGCACATTGAAAATTAAATTTTAGCGTATAAACTTATGGGCCGAGATATGAAATTCATATGGAATGGCGTCGAACCCGGGTCTTTTTTGAATTTTTTTATAGCATTCGCTTTTTGAACGTATTCATAGCAATTCTACCGAATTTGGCTGGACTGGCTGAAGAAATGGCCAAGATATGTAGAGATATTTAGCGTTACGCAAAAAATGATGACTAAGTGACCAAGAGAGTTAGCCTTTTATAGTTATTGCCAAAAAATGATGACCAAGAGATTTAGCCTTTTATAGTTATTGATATTAAATGAATACTACACTGCGCAAATT
Organism: Uropetala carovei; assembly: GCA_036926305.1. Classification (NCBI taxonomy): domain Eukaryota; kingdom Metazoa; phylum Arthropoda; class Insecta; order Odonata; family Petaluridae; genus Uropetala; species Uropetala carovei. Next base: position 195,595 of record JAXCHB010000353.1, read on the forward strand.
CTTGATTTTTCTCTTTATAAATGACGACGTTTACATTTTAATAAATAAATAAACACTGATTTTAATTAAATATTTATTTGAATGCTAATATAAACATTCGAAAATAAAATAAAATTCATAAGAGAAGTCTTTTAGGCATAGAGAAATGCGAACGCTTGGGAAATGTCTCGATGGACTTTTAAAGCTTTTAATCCCGGAAGCGTAGAAAACGAAACCGAGGTTACTTATTTTTTCCAACTTCCGAATCGTGGTAAACACGGAAAAAAATCACGAGACTAAAAAAAACGCTGCCATGCTTTAGAATAATTCCCCGATTAATATAAAAAACCACTCCCACCGGAATGAATTTTCTTATTCTCCTCTTCCTTGTTTCCAAAGCATCCCAAATAATAATAATAAGTACACTGCTCCGTCCCTGTAGCGATCAATCTTTCATTCGAAGGCGTGAGAGGATAGGGTCCCGGTAATGAGAAGAGATGGAGAGAGAGAGGTGTTCGGGGAGGGATTGTTAAAAAGGGGAAAAATGAAGAGGGTTGGAAGAGAAAGAGAGAGAGAGGTAGAGGGAAATATGGAGAGAGAGAGAGAGATAGGGAGGGAGTGCTGGTGGTGGGAGGGTTAAAGGGAGATGAGTGCTGAAGGGTTGGGTGGGAAAGAGAGCATAAAGAGCGAGGGTAGGGAAGTTTGGCTCTGGTGAATGAGTTCAAATAGGACGGCTTACGGTGTTGCCAAACCGACGTGAAAACAGTCGAACGACAACAACAAGACCGATTTCCGCATGCGGGTTAAAAGGAGAAATGCACACAATCTGTATTATATTAAGTACCGGAAATGAATTATTCGTAGGATTACACGATAAGGTAGCCATAAAAATAGCTGCGATGTAAAATAGCTGTAATTTTATTTACCGACACAACTTAATGTTTAAAGTTTGTGGACTTTATATTTATTTAAAACGTGGCTGGTAAATGATTTCGAGATAAATGCAATCTCTTCACGTGGAATTATTTTTTGATCATTCAATTTTATCCCTATTCTTATACAAAATTGAATTGCAATACTCAAATATACCTCAGAATCCTAAACAATCTTTAAAATTTCAACGTTCATTTTTATCTTTTTAAAATACACGATATAAAATTTTTGACCGATGCCTTTATATTAAATCCGAGTAACAATCAGAAAAAATAAATAAATCGTCCAAGTTCTCGAAGCGACACGCCCGGAAAAACACCAGCGTGTGCGTTTTGGGAGCCAACCCGGAAAAATCCGGCAACGCCGCCCACGCAGTCTTTACGAGTGGGCAAGTGACGTGGTATGAAGAGGCGGGAAGAGAGTGAAGAGAGAGAGAGAGGGCGGTAGGGATTGATTTGATGAGGTGGAGAGAGAGAGAGAGAGAGAGAGAGAGCGGGTGAAGGAAGGAGGATGGCGAGTGGAAGGGTGAGAGAGAGAGAGAGGGCAGGAAGTTTTTCAAGAGTGGTATGGGGATTTTTTTTTGAGTGGCATGGAAAGAGTGAAGGGAGAGAGGGTGAGCAGAAAGAGAGGGAAACAGAGAGAAAGGAAGCTTTTGCAACAGAACGCGGGAAAAATGAGAACAGCGCGGGAAAAGGAGACACAAAAGGCGACAATTCCCTCATCCAGCACGGTCATATAAAATGCACGTATTTGCACTTAAATGAAATTGGAAGAAGCTTCACGAACGATTTTTTTTCTTATTCGTCCGCCTCTTTCGCTTTATTTTCCTCGCGAGAGGGAGAGAAGAATGAGAGAAAAAAATTGAAGAACGAAGGATATATATATATATATATATATATATATGTCTCGCTTTTTCATCCTTCCTTGTGGGAAACGTAGGTAAAAAGGGCGGCAGAGGATAAATCATGGGCTGTCCGGAGTTCCTCGCTATGCTGCGAAGGAAAGAATTTTTTGAGAGAAAAAAGTGACGAATATAAAAAAAGGGATGAAGCGATGTAGAGTTCAGGGAGACTGTGCGGTGATTGACGTTGAGTGAGGAGAATAAGGGAGGAAGAGAGCGTAAGAGAGGGAGGAGGATAGCAGGAAGGAAAGCGAAGGGAGATGTTGGGAGGAGATTCGGGTTAAGAATGACTTTTCGGGGAAATGGAAAAATGGAGGAAAACAGCGTTCGGGGGCCTGGAAAGAAAGGATGCATAAAAAAAGAGCGGGAATAATTAAGAAACGAAAAATAAGAAAATAAGTGACGAGATACGGAAATTCAAGTGCATGCACAGACTACATTTTGCTACTGACCGTACATATGGAAAAATACAATATATTTTTGATTATGTTTAATGCCAAAAATTTAGATGAAAGAGACTACTTTTTAAACTATACTACAATCCCAATCTTCAAATCAATTCAACTGTGGCCAAGGAAACCGTCTGTTTAAAGAATATTTTTAATTTTTATCACTATAATAACACTCAACGAACTTGAAAACGAGAAGAAGTATTACACGTGAGAATGTAGAATTTTTGAATACCATATGTTTTATTTGATTTTTACTAGTAAAAATCAATATGGAATTACGGAATAAAATTTAAAATATTCGTTTGCTATGGTTTAAAAATATTTTGCTGAGGCTATACGGAAAGGAATACGTTAAACGAAAAATAAAGAGGATGGAGAGAAATCCATCATCTCCCACAATATTAAGGATGCGCAATTCGCTTAGGAAGCAAGTAATAGCGTAATTGCGTTCTTTTCCTTGCCATTGCTACGTATCAGAGAGAATTTAAGCATAATAAAAACCAAATTAAAGTTTAATAACACCCCTTCTACTAGCACTTATCGCCTTAATAGTTTACAAAAAATCTAAAGATCGCATGACAGCTTCTCAGATATTAAATGAATTCCAGATAAATGTCAAATATTTCATGGTGGAAATTTTTATTCCGGATAAGAGTTTTGCACGCACAAGAATCATTTCCATAAAAATATACGGGCAAAACAATTTAAAATTCAGATATTTTTTTAGTTTTACTCTAATGATGTTCCGATAATTTACATAAGCAATTATAATTGTAACGATAGCTATATCACGGATTTTTCCAAATATTTGTGGGAATATTTAGTTTACATTTACGCGTATACCATATTCATAAGCGTACTCTAAATTTTGCCGTGTTCAAATTTTCATCTGTTTTAGATGAATTGAAGTGTTGAATTAATTGAAGAAGGATGAAATTTGTGTAGTTTTAAATGATCTAAAGATTGATAAATTTGCATCAAATGCGAGCGGAACATTTTCGCAAAAATGGTAAATGAATTAGAACCAAGATAAAAAATGCAAATTTATATTTTGAATAAGGAGGAAAGCATGAACGCCTTAGTCCAGAAAAAAATATAAATATATATACAAAGAAAGAACTTACCATTGGAAAAATTACCCATAATTATATTCTATGTAATTAAATCAAGCTTTTACGATAAATCGCAGTTTAACTAAGCGATTTTGGAATAGAAAGTCGGAAAATTGAAAATTTTCCATTTTGAAATTTCAGCGACAAATTAAAAAGGCCAAGATAGTAGGTAAAGATGGACAAGAAGTTTGAAAAGGATGAATGGTGAATAAATAGTTACGAAACGAAATACGCTGGCGGTGAAGATATTAACGAGAAGGTAGTTCCCGCAGAAGGGGAAACCGATCGAGAGAAGAAGCAATAAACGAGTAAAATTAAAAGGAAGGGTATAATCAAATAAACATTGCCAGAAAACTTTTAGATTGTAGTGTGGGATAACTGAAAAATAGAACCAAATTGTGCTGTAATATTTTTGCATACTGGTAACTAAAGGATATTGAACACAAATTACATCGTTTCTCACCGTATATTTACAATATTACAAGTTATTCCAACTAAAAAGCGATGAAATGTTAATTTAATACAATTGCCTAACTCAATATTTTTACAAAAAAAAGACATAAAAGAAACATCATATCTTCCAAGTAAAAATAGAGATGCCAGAAGAGACATGGAATCAAATGCTAAAATGACATCTATAAAAGTAAGAGAAAGCTCTCTCACAAGATAATGCTTACAAAGGAAGTGCTCGAGTGAAAAAGGAAGGGATGTGGAAATGATGAAAGACAGCTTGAGATGGAAATGGAAATCACACTGATAAGAAAAGATTTAGAAGAAAAGGGAAAATTAGGAAGGGAAGTTTACAGAATGGAGTCAAGAAGAATGAAGAGACTTTTTTAAAATATAAAATACTCGATTAAAAAGGAAAATAAATAAGCCAAATTCCGAGAGTATATGTACGTACAATAGGCACGTTGAATATAAAATAAGCATTTTGAAAGTTAAGTAGATTTCTGAAAAAGGAAAGTTTTATCGAAGAAATCCTCTCCTGATAGGATTTCTCATTCTAAAGTTGAACAACATTCGATTTCAGGGCGGAATTCATTCGGCTAATCCGGTCAAAGTGAGCTTAAACATTTAAAACGGAAATAAGGCAAGAAACGGAAGGCTTTACTGTAACCCAAAACGCATGTTTAAAAAACTCCCAGTTAATTTGGGTTAGAAAACGATGTTTTTTTACTGCCGCGGTACGAAAAATTTAGTTAATTGCGTTAAATACCAGTTACCGCAACGCAATGTCGTACTTTTACTAGTATTTATTATTAAAATTTTCTTTCTAAAACTATAAACAATATAATAAACCTGAGAGAGCCATCACACACGTTTCAGTCAATTATTTTTTTGCATATTGGCTAAATTTTATTTTCCACCAAATGAACGCAGCCAGACGCAAGCGATATCCAGTGAATTAATTAATTATTATGATTTTGGAGGGAGAGGGGGGGGGCGATGAAGCGATGCCATCGAAGTTCCAACGCTCTTAGAACAATAATAGAGACCCGTCGATATCTACTCGAACGTTAGCGTACAACGTGCTCGATTGCGACGCCTTTCACCCCTTCATATCGCAACGGGACGTGACAATCGGATATAAATATTTCAGCGCCCTCCCAACCCATCTCGAAACCGCGTCAGCGTGTTAATAGAAGGGTTCCGAGACACCCATTATTAAAACATCTACCAGGCGTCGCTTATACCATCCCTCCTTCCACTCACTCCGCCCCCTCCCAAAGTTCGCGTGCGAAGCGGTGCGAGTACATCGCGGGAGAAAAGGGAGACGGATCGAAGAGTGTGTGGAGGCGGGGGAGGAGGGCGGGAGGGGAGAGAGGGGGTTGGGGGGGGGGGGGGGGGGGGAGCGCCAACGTTCAACGGGAAGAGGAGACTACAGGGTAAAAGATCCGCATTAACAGGAAGTCTACTTTTACCGTCAAAAAAAAGTGCGGGTGGGCGAATGTGATACTTCATGTGGGCGTCGCTCGAGATGGCGCCTAAGGTGGGCGTAGACTTCGTGAGTGCGTGTGCGGGAGTTAGCGCCTTTATAACCTTCACCCGGCTCTTTTCGAGGTTTTGATTTTCCTTTATGCAAAAAAAAAGAATCGCGCCTTTCTATTTAATCCTTACCTCGGTTTTATTTATAAAACGAACGTAGGAGAGAACGTTGCGCGAGATCTCGTCTTTTTTCGCATTCTCGTTCGAATCTCTTCCCCGCATCCCACGCACGCAAGAATTTGCGCGGAGATTCCTCTCAAAAATGAATAATTCAAGCTCATTTTGTGGCTCGGATCCAATCGATGATCAAGGTAACACACACATAGTCATATAACGATCGAGTTAAATTAGGACAGCATCTCAGCTACAAAACAACCGTCCCTACTTGAGGATTCGACCATCATAAACGGAGCTATTTTCTTCTTTTTACAATCGAAGTAATGTGCATCACCAATGAAGACAGCTTTTTTGTGAATTAAATGATAATATATTTCAACCAACCGTTTAATATAAAGCGCATCTCAGCTACAAAGTAGTTGTCCACGGTGATGATTCTCTCATTGTTGGCAATAAACACAGGCAATGATCTGTTTACGTCGTGGATGCATTCCCGGAAAACACGAAATCAAGCGGAACGACGCAAAGCGAATCCAAAAAGGATTCGCTTCCTGTAGAGTTAATCGAGGGTAATTTCCTGATGGACAATTTTTTGTCATAGTTCGCAGAGAAAAATACTTAATAAATACCTAAAGACTGTATATTGCAACGGCAATAAATTAAAATATCATGCGTCACTACATTCACAAAAATTAACCGAGAGAGAAGGAGAGGTATTATTTACATAAAGAATCAGGAATGTCTTCCTGTCGCTTAAAGGTTAATAGCTCCAGTACCACTCGCCACTCTACGGCCACCACTACCACTAGTGATTTATTTGTAAATTATTGTTCTCATTTTGCGATCTGCATGGCAATTTGGACGATCCGAAGAAACATCTTTCTAAAACGTCATATCGAAAATAAGTGACTTATGTAGATTGTTATTTCCTAATGTTATATGGAAACAACGTAAAACTGGACGACGTAAATCGAGGACTTCCATTAGAGCAGTGGTTCCCAAACTGGGGGGCGTGATTGAGTTCCAGGGGGGGCGAGGCCACGAGAAAAAATCAATTTTTAATGTCAAATTCAGCAGAAATAGTTTAAACATATTTTTCAGTCTTCCCAATATGTACCAGATACATGAGTAAAATAACTGATCATGAATAATGATGTAAATACGAGTGCAAAAAGGGTTACATTTATTTCAATAATAACATGGTGGGGCATGACGGCTTGTTAGTGAAAACCAAAACGGAGGCGTAGTGTCTGAAAGCTTTGGAACCACTGCATTAGAGTCATTTCTCTTTTTACTTAGCGACCAACAAAGGAGAAGACAGGAGATTCGCAGTTTAATCGAAAATCTCGTTTAATCAATCTCTAGATAACCACGTCGATCATCTTAGATGTTCTCTATTTCCATCTCTTTCTTACGAATTTCCCTACGCAACGAATTTCTCCTATTCATCAAGCGCTAAATGTTGAAATATAAGAACGTATTCGACGTTCCAAACGAAATGCGAGAGAGAGGCCTTGGTGCTATGTAAATTCTCCTCATTCCTTCTCCTCCATTGAGGCCACGCATGCTGATGTTAATATGGTCATTAATCGACCTTCCGCGCGCTAAATTAAAAGAAAAAATAACTCTCCCACTTCGTTCGTGAAGAGGGAATTATTCAGATCGATATGTATCTTTATATTGCGAGTACTTATCGAGGTTAATGAGTTCCACTGTGTGACGGAAGCGTCCGTGTCGAGAGAGGGATGAAAGATGAAAGGGGAGGAAAGTAGAGGATATTTCCTGGCGGGGAAGTATATTTTTTTTTTAAAAGCGAAAATGAAAAATGAGGGCTTTTTGGACGTCGGAAGGGGGACATTCGTAAGAAGGACATTCGGATAGACGGGATCCGGCGCCACTAATTTTAGCTTCCATTTGTCCCGAAAAAGTTGGTAAATATTCATTGCTCGGATTTTATCGTGAACCCCGGGAGAGGGATTTTTTAAAAGTGGATTGTTAAAGAGGTAGGGTTGGAATGGAGCGGAGAAAATAATGGACAGGGATTGATGTGTTTTCGATTTGTTTCGAGACGGCGAGGAAAATACGAACATGGTCTTGTGGAAAAACAAAAATGCCAAGTTAAATCTACTTTACGTAAAATTTTCTTCTTCGGAAGGAAAAATTAATTTGATGGAAAAATTTTTAGGCGATGAATTGAAAAAGGAATAAAAAGCTCATTTTACGCTATTAAAATATTGAATAAGAGACCCTGTATCCTCTGTAAGAGTAAAAAGAAAAGGTTAGATATAAAATGTCTTCCAACCAATTCGGAATTAATCCACATATTTTTTCTCTCCAACAGCCATAAAAAATTAGGAAAACCATTTGTGCATTTCGGCAATCATTGCCTGTTCATTGATAGTAGATTCTATAAAAGATCCACTTTATGGCTATTGTAAATATATAGTTTATCGATTTGATATTACCCATAAGGCGGGGTAGACATTTCCATCTTGAATTCGGAACGAACGTTTCACTTATACATAACAACTAATTATTATTGAATCCCATGAAGTACAGATACAATCTAGAATTAACTTTTAATCATAACAAATCATCAAGTGTTACTAAGGTTTATTAGAAAAGGAATAAAAAAGACCCATTCCACGCAGTACTAGAATAGTTATGGTTCACGGATGGAGGCTCAGTAAATATACAAACATCATGACTCATTATCATCCCCCCCTCCCCCTCTCTCTCTCTATCAATTAGAGACAGCAAAAAATGCGTCTTTCCAATTCCTTCTATCCTCGCACAATAGTCCAGCATAAACAACTTTGTTCTATTGCCTCGAACTTTATTGAATTCATTTCTTTTCAACCTTTTATTCTCTCACAAAAATTACCGAGCAACAAAAAAAGTCGATAAGGATATTTCTTAAGTCCAGCATAAACAACATTGTTCTATTGCCTCGAACTTTATTGAATTCATTTCTTTTCAACATTTTATTCTCTCACAAAAATTACCGAGCAACATAAAAAAAGTCGATAAGGATATTTCTTAATTATCAAAATTATTGTTACACGTAATAAAACGAAAAATCGGAAAAATACGTCAAAAAATAAATAAAACTCCCCGGAAGTAAAGCGTACGTGACCGAACCGAACGTTGCCAAAACGTATTCGCAACCAAAATCACGTATAACGCAGAAAGGGAAACGTTCCTTTTTTCGGAGTCATTCGCAATAAAAAAAAAACTCCCTTCGCCGAGACATTAAAGTGTGAGAGAGTAAGGCGGTGACGTTAAAGCCAACTGTTGACTGTTTTGGATCGCGAGCGACAGCGGTGAAAGACTTCCTCAAAAGTTGTGTCCGCGCATTCAGAGAGAAAGAAGCCGGAAGGACCTTTTGCTAACACACTCTCCACGCTTAACTCCTTGAATTTTTTTTTCGAGGTCCAGAAGAGAGAAGGAGAGAGGGTGAGAATAGAGGTGTTATAGACGCATGTCTGAGGAGAGAGACGATAAAATGAGCCAGACCGTTGGGAGAGGTCGAAAAAAAATTCGAACATCGCAGAAAGAAAGGGAAGACAATCTAAGCTCGATAACTCGCAAGGAAAGTATAGAAAGAGTCTCTGGGCGGCTCCGTGCTCGTTCGTTTTTTAAAATTTCATTTGAATGTCCTTGGGTGAGAAGATCGGTTATGGATAAAGGGGTGACAGAGGATAAGAGACGGAGAAGTAATGAATATAATTGGGAAATAAAGAAATCTTTGAGAGAAAGGCTGGCTAAAGATTTTCATTTTAAAACCTTTGCTTGGCACGTGTTTTTTTTTGCTAACAGACGTCTGAATTCAATTTCTCTACAAAATAGAGGAAACGAAGTTAGTTTTTTTTAAACCTGCTAAGTTGGCAAATACGCGCGTTTTTAGGTGAATTTTCGTCATACGTTGGTATTTCCCATAACAAATACACATTTCCGATTCAGTAGATAACTTATTGTATTATTTCGAGCAAAAAATAAGATATAAGTTATCGATGTAATCATTGGAGGAATAATTTAAAATTTTATATAAATACGAGCTACGCCTGGAAAATTTTTAAGCATCAACAACACATCCAGAGAGAAGTTGATCTAATTTGTAGAGCATATAACTTTTACAGATTGCCCTATTTACCGGAGAGAAAGAAGGGTAAAACAGATACCATAACGAACATAGGGATACGGATTCTTGGTACAACGTAATATCAACTAGTGATAAACTCATCATCGAATAGTTTCGTCAACAATTATTAAATCTTACAAAGCCATTCCAGTCATATTGTTTTAAAGATCGCGATAGAATCCGTACACAGCCATCAGAAAATGATTTGCGGGAATAAACCGAGTCTTTTCGCTAAATGTATTATTCCTCCTCGAAAAAAAAAATAAACGCCAAATTACCTTCCAGTCACGAGACGATACAAACCCGAGATAGATAGATAGAGGGGGGGGAGCGAGAAATGGAAGCGAACGCCATATTTTGCAAAGCCGCGCGAAAATATCACGAAGAGGCGGAGGAGGAAAGGAAAGGAGCTTCGCGATCCGCTGACTTCACCAAGAATAGAAAATGGAAGGAAAGAAGGAAAACAGGAGAGGAAGCCCTGAAGTTTGAGCATCTACATCTGGCTTAGCGGACGCGAGATAGAAAAGCGGGAAGGAGATTTTCGCCAGCGTTACGTCACTGTGCGTGCGAGGGCAGGAGAGGGTTAGGGGAGGAGGAAGGGAAGGTGAAGCGTGGGATGTGCGCTTGTGTGTGTATGTGTACTTGCGGTGGTATTATAGGAAAATTTGGATTTTGAGATGGAACCGGAGAGAGGTATTCGATGGAGAAGTAGGAGGATATATATATATATGTAGGGCAACTAGGTGTTGAAGGAAACCCAGTGAACACTTACCGGAAGAGTTGTGTCTCTCTTGTGCTGACGAAGGGATCATCCCGAAAGCTCTAACCTCTACAAATGTGTCTCTCCAACACCCCAGCGGCTCTACTTCCGGTAAGTATTCACTGGGTTTCCTTCAACACCTAGTTGCCCTAAATATCCTTACTTACCTTTCCTCTTCCGTAGTTTTTATATATATACATACATACATACACACACATATATATAACCTCCGATAACCCTATTGGCCGTCCCTCCTACCCGCCTCCTCCTATCCCCGAACTTCTCTCATTACCCCTCTCGCCCTCCCCATACCCCCCCCAGTGTGTCACTTTAAACAGTATATGTTTCTCCGTCGCTGAAGAAGGGCGTCAGCCCGAAAGCTCAATTTTTGTGTCGTTTTTGTTCTTTTGTGTTTTTCCTGTGTCAGCACCCCCAGCGACTCTTCAATCTAGGTAAGTGTCCACTGGGATTCCTCCAACACCTTGTTGCTACCTTATTATTCCCTTTCCTTTTCCTTAAGCATTTATATATATATATATATATATATAAGGAACGTTCCGTTGAGTATACAGTCGAAGTGGAACACTTTGTAATCCGGATAGCTCGAAAACGAAGACGTTCCGGACTATAGAACTTTCCAAACCTATAATATTTACGTTAGTGTATAATTAGTGTATTGTTACTGTACAAATTACGCAAGCCAAGCCATACATTTCTGTATTTAACGCAAGGACATGAGAAAATAAAACATGGGGATGAATAATAAACATAGTATCAAAAAATGGATATATGGGGTTTCATTAAAAATACCGCCGAGCCTCTCTAATCGGGATGAACAATAGGATTTTCCTAACTACGGGTGACTAGTATATAATTAGTGTACTGTTACTGTACACACTAGCTAAATCATACTTTTGTCTTTGAGTAAACAACGTACGGAAAAATAAATAAATAAATAAAATGGATTCTGTGTATGCTTCTCATACACTTTGGTTTACGAGATCCTGATAGGATCATAGATGAAACGGAAAGTTATTATGTTTTACAAACCTTTTTAACGTTTATTTAAATTCTTTCTTGAGAAAAATGGAAAAATCTAACCGTCATCCACGACATATTTCCTGTCCAAGTATGTTTTTTCCCCCGGACTAGTAAAAACAAGTTAGGAAAGTGTACAGCGTATCACAAATGGGCGCGTTTCGTGCAACGGAGTATTAGAAACAAATGATATACCTGTACGCAAGGGAAATAGCGTTTTAAAGTTCTTTTCGTCGTCATAAATAATACATTTTCTTCCTATTTAAAAATATTGCATGCACACCTAAGGAAATTAAACGTTTGTTTGTGAGATTGTTTATGTTAGCAGAAATGAAGTAGTAACATTGCAGGAAATTTTCAAGTTCAACTCGAATTAAGACATTCTGGTTTGATTTTCTTGATAACGGCTAAGCCTCCTACGATAGAAATGTATAGGAAAAGAAATACTCTAATTTACCAGTTCTATAAGTTTCATTTGAAAAATATTTGGATATGAGCAATACTTTACGATATATGACGGAAAGCTCATTTTTATCACCAGTAAAGTGGTACCCCTGATTGGTTTACGTGATTCATTTTTGCGATTTTCTTATTATCTTTGATCGTAAGCCCTTATTATCAAATTTCATGAAAATCCGTTGGGTAGAAGCCGAGAACGAACATGCGGACGGACGGACGGACAGACGGACGGACAGACAGAGAGACAGACAGACAGACCGACCGACGGACAGACCGACGACAATAGGCACTCACGCTGGAAGCGAAACGGGCCTAAAAAAGGAACCATTCCGAACCAGTGACGTTTCATGAACACACAATTCCGGATCAGAGAGGTACAACTCTGTATATACGTTAGATAGAGGAGCTAAGGGAGGATAAAAAAGGGAGAGTTTTAAGGAGTGGAGGAAATCGACGTGGGCAGAAACACGAAGAACGGGAGAGAACTCCAATGAATGAGAGAATGAGCTCACCGAAATGCGACTAAGCGAAATCTTCATCTCACCCCCTTTCCTCACTCTTTCCCCCCTCTCGGATACCAATCTTCCCTTATTTCCCCTTTTTCCTTCTTATCGTTATTTTCTCTCTCTTTCTCTCCCTCTCTCCTTCCGACCGAGTGGGCCGTAAAAACGGAGGAATTGAGATACAACATTCTTGCACGTGTTTCCTCATCGGCAGGAAGTTGATGAAAAGTTTACCCACGTTTCTCGATTGAGAAAAATAATGTTGCTGTAGAAAGAAATTGGGAGGGGTTTCGCAGTGGATGGTAAGTAAGATTATTTTTCTATTTTTTTCTTTAATTAACGCGGGCATATTTTTTATAGTTCATTCTTTCATTAACGAAGTCGAACCCGGCGGACTTCCTCGCGGCTTATAAATCAAATCAGTATTAACAAAAGAGTAAGTGTATACATGGAAGGCAGATAGTTTCTTAACGACATTTATGATCATGTGAAAAAAAGATAAATATTAATGCCTTAGAATATTTGAAATGTAGAAAAAACTCCTCAACTTTATACGGTTAAGGAGTTTTTACTACATTTGAAACATCCAATTGTAATTAACAAAAGATTCTAAAATTATTTAAAACATATCTACATTGAAATTAGCAATATTTACGTTCATGCTCATTCTTTCGTCGTAAACTACCCATTTCTTTTCACTCACTAACGCTGTGTATACGTAAGTAGAAATCCAGAAATCGAATTTTTTCACGAATACAATACTTTCTTCTATACTAGGTATGCAGAAATTAACAAAAACACGGAAAAGTTTTTTCTGTTAAAAGCAGAGATGGGAAAGTTCCGGGTCCGGAACAAGGAACGGTTCCAAATCGTTTCTGTTCCTGGATACGGAACGGAAAAATCATCAAAACCGGAACCCGAACCGGAACAATGATGGTTCCGGAATGGTTCCCTTAAAAATGAAGAAATTATTTTTAATATTTTTGTGTTTTTTAAACATTAAACCATAGACTTTTTAAATTCTACTATTATATTTTTATATGAAATTGAAAACGAATACTTTCTCTAATTATTCTTATTTCTTGTTAAGTTGGATCTAGTGTTTGGACATTGGTATACAATCAATCTACATTTGGTTTCCATATTTTGCATAATAGATTCTGGTAAAAAGCTGTTCAAAGATTACGTAAAGCAGGAAATAACAAGTAACATTGAATTATTTACTCGAATACATTGTAAGAGCTCACTTTTCAATCAGTTTTATCATCTTCCTTTGCAAAGTCATAAAAAATATTCTCTACAGTGAATGCAATGAGACTGTGGGCTTGGAAGATTAGTCGTTTCTTGGTATTTTAATATCATCCTTAATAAAAAAAAAACGCATTTGAAGAATAATATTCAGAAGTTAAATTTGTTGTGTAATTGATCAAATGTTTTTTTTAAAATCACGATAAAAAGTATAAAAACTAAATAATTTAATGTTTAAAGCCCTGAAGTCTGTTTCCAATAAGGCTAATGTAATCTAACTGTCCAATTCTCCCTGTTTCATAGCGAGAAAACACGTTTAAGATGAAATCATCACGTTCCCTATCTAGTTTCCTTTTCACTCTTATTCCTCCTTTCTCTGATTTTTAATTCTGTCACAATTTGTATTTTTTTCAGAGCGTCGATTGTATGAAATACACACGGATGAGCCACATAAAATTCGTAGGATAATTGTCTATGGAAATTTTCCGCCCCATTGTTTGTTCTAAAATTTGAAGTAGGCCTTTCTGCCCATATGGAAGAAGGGAAAACTTCACTTTCATATAGTTCTCCAGAATGTAGTCTGAAAACACGGTGCATTCTGTTTCTTTTGGTGAAACGCTAAATAAATTGACAAACGCTTCAGAAACTTCTTCGGGTGGCAACAAGGCCATTAAAAAAAAAACTTCTTCCATTTTCCAACGTAAGAATTCTTGTCGTTGTAGGCAGAACGCAGTTTGGGGACTGACTGGATCTTTCGCCACCATGCCTGACCAAGGTGGAATCTACAGTCCTTGATTTTGATATCGGGAAACACCGTTACAGCTGCACATTAATCTGCCTTTTCGAAATCGAGCATCAATAACGAGGGATGTAGATTCATTCCAGTTTCTTCCAAACAGATATTTTTAATAAATTTCCACATTCTGATATAGCAATCCTTGCTTTTCGAAGGTAGTAAACACGTCACAAGAGGGAAATAATAACCTCTACTACGGCCATGAATGGTGTATTGCTGGTAGAAGTGCTTTGGGCAGTAAGTGAATGGTCCATCAGCCATTTACTCCTCACAATTTTGAGTTAAAAAAGATAAGTTTGATTTACAAGTGGTCACGTTTATTTGAGATTGCAGGTCTACGAAGGTAAACTTTTAAGCATTATTAGTTTTCGTTTCGAGTGCAGTCACCGAATTCAAAGTTTCCTGAATACATTTTGGAAGAGAAGGAAGAAGTTTTCGCCGCTTCCTATACATAGATTTCCTTATAGAAGAAATGCCTTTCATAATTACATATCTCACTGTTTTCCATAAATGATAACTCCCTTCTAATTAACTTTAACAGTCGAACACAAGTCTCTTCAGTAGCTTTTCTAGCTACTTAGGTCCTATCTGTCCAATACTATACTCTCCACACTGTCGTGACCATGATCGGACTTATACATCCCGGTTATCGTAGTTTTCTCTGCATCGGTCGTGATGGTAGCATAACAGCCCTTAGCGCTACAGCGCCAGACAATATTGCCAGTCTTCTTATTAGTGCGAATTTTCTGGTATTTATAATTATCAAACACTAAACACTCACCACCCTTGTTACTACATATCACTTCAAAATTCGTCTTTCTTGGGGTGAAAATAACTAAAATGTTAAAAAGTAATGGATTCAAAAGTTCAAAATGATCTCGCTGAACTGTCAAGTGATCTCACAAGAACACTGAGAGAAAACATTAAAGCGAATAAATATCGTATTTGTCAGAGAGCCTATCACCCAAACTCAGGTCGCTCCATAAGGGGCGCCCCCTACCTCTTAACCCTTAACCCTCAAATCCTCCCCCTCCCACCCACCTTGAAAAGTGGGATTTTTTGGCCTATAACCATTGAGGGACCTACGTAGTATACCTGTATAAATGTGGGATATTTTGGGTTATGAAAGGTGGGATGTTTTGGGCTACAATTTTTCAAAAGTGGGATGTTTTGGGCTACTTCCCACTGCCTTATGATACACTCCCAATCGAGTCGAAATAACGTACGGTCGATCTTGACATTGAAAATATTTTTTCATTGCAAGGACTGGAAAAGAAAAGAACACTTTCTATCTAATTGTAAACCCAAATACGTAGGTATTACTCGCCCTTGTTTCAGACCGAGCAACCGCGCCGCTAATCGCTGAGGTAAAGTTTCCCACACCCTCACACCCCGCCCTCGCTACCCTGGAGGACAATGGTTCTTTCCCATCCATTTCACCCCAGAAGCCATCGTTTTGTCTCTAGAAAGATGAAGGTATTTAATTTTTCTCAATGAATGAATATAAGGCTAGTTTATTCTTGGGCAACTTTAACAAAAATTGGATTTTCTAAAGGCCGGCTGATACGATTTTCATTTTCTAAAGATAACTAAACGACGCATTAGTATATGAGAAAGTTTGTACATTATATGTTGCACCGATTTTTCGGAAATGCCACTGTAAAAATGACGTATTTCATAACGCGTTCATTTGTAATATCTAATTTGGTGTAAAAGTGTTAACCCTTACAAAAGTGAATGTTGAATCAAGTGAACTTGAGTAAAAAGATCCTTCTTAGACCACTAGCTATCCAATCCCTTTGCACCACCAGACAATGGCCCTTTTCGGAAGTTAAAAGGTTGATTATGTACTTTCAAAGATGTGGCATCAACGCTTATGGAGAATGGCTAAAGGGACGGAACTGCAGAATATTCCGCGAATCTGAAACAATGACGGAAATTCCATTCTCTCGCCCTTCACCCGTAAGCCCTCATGGAAAAATATTCCCGTGTCCATCCACAAGTGGAGCTAGATTCGAGACCTTTGATGTTTTACTCTCCTCAGAAAAGGATTGGAGGGGGAAGCGTCGGTCTTGAACGTGGATGTAGGAGCTTGCTTTTACCCCTACTACTTTCCGAATAAAGATATCATATAAGTGTTGTTCAGCTATTGAAGCGTAGAATGGTCGGCCCCCGTCGAGACCATTTTCGTGTAAAGGCGGAGCACCAGGAAGTAGCTCAACCCAGCTTAGGTGCGGAGAGAAATTTCCCGATTTTTCCCTGTACCTTTAACTCTTTTGGTATACGAGGCTAAAAGCTCCAAAATACGAGGGTGGAAAGCAATAAAGCATGCTTCTTCATTGATACAGACTTGAGAGATTTTAAATAATAAGATGCTAATTGACGATCGGAAAAGCGTTCTTATAAACTCTGGCGTTACCTCAGATGGTATACCGTATGCAATATGCTGATGACATTCAGTGGAGGCTGGGGGGAAAGAGGTTTTGAGAGGGGGCCAAGGCCCCCCTTAGTTACGTCCCTGAGGAAGTGTATTCGATTTCCTTCACATTTGAGGGGCATCCCCGCAGGACTCTAGAGGAAAGCCCTTGAACCCTGTTTGCCGACGCCTTGACGCTTTTGATATGCTCCCTACTAGACAAATTGCTACTGAGTGTGACTCCTAGGTATATGTAGTTATTGACGTATTTTAGCTTTAATCCAGATATTTCGTACGGGTAACGGATGAAATTCATGGAACGCGTGAAATTCATTGCGGCGCATTTCTCTATATTCAGGTCAAGAGGACAATCTTTACACCACTTCGTAATAGCCTGAAGGTACCTTTGCAAAGTCTCCTGGTCGTATATTGTGTTGATTTCACCATACACAAGTGTATCATCCGCGAAGAGTCTGCTGCTCCTTCAACAAAAATATACAGGAACAATATTCTATTTGACTAGTTCTACAAATTTTGTTTGACATTTTCGATATGACTATTATTTTACGAGTTATGACGGAAAGTTAATTTGTACTTTCTCCATAAGTAGTATGGGAAAAAGTAATGTATTCGTGGAAAAAATCGAATTCGGGATTTTAATGGAAATCCAGGTTTTGAGGTCCCTTGAATACGTTTTTAGCATTTTTAAGATGAAGTCTGAGTGTGTTATAAGAATTTTGTGGGCGCTGTAGCTCAAAAAATAATTATCAGATCAGCACAAATCTTAATACTTCAAATTTTTATTTATAATTCAAGGTCTGAAAAGGTTTTGGTTGAAACTGGTGAAACAGGCGTGGCATTTTTCCGTTTTTTTTTTAAATATCCCCTTTAGGCATTAGCGGATTTGCAATAAGGCCAGGCTTTGGGGGCGGAAAGATTTCGGGGAGGTCGGTTTTGTATATTCATTGGCCAATTTGCAAGACAGTCAATACAGTATATGAAGAAGCACTATAAAGAGGGACTTCAGTGTGATTTTCAAAATTATGGAGGTCGAAGAAGATTACTTCGAAATCATGAAAGACCATTGGTACCCACCTAAGAAATGTTGTCAAGGTAATAACCATAAGTACCTGGGAAAAGAACGGATTGTTCCTCTGGTATAATATATAAATTAAATGTTTTATTGGGCGGAAAAATAATTTGGCCTAGGAGCGGCAAGTTTCCAAATCCGCCACTGACTTTATGCATTATTTATGTATATATTTTCCATTATTAAAACTGTAGAAAATGTAAATTTTACAAGTTTTGTTTTAAACATTTATTCATAAAATGTATTTTTAAGAGGCATTTTGATTTTTCGCCTGAATTTATATTAAGTGCGTCGCTAAGTGATACCACTGTTTTCGTTTCCATGAAAAAATTTCTAATTGTTGATACCGATGCCTACGCTGACAAGGGTAATTTTAATTGCGCATCGAAATTTTGTTATCCATCGAAACAGCTAACAATTTTCTTTATTCATGTTTTTTTCAGTGTGAGAAGTGATTAAAAGTATTTTTCACTGTGAAAATTATTCAGGGATTAAAAACTATTCACGAGTGTAATTGCTGATAATTATACTTAAGAAGACTGAGCAACCAAAATAATTATTCTGTATGGATAAAGTCATGGGTTGGACACATAAGATTTTTTGTTTCTAGTAAAGTGGAAGTGAACCCTTATCAATAAGTGACAACGAGGATAAAATAATGGAATAAGAAGTTTTTAAGTTTATATAAAGTGAAACAAAAATGACCAAACGCGAAGAAATTAACTTCTGTTCTATATGGCTTATGGTTGAATATCGAAGATAAACACAGAGGTGAATGAAGTTAATTATCTCGGTTGCTTCATCTGCATCGATGGGCTAACTTAGCCTGAGGATTGAGATAACTTAACCGAGCTATTTTTTTGCGTGCCAGAGCGCAGTCTCGAGGGTACGTGAGCTCGCGTGTGTGATAGAATATTTACACTACCATAATTCGAAAAATAGCTTAATTTTAGCCATGCAAATAAAACATAAATTTTAATTCAACGCTTTTAACCCGTGGAGCTAGAATAATGGGAGGGTGGAAATACCAATCGTTCCGTGAGAATGGAGTGACATTTATATTAACGACCTCGCGGTCTAACATAAGACAGAAAATAGTAGCATCACGAGTGAATAATGTGATGAAATACCTGCGTACCTTTCGGCTTGAGGAATGATGATGAGGAACGCGAGAATTTCAACATTTTTACGGTCGCGAAACTAAAATGGGTATAAAAACGGGAGGTGGCGGGAAGAGTCGTCAAGAGGCTAAAGAACAGGTAGTAAAGAGGGGGCGTGAAAAGCATGTCTTGAGACGGAATCTGCGCGATGCCTCCGACTCATCGCGTTTATGTAATCACTGCAGTCCCACACGCGACACGAATTCCCCCTCAAACCCTCTCTTCCACTACCCTAGCGCGTGACATTTGAGCACACGACGCGCGTACTAAGCCTTATTTGCTCCCCGTGTTACGAAACTGCTCGCAAAGACCTCCGCATTGCTGGGACTCAAACGTGCTCACCCTGAAAATTTATCAAGCGAGTCCGTCGGTAGCCGAGTAAAGTACGAGGTTGGAGAAAATAAATCGCGACGGGGAATTATAGAATCGATTTTTGATCGCTGGAGCGGTAAAAAAAAAAACATATATCCATTCTTCCTGTTGCGGGTTTCGACCAAAATGAAGGTTGAGATCAAATTGGAGCCATGAGTACTCGTAAAAAAGTTACTGGCTGGATTCTTGATGCGTTGTAAGAGAGGGAAGAATGTGGAGCCGGAAATGTGCAGATTATTCGTCATATGGTAAAAAAATATAATAATATAAAACTAACTAGTGTATAGCCCGTCAAAAATGACGGGAGTAAAGATTCAATCGTTCAAGCAATTTATGGAGATCAAATTGACATAAGAAACATCAGCTGTCTTGAAAATCAATTCCCTTTCTCCTTCTCTCTCCCACTCTCTTCTCATCTCCCCCCTCTCTTCCCTCCCTCCCTCCCCCGCTCTCTCCTTTCCCTCTCCCTTCCTCTCCCCCTCTCTCATATTAAAAGCATTAAAAGCACGCTTACACCCATCAGGATTGAAATAACAATAGGATTTCGAGGTCTAACAATGTAATTGGTAGACAAGGCAGCATCCCGTTAAAATGGCAAGATTTCCTCAAAATATGTGAATTAAACGTTTAACATGAGCGATTTCGAATTGACGCGACAAATGACGAACAGAATAAGAACCTCCGTGATATTTTCTTCAAAATGGTTTAAATTTGAAGTTCGTAGGTTAATTCTTTCTACATCTAATCTCAAAATGAATGAAAGCCTGCACGTCAAAAAGTTTATTTTTACGTGTTACCTTACGGGAAATAGAAAGGTTTTCCTCGGAGTCAAACCAGGGACTTTTTTCGAGATTTTTTTCGCCATCACCTTAAAATACGTTAATCGAGCATTCCTACCAAATTTAGAGTTTCTACCTCTTTTTTTATCGAGTTATACGCTTTTTTTAATATGATCACCAACCAATGAGCCAACACCTCCATTATTATAAGAGATACTCGTATTCAAGTAGATTTTTCGGAATTAAAAAAATATAGCTGGAGACGTTCATATGAAACATATAAAACTGGTATTACTTAACAAGTGAGTAATGAAAAAACTCGCAAAACATATAATCTCCAAATAATTATAACTTACTCAGTAATGATTTTTAATGTACGAAGCTAAAAAAGTTTTTGCTTAGCTTAATTAAGCAATTTTGAATGGCGACTTTCGTTCATTCTACTCGGAGAGCATAGATACACAGTTGAACTCGGCTATAAATGAGCTATCTGCGAATTGAAAATTTGTTTCGTTATATAAGTTCCACATTATATCCCGAACGATATAGTAATGTCAAATAAAACAGTCATCTTTAGGTTTAATTTTAAAATGTAATATACGAGTACTATCATCGTGGACTTGGAGTGAATAACACGGTTTCTCTTGATGTAACTGATTAATGGTAAATGGAGAAAAGGTGATGAAGAGAGTAAGCAATGCGGAGTGGGCGGGTGAAGATATTCAATTAAGGGGTAGATATGTTTAAAGAAAACGAAATGGATTAACTCCTATTTTACATACAGTATCCATTATGTTGATTATAGTTTCATAATGAAGCAACTCTGGAGAAAATGAATACTAAAGATTTCTGCAGAAATGCCTGATCAGGACTTCGAGTACATGCTTAACCGTCATTTCCGAAAGGACATTATATCCGTGGAATGTTAGATGGAATTTTTGCTTTGCCATACGAACGACATTAAAAATGCTCGTTATGCCATTTATAACGCATTATCAGAGCTTGTTTTGAGCATTCTTAAAAAAAATTCAAAATAACGAATCGATTACTTACGAAAATTTTCATTTTTCCGAATAAAATTTCACCAAGGTTCCATCCTCATACCATGTCACGAATTTCTCACATCAAACTCACGTTCAAAACAAACACCATGTTTGCCCATCCTAAAAAAAAAAAAAAAGTCGAGCTTTAAGAAACGGCGAAGGGATGCCAAAACAAACGCAGATTCTCCTCCGATTTTTTCCCCCAACAATGACCTCTCCCTTCTCTCCACCCTTCCCTCCTCCACTCTGCACTGCTCTCCCGGTTTCTCGAAAGGTTTTTTCTCTCTCTCTTCCCCCCCCCCCCCCCCCCCCCCTCTCCCGGAGAATCTCTCCGCATCAACTGCACATCCATCCACGTATCCGAGAACAAAGATTCCCTTCACTTCCCATTTAAAACCACTTCTATCAATCTCCCTCCTTTTCTTATCTCTCTCCCTCCTTTTTTTCCCCCTCCCTCCGTAGCGACCTCCGGCGCCACCTTGGCACTAGCGCCCACTCCATCCGGAATGAGAAAAGCAAAACAAGCGCGAAAATAGCTTCGTCTCGATCCCCTTCTTCCTATTTCCCTCTTCCTCCTTTCGTTTCCTTCACGTCCGTAATTCCGAATAATTTCCTTTTTTTCTATTCTTTCCCTTTTTTTCGTCCCTTACGAAATGCGTGGTCACTTTTGCGCACCTCGATTCTTGGGATTCGGCGTTTACGGTTTTTTTTTCTTCGGAATGTTATGCTCGATTACTCGGCATAATGCGTCTCATATCGAGGAAGATTGGAGGAAGTGTGAAAAAGTGCTTGATGACGGAGAGTAAAGCTCTGCCCTTGGAAACTGGTAAGTCTCAGATTTATCCATTTTCCCGGAAAAGGGTTATTCACCGAATGAAAGATGCGTCTGAGCCAGAGGTCTCGAACTCGAGTGGAATCGGGCCAAATAGACGGTTTCGAAATAGGAGTATATGACGGTCAAGCGTCACCATTATGAGCCTAAGCATTATGTCGACGAATCAAAATATTTTTGTAATTGAAAAAAACAAACTATAACTCAATTCCTTAGTAGTGAAATTTTTGATACCGTTTATATCTCTTTGTTACTCCATGTAGGTGTTAGGTGGAGGATGGGACCTCTTTAGTCTCAATCTACCCCCAAATAAAGGCCACATCAATCATGACCGTCCGACGACTCCTGCTTGCTTTAGAATCAAAGTAATGACGTGGTCGCACTTTAATGAACAGGTTTGCTTGAGATCCCTGGTCTGAGTCATTGTTTTAAAGACCAACACCCCAAATGAATAGGCTCCGAAAAAAAAACATCCCAGATACTATGGATGGCGGATTGACCTTGCATAGGACTATATTAAGAGGCGATGATATGCACGCAGAAAGTTAAAAGATGTTGAAAATTTATTCCCCTTTCTTCCGTCTCACTTCTCCACTCTGCCCTTGACCTAACAACCTTTAAACACTCATCCTAAGAATCTTCGAGAGAATATCTATTGGGATTTGTCCGTTTCGAAGAAGATGAAAGCTTCAGTGGTGATACACCGAAATTAGATTCCTTAGCTGAATCACTACTCAAGACAGCTATTGGAGATACCTAAGATGCTTATTTTTTCAAGTGCTTATTCTTGTTTACGTGTTTTCAGCCATAGGAGGAAATCGATAATTCTCTAGTGCAGGGGTTCACAAACTTTGTGAAGCCACGGAACCCTTATATTCAAATATTTTTTCGCCCGGAACCCTAACTAAGAGGTGATAAGCCAAATCGCAATAAAACTAACTTCACAATCATTGTAATACTTATTTACATAGCTTATGTATCTTACAATATGCAGTTTACAAGCGAGGCTCATGTTTCCTGCTGTAAATAAGAGAAGGAAGAGCGTATCGGGCCTCTTCCTCTATCACGGAACCCCATTTAGCTTCTGCGGAACCCTTGGGCTCCGCGGAGCACATTAGGAAACCCTGCTCTAGTGAATATTTCTGTGGTTACAAAACAGATATATGCAAAGAAAGCAAATAACATTTATGCGCGTACGTTGAAAAACAATGGAATTGCTTTGGAACAGAGATGGATTGAAAAAGAAAAATAATTGAATTTCGTGATTTGGCAGCAGGAAGTTAAGCAATTGGAATCATTCGGCCGAAAGTATCCAATATAAAATTACTAATTCAGGAAAATGTATTAAAGTTTTCGGTGTATTTTACTAGAACTTAACACATACATCTGCATATAAAAATGTCGCTTGGCAGTGTATCAATACAATTTTATTTGATATACATAAAATTATCAGTTAAAATTCTCCAAAAAATAAAGAGAGCAAATATTATAGAAACGCAAGAATTTCATAATTAATCATATTTCATTATTATCAATTAGTTACGATTTTTTACAACCACATGCATGTTACGAGATACAACGCATAATTTACGCAATCTATTTTCAAATAAACTAAACAAAATGCGGTTACATATAATTATTCAGTTGATATTATCATTTTAACGTATCCCAATGAATCGAAATCAAAGCTAATTTTTCGCAGCATATATCCCACGAATATTTTACGATTCTTTATTTTTGCTTTATCTACAACATCAAATGGAAGAAAAATAGATCTGGAGCGAGGGCAAATAAATTAAAAACAGGTAATAGAGTTGGACCAAGGTAAGTCACTGTAGTAAATCTGGATTAAAACATAGCAAGCTAGACAGAAATCCTGTGCACTCTTTAGGAATTTAATTTATCGAGTAATAGAATGTAGATTTATCTCCTAGTTTACAGTTTGCTTGACTATAGAAATTACTTAAAATAATAAAAAAATCCAATATTTAATTTACTGATGTAGCATATGGAATTATTTTCGTCGCATTCATGGTTCTTTCACTGCAGAAGCAATGCGAAAACAACCTAAAACTTTAAAAAAATATAATAGATTACATTTTTTTTGTTATTTTATGTTGAAGACAGGCGGAAAAGGCTGTAAAGTCGTTATAAAATCAAGGTAATATTCTCAGGGAAATGTTTTTGAATATCTGCACATTTGAACAACACGCAGCTATTACGTCGCGAATTAATACTTTCGTTAAAGATTTATCGCAAAATCAGGATCGTATTTTTACCATTCATATGTAATTAAGGTGGAAATTGGCGTCAATACTGTGCAATATTGCAATTCTTTATGTAATAATTTTAATAAATAAAAACTAAAGAGACATTCTTCGTTTACGCTAGGAATTTTCAGCTTCAACGGATTTTATAAACATAAATCATTATATATCCGTCCTTATTCATTCACAGGACTAAGTTCTTGACAAATTGGAACACATGTAAGGGACTGCCATTCGATTTTATCATGATAATCGTCACGTAAACACGATGTTCGCGAGAAGGTTCTTCTCGGGAAACTAAACGGAATAAAGTGATACAAGAGCGTCCCTTCGCTTTTATTTATCGAGGGGTAAAAAAAATAGAACAATGACGATCGCGTATGGATACGGTTGAGCAAGCGTTCCATGATTCACGCGGGGCGCCATAACATCTACGTTTGCGCTGTGCAGGGATCGCTTAGAACCAGCAATTACCCTCCCATTACGGGTTATGTCCTTGGAAAAAAAAACAAGCTCCACTCTCACTTTCAGGGACTTCTTTAACAAGCATTGTTTAATATTTTTTTATCAATGCACGAGCGACCTTGGTAGATTGAGACGCGAATTGACTGCAGGGGAAATGCGTTTGTCCACCTTCTTGCACATTTCTCTCTCTTTCTCCCAAGGACAACCTTATCGAATCATTCAATTAAACTACACAAGGAAATATGATGATATGAAGACCGTAACTTTTATTTTTCTAAAAATTTACGGCAACGGCTAAAAAATGGGTGATGCGGCCTAAAATATTTTTATCGAGAGTATTTTACCGATGCGTAAAAAGAGTTATGTAATCGAAAGGGAGAACCTTCATCGGAGAAATTTTATGCTAATGTTTCCTATTTGGCGCATCACGTTGCAGTTCTTTAAGAAAGGTACTTTTTGGACTTTCTCCCATTTTCAGTGCATTTGACCACGCTCAAGGGAGCCCAAATTTGTGCTTGAATAGACTCGCCGTACTTAATATCAACTGTGAAACTGCACGGACATTATGATTTTTCCTTAAAAAATTGATACACTTGCGTTGATGAAAGCTATAATAGCATTCTTTAAATAAAAATATACATATTACAAGTGGGCAAGACCCCTGCTCGCAGATGTCGCTAACCCCTCTCCCCCCTTTGCTCGCTGTTTCTTCGTTCCTACCATGTATGTACCTATTGGATTTAGATTAGTTTAACGGGAATATGTTTTGAATATGTGTTTAATGAATATATTTTATAAGGGATGTATGTCTGGTTTTTAATAACAAATTAAGAAAATTAGTTGAATAACTCGATAAAAAATAAACTTAGAGGGCTGAAATTCCCGGAGATTAAAAATGGCTGAGGTATAAAGCGTTAGAGAGAGAGAACCAGAAATAGGATTTTAGTAATATAGATAAAAAATATAAATAACATGAATGCTGCGTTCGATTTATTTGCATTAAATTCATGTCTTCGGTCATTTCGAGCAAGTCTTAATCTTTTTGTCGATCTTTAAGCC
This sequence comes from Uropetala carovei, assembly GCA_036926305.1. Lineage (NCBI taxonomy): Eukaryota > Metazoa > Arthropoda > Insecta > Odonata > Petaluridae > Uropetala > Uropetala carovei. The sequence goes on from JAXCHB010000353.1 coordinate 221,506, forward strand.
TTTATTTAAGTGCACATGCACGGAAATTGCCGAGGACAGCAATACCGGTAACCATGGAATTTTATTATTGAAACGTTAAGAGATTTACCAAAACTCGAGTATAAACTCAAAATATGAGCGAGTTCAAATGAGATTGAGTATTCGACGGTGAGAATAAGAATCCTCATTCATTTTGGCATGTTTTAGCGCAAATTTCGTGTCGATAACTTAATTTTACAATATTTTAAAGAGTAAAAGAATGAAAACCTTAAAACAAAAAGGTGATTTTTATGAGTTATCTTATGGGAAACGACATTCATTCTCTGGAGTCGAACCCGTGACCTTTTTCGAAATTTTTTTAGTCATAACGTAAATATTCATCAACACTGAAATCCTGAGAAATTTCATGCTTCTAAGTTTATTTATAATCGAGTTATTCGCAAAATTAGAGCGTTACGCATCATGATGACCAGTACGATTTTATAATATAGAGAGACGTCATTATTTTTTTTAGCTTTAATTGTCTTATTTGTTTTCATTTGTTTTTATTATGTTCAGGGGCCTCAAAACCTGTAATCGGCCCGACTCTCTCTAGACCTCTAAGAGGGTCTGACCATATGTACCTTATGCGATAGGCGTATGCAGGAATGTGGGAGAAATTATAAATTGGAATGAATTTTTCGCAAATTGTTGTTGAAGCAGCAGATATTTTGCCTCTCAAATACACGAAGCAATAAACCAGTGACTTATTTAAATTCAAACTACCTGCATATGGAAGTATTATAATTCTGTCACATGCAAGTGGACGAGTTCAACATAATATACGAAAAGGCATGTCTCGTAATTTTAAGTTGCGAGTGATGAGTTTGATGTATACAGGCAAGTCGACAATATTGCCATTAGCCACGATAAAAATGAAATTTATAATACATAAGGTAATACAAATGAATAAAAATTCCTAGGACCCTTTAATAGCCTAAAAATGAATTTTCTCAGAAACAACTAGAGTGGTACAAAAGCTAAAATGTTCAAATGAATTAAAATTGTCTAAAAAAATTAACATGACCAGAAAAAAATAAAACGATTAAAGCAAGTAAAATGGTCGGACATTAACTTAATCGTTGTGACATCCTTTCGTCACTTTGATAATGGAGTTAAAAAGTCGTTTTTCTAAAGAAAACTGATTCGAGTTAAAGAAAGAATTGAAGAAAAGCTCCGCCCATACATGAACTATCCACTACCGTGATATTAAATTTACATCGTTTTTCTGGGAAAACCACTTAAATTTACGGCCCCAGAGTGATAAAGAATTTAGTTAAGGGGCTCGCATATTTTTCTTCCTACGAAGCCACCTATTTTAAAAATTTCTTCTAAAAAAAATTGTTCTCCAACGTTAAACAAAAATCCGTTTAATAGCCGAGGCACATTTTCCAGCCTTTCCTAAAAAAAAAAAGCTTTATCGCCTCGCTGAATAAAATATCAACGACAACCCTAAATACAAACGGTGGCCGCGGAGAGGAGAATGAAAACACATCAACTACGTTAAAAAAAAACATCTTCACCAATGATTCCTAAATATCGCGCTTCAATTTTTTCCCTCCCGACTTCTTTTATTTCGTTTTTTTTTTTAAATCCTCGAAAATGAGCACGCGCCAAGAGGTCGGTTCTGCGCTTCAACAAACCGTCTCCCTCCTTCCTCTCTCCCCCTCTATCCTCCATCCACCGCCCCCCCTTCAACTCCCAACAAATGAAGACGACGTACGCTACGCGAAAGAGAGGGGAGAGGGAGAAAACGGAAATAAAAAAAACTTTCGCGCCTCTACGCTTGCTTATGCACACTCCCTCCCCTTCCCCTTCTCTTCCCTCCCTTTCATTCCGCTCTTCCACGCAATTAACACCGTCTTGCCACACTCTCTTATGTCTTTTCTCTCCTCCCTTCCCCCCTCCCCCTCCCCTTTTCCCTCCGTAAAGCACACACGCTCTCTCACACGCACACTCTCTCACGAACACAATACTCTCCCGTCCATCCCTCATCTCTTCCCTCACCTCTTCCTCTTTTTCCTTCTCCAATTTCCCATCTCTTCCTTTTATCTTTCCCTTTCCTTTCTTCCCCATCTCGCAACCTAACCACTTCCCTTACGTATTTCTCCCACCGTCTACTAACCTCCCCCCCCCCTCCTCTTTATTTCCCCTTTTCCCCTCCCTCCCTATCCCTCCTCCCTCCCTTCCGCCCACTCGCGAGTGCTGAAAGTCCTCCTCCCTCCCTCCTCAACTCCCTCTCCCTCACTCCTACGCAACATCTCATTTTCTCTCCCCCCCTCTCACGCTATCTCGAACCTTTATCTACCTCTTCCAAAACCTCACTTCCATATTCCTACCCCTCTTCTCCCCCTTTTCCCTCCTCCCTCTCTCTCTCTGCCTTACTCTTCTCTCTCACTCCGCGTTTTTTCTCTAACCTCGTTTTCTTTTCCTCTTCAGAGCTTCGCCTGGATTCTCTCCCTCTCTCTCTCCCGTCTTTTTGAAAGCGCTCTTTCACCACCACCCTTCCCCCTCCCCTCATCTCCTCTCCTCTCTCCTTTTCTCTTTCTTTCTCTCTCTGCCTGTCTCCTCGGCCATCTTCTTTTGCGCATCAAACCCAACTCCCCACGCCATTTTTCTCATCCTTATCCCACACCGACGCCTTTCTTCAGATTCTTCGCTTTCCAACTCCGTTTCTTTTTTACCCTCTTTCTGTATCTCCTTTCTCTTTCTCTCTCTCCCCCTTTCTCACCAGATAACCCGCTGTTCACCCCTCTTCTAGCTATTCCATCCCACGCATCCTCTCTCTTCCTATCCATAACTCTTCGCTCTCCTTATACCCTTCTTTCTTCCTTCCTACGCCTCCGACTCCAACCCTCTCTCAGGAAAAGCCTTTCGACCCATCTCTCTTTCTCGGCACAGCGCGTAAAGTTTACAAATGTAAAGCCATTTCCCACTTACTCTCTCTCTTTCTTCTCCTTACCTCTTTTTCTCTTCCTATTTCTCCTCTCCTGCCTCCGGATTTTTTCGTCTCTCTCGCGAGCGATTTTATCGCCTAATATTTTCTTTTTGTTACCATTTTCCGCAGATACTAAAAATTCCTTTTAGCTTTTCACATTACGCTTGGTTTTTAATCAAAGTTTTAAGCCGCTTTTTTTGTGATTCAGCGAAGGCATTTCCATCTATCACAAAGCTGAGAACGTAAGATGATAACTATAATAGGAATCGAACCTGAGAACCTAGTATTGGGAGGCAGAAAAGCTATCGGCCCAGGTGCTAAATTCCAAAATTCCGTAGTATTCGCTAACTTTTATGAATATTTATAAGTCTATGTAAATGCTAATGGAAGAGGAAAGGTACGATAAATAAATAAATAAATAAATAAATATATATATATACACGGCAACTGGGCGTTGAGTCAAGGGAACCCAGTCGACACTTACCAGTAGGAGAGAGCCGCTAAGGTGGACACGCAGGAGATTTCGGGACGATCCCTTCGTCGGAAAATCTACATCTAGCTCTCGTTCATATAGAGATGACGAAGGGATCATCCCGAAAGCTTATATTTATATGTGTAAATGTGTCTCCCCGATTCATTATCGGCTCTCCTATTTGTAAGTGTTCGCTGGGTTTCCCTCACTCAACATCTGGTCGTCCTCGATATCCATATTTACCTTTCCTTTTCAACAAGCATTCGTATGTATAAAATGTTGCAGTTATCCTCACTCCGTAGCTGACGGTTTCCCGAAAATCTTTCACTATACGTTTCTCCATCTGTCACTCTGACAACCACAGCGGCTCTACTGGGATTCCTACAACATCTAGTTGCTTATTTTATCTTTCCTCTTCCTTAAACCTATTTTTCTCACTTTTCGTGCGATCTTTAAGTCCACACGATTTTCGTCATCTTTGTTTTCCTTTCGCAAATTTACCTATTAATTACAACCCACGCTCCTTCCCTTTACATTTGCATTGGTTTATCTTTTTATAACAGCTTATCCCTCCGTCCTCGGCGCGGTTTGAGCGGTTATGGATACTTTTTTGTTCAAGATCTACGACAATAGCTTGAGATTTTCCGAACGGAACGGATTTTCAGCCCGAGGTGATCGTAAATCTTTTCCGAGTTATCGCGGAATACGTGAATATAACTCGACTCTTGCCAACCGCAGCGAAGCGGGTTCAATACTTTTAGCCCAACGGTAGATGGAGGTCTTTTGCGGTAGGATAATGCGCGCTTTGAAGCTGGTACCCACGTCTAGGTTACGTACCTCGTAATATCTTTACACCGCGAGCGACGTAAGAGAACGCACAGAAATTGAGAACGGTTTTTAGTATAAGTCTTAGGTAACTACTGCAACGTTTATCAATGTTTTCCTACTTTTTTTTAAGTCGTAGAGAGATAAAGTACAATTGGAAAAAGTTTTTTTTTTGCGAAAGTTACGAAATAATTGTCAAAGCGGGAGTAATTTTTTATATGACGAAACGTCCTTAAGCGCTTTAACTTCGAATTTTCAGCACAACACGAGCGTCCAAAAGATCGCGCAGATAAAAAAAAGGACTTGTTGCTAACCGCCCGTAACTTTCTCGCCGTTATCGAATCTTTCTTCGCCACTTCAGGCGGCGTATCCTTCGCTTCTCTCTCTCTCTCTCTCGTCTCCTTCGCATCCTCACCTGTCGCCTTTTTTCTCTTTAAAACGCCGTCTTTCTATCTCTCTTTCACTCTCTCTCTCTCTCACTATCCGCGTTTTACACTTATGCTTCCTTAAAGCGAATCGGTGAAAAAAAACGAAGAACGATTCTCGTTTCGATTGCCTCTTTTTTTTGTTTTTTCGACGCAATAACTCCGACACGTCGTTTGGCTCGCCTCCTACCCACCATTCCCTTTTCCCGTCCGCAATCTCCTCCTCGGCTCTTACGCGGTCGCTTTCAAATGAAGACCCGTTCAAGCGGAGATTTTCGGATTACAATGTGTCAAGCGAAGCTCTCTGGATGAGGCAGAAGAGGGAAGTTTCTTTTGACGTTAAATGAAGGCGTGCACACATACGCACTCTCTTTCCCTTTTAAAGTACGCCATCTCTTCCACTCTCTCTTTCTCTCTCTCTTTCTTCCTCGAGATAAAAATTCTAACACTTGCTCTTTTACCGCCTCAATTCTTCACGGTTTCTATTCTTATCCTAATCTTATTCTTTCTCACTCATGCTACGATCTCGTCCTCTTTTTCTTCCTCCTTTATTTTAACTCGTTCTCATTCCCTCTCTGTTTATCTCCTTTCTTTTCCCATCCCTTCGCCTTATTCCGATCATTTGCTATTATTATTTCAGTGCAACTATCGTTTAATCCCACTTCACACTTTCTCCGTGGCACTTGGCCTCGCATTTATTTAGAGTTTTTATTGCTCCCTGTTCTTCTTCCCGTTTATTGATAGATAACTATCGAAATCGCCCCATGGATAAAATAAAATTGACGAAAAAGGATCTTTAAGAGCCATTCAAGGTTATGGAAATCGAATGGGCATTCTGTTGCAAATAAGTCTTCATCAGTGGTATACTTCGTTATTAGATTCTAAAAGGAATTTTTCTGGAGATATTTATTGGGTAAACTTCGTGCTTTTGTCTATCGTTCTTTCCTCAATTTTTTCGTATCACTTAGTACGCGCTGCGAACGTATGTCTTCCCTCCCTAAGTTCTATTTTTCCGTGGTTAATATTTCCTCTTTTCCTATTTACGAGTTTTAGAAAACGCAGTTTTCCCGTCTGTCTAGGACGACAAAATCTGACGAACTAATAAAACAAGAGAGACCAAATTCTTACGTTACAAACACACTTCCACGAGTAAATTTGAAAAGCATAATATAGTATTTCCATCTGTCTGAACTGGTGCTATTCTGCGGACTAGTATTTCTAGAGTAGGGGGTCGGTAACTTTTTTATTTTGGGTGGCATTAAAAATTGGCTACTCTTCGCGCGCACTGTCATAAAATTACGTAATTTCGCTCGTAAATTTTACAAAAAGTGGTTCTTATAAAGTTAAACTGTGAGGGATGATCACAACACAGAATATAATAAATGCGCATGTTTTTGAATTTTTCAGGAATTTTCCGCGAATTAACGTGCCGCGAATAGAACTCTTCGCGTGCCACAGGTTGCCGACCCATTGATCTAGAGCAGCGAAAAAGGACCTCGTGACACTCGAAATGCTTTCCTCGATCGTTTCCCGTTACGCTTTGGATTGGACGAATAAATTTTATTTTATTTTTTTCCCACCCGTCACCTCCGCCGTGTATTTTATGCGACAGTCCAATCGTTTGGGGAAAAAAAGAAATCTCTGCATTTCCTCCATGGCTATATTGGTTTTTAATTCCACTTTCATTTCCGCCGATTTAGTTTCCCTCGTGTTCTATTTCTTTCCTCACCTCGTTTCTCTCGTTTTAAAAACCGCCACACCGTTTACACAACGGCCTTTTTTTCCCCTCTTTCCTCACCGATGAGAAGATAAACGCGAAATTAATTCGAACACGTGGCGGAGTGAATCCGCGGAGAGAATTTCTCACATCGCACGGAAAGTTGGTTTTCCGCGCGATCGCTCCTCTCGTCGATGAAGTCACCTCGACTGTGATGGCCGTATTATTCGCGGATCACGTAATTCAAATTTTCTTGCTCGGGAAATTGGATCTAGATAATATCTATTTTTTTCTTAAAATAGATTATTTCGTGTTGCGATACAGAAAATTTTTGCGGTGGCACATTGCGAATCGGAGTTGAAAAAATCTGATGTGGCCAACTCATAACTTTCTCCATATGTGTAAATTATTATGAATAGCATTATGAGGCAAAATTATTATTTCGTATCGTAAAAGAATACAGTCTTCCTTATTGCCGTAAATTAGGTATATTTTGAATATGTTTACAGAATTCACCGCCACGTGGTGGCGCTGTATACTGGAAATTAAGAAAAAGCAAAATATCTCCGAAATGGATGGTTCTACAAAACTTTGTTTCAAACAAAACTTGGAAGAAATATTATTCTCTACAACTTTGGTTCCTAACGAAGATGACCAATTACGACGTTTTTAAGGAGATATTTGGCGGAAACCGAAAACACCGATTATTTATAAATAATTCCTAAACAATAACTGCTACGGAAAATTCTTTCAAACAAAAGTTGTAGGAAATTACATTCTCTATAACATTTGTATAGAATTGTGTATATATTAATGATGTTTTAACGGAGAAATATCGCAGAAACCGAATCGGGTTTCGAATAAACCTCGACTTTCGGTTAACCGTTATTGTCCAAAAACGAAACAGTTCTTTGTACTCATGCTAAAGTGTTATATATGAAATTTGGTATTAATACGACGAGTAGGTACTTTTTGAGTTAGAGCGCCCACAATCACATACATCCACACACAGACATACATACATCATTTTGAAAATAGTCTAAACGTGTTCTAAGGACCTCAAAACGTGTATTTCCGTTGAAATCTCGAAGTAGATTTTTTTCGTGATCACAATACTTTCCCCATACTATATATGGAGAAAGAAAAAATGCTTCTCCCATACCCATATTAAAAACAGTGCAAACCATATGCTCATTTCGGCCACATGGTAGACGTTATAAGTGGTCAGTCACTCGTGCTAGATTTTTCTGTTACAATATACTATCAGTTCTATTGAGAGAGCAATCTACTATCACAACTAACGACGGCTGCTTTGTGGCCGAGATACCCACGTGGTTTTTCCAAACTAATTTAGAGATATATTTGGCAATTTGCTTTTACTCCATAAGGTTAGCTCGATGAATCTTCTTTTGAATACCACAAATCCGCAAAAAATAATCTTTCAAATAAACGATGAGTAAATTCAAAGCAAACTCAAATCTCACGACGACGATCGTTATAAGAATAAAAGAGGACACGACGAAGCATTCTTCTATTGATGCAACATCTCGTGAGTCATTTCTAAAACACGCAAATAGAACTCCTAATTGTTGATAAATGCCTCATCTCTCCATCTTTCCATTCTACTCCTGGAACGGGAACGCTCTCTCTCTCTCTCTATCCTCCTCTCTTCATTTTATCTCCATATGGTGGAATGGGAACGACGGATGAGATCCCTTCTTTTTCTTTCATTACGTGCAGAAAAAATATGCCTGTTGGACGTTGTGCTCATGATTAAGAAACCGGCGTTACATCCGCACTCCCTATCCTCTTACCCGTCCTCGCGCTCTCTCTTTCATCGGTCTATCTCCCTCCCTCTCTCTCTCTCTCTTCCTCCGTCTTAAACTCTCGCGATCCGTTTTCTTTCGTAAAGTTTTTATCTTATCGCTGCATTAGCTCCCATCACGCTCCACTTAAGACGTTGAAGAGTGGCGTGATACTCGGCTGCTAAGTCGTTGTCGTGTGCGAAAGATTGTGAAAAATTGCCTAAGCTGATAACCATGCGGCTCATGGTTAATCGTCCGGTAGGCGTAGATTATTGTAAATAGCGCGTGAAAAACAGCGCACGAAAAAAAAAAGTCGGGTACTATTTCCAAGAAGGGGTTAGTATGTATTTGATCCTTGAGATCTGACGCGTAAGAGACCATTTCTTTTCGATTGATTTAAATTTCATTACGAGCGACAGATTTCTCAACTATTACGTCAAGAGATCTCAATTGAATTCCTTAGATTCGCAACTACTTGTGAAGAAGTTCGACGAAAAAAAACACGTGGTTTCGAAGTGTTACACGGAGTCGCTAACAAACGCTAATTTCTACATCATTTTGATTATAATTAATAATAATAAAGTGCTAATTATGGTATGGCCATATATGGAAAACTTTTGCTACATAAAACATAATTCTAGCGCGTGTGACATGAGCCGTAACGAAATTCGCGTATTTGTCCACTTGTGTAGTTAACGAAAATAAAAAGGAAACGATGAATACGTGTAGTGAATTTTTGTACATACTATCGAGTTGCTATTAAATCCAGCCTTATTAAAAACAAACATCATATTATTTCATACAACGTTAGTTAAAGAAATTTTTTCGCCGACGCTCATCGCCTTCGCTTTCATTTTCAGAGTTTAGAGGCTTTAAGAACTTTTCACATTTGGGTTATGCGGTACAGACAATATGGAAATAAGAAATTTTTATTTGTTTTATTTGCTGCTAATTAATGTCTGGGAAAATCAACCTTCCCCGTATAATTTGCTTGGTTATGCGTCATGTGTCAGATGTAATGCTCAGAGCACCGCTGCTGGCATAAAATCCTAGGGCATTATGGTAAATAGCATTCGACTCATATTATCTGGATTTACATAGCCTTACCCATTTTAAATTTTTAGTTGCTCACCGTCTACATTAAAGTCATGGATTTGATTCTAGGAGCGCTATTTTCTCCATGACCGTAGCACATTAATCATTTGCATATTGAAATTACACAACTTTTGTATTTCCATTACTATTTTTACTTTCGGGAACATTCAGTTATGTGGATTTTATATTCATTGTTTGCTTTTTAATGCATATAAAAGTTGGTTTCTTTAATTATAATTTAATGTAATGCCTAATTCACACATACCCGTCATATTTGACGAGCAATTACGCTAGTTATATCATAATAGCTATGAAAATATTTCATTCTACATTTTCATTAATGGTTGCTTAGTATATTTTTAAAATTTTCTAAATTTTAAATCAGCCTTTTTCTTATGAAGTATTTAAAAAGAATGTAAAAATATTTTCAAGGAAAATATTTTTCATTATATTCAATATTAAGATGTTTATAATGCCCTACTCGTCGAATAAACGTTGAAACAAAGCCTACGCGTTAACTTGCAACACTACATACAGGAGATGAGATGCAATGAAATATACGGAACAGTTCATAATTGCTGTTCCTGGCCTGAAAGTTTCTGAATGCAATTAATAGTGGCTAATTAACATTGTCCACTGTAGTCAAACGTATCGAAAGAAAAAATACCTAAATCGAATAAGCATCGAATGGAAAAAGTCGATCGTTTGAGACGACTGAAATTATGATGCAGAACTGAATGTGATATCCTCTCAAGCATGATGTCTCCTTTTTATTTCCTTGGTTAACAAGGGCAATTCGATTGGTGATCTTAGTAAGAAATTCGTTTGATGATTATATAGTAATATTTGTTGTTATTGTATTCACGTGTTCATAAAAATAACTTATTTATTGGGTACTTTATATCCTATTACGCGTCATCCATTATCTATTCAATCACGTCATTAGTCGGAAAATATTTTTATATGTACGACAATGTATGGATCACCCAATAACATAAAGTAATCTCAAAGATCATTCAGAATATATGAGTATTTAATAAACTATCCCAAGAACAATATTGTGGAATCATCATTAGTAAACAGTCTATTTTTCGGAACATAAAAAGCTGAAACTTTTTTTCTTAAAATTGAATTCGATTATATTACGTGACACATGCATTACGAATTACCAAAACATTTCTTCAGCTACGGAAAATTCATCAAAATCACGTCAAAAAGATATACATCGACGAATATTCCCGTAATCGTGCGTCTCTCTTTCACCCATCTACAATTCCAGATACATTTTCTATTAAAGAAAAAGAGAAGCATTTCCATTTTACCATTCCATTCCTACCATCTTATTTAAGCTCAAAAATGGTACCTATAGGGACAGAAATACCTGACGAGAATCTTTTTATCTCTCGAATAGGGAGAATAGAGAGATATGGAGTGGATAGAATGAGAGAGAGAGAGAGAGAGAAAGAGAGAGCAAGATAGATTGATAGAGGGAGAGAAAGAGACGTGAAACGAACCATGCCGAGGGTGAGAGAGGGGGGAGGGGAGATGAGATGGTGTGTGGGGGATAGATTGAGGGTGGAGCCCGGAAGGTAAGGGGGATGATGGGATAGGAAGAACGTAGATGGGGAAAGGATGGGACTCGGCGGAGGGGGTGGGGTGGCAAAGGAGTTGTGGGGGGGAGGGGGGAGGGGGGGGAGAGAGGGGGGAGAGAGGGTTTAGTGAAAGAGAGGATAAATGACGCACATAGGTGGGATGCTGCTGGGATGATCGTGAAGGGAGGGAATAGGAAGACAGAGAGAGAGAGTTATACTGCGACGAGGGGAGAGGGAGAGAAGGAAGAGGGATCGGTGAGATGGAAAAGAGGGCGTGAGGGTGGATGGGCGGAGGGGATTTTATAGAACAATAGCCTCCACTTTTTCACCCCTCCCTCCCACGCACACACCTTCCTCCGGAAAAGAGAGAAAATGGAGTGGTAGGGAGAAAAAGAGGAGTCGCAGAGAAGGGGTTTCGCTTTAAGGGTCTACTCCGAAGAGAGCACTTCGCTTTGTCTTCCCCGAGCTTGGTCCCTTGGTTCGATCCCTTTCCAGTCAGATCAAGTTCCACGGTTTACGCACACACTCGAGTAGTTTACTCCGTATTGGGGTTTGGCGCATGCGCTATGGGGATGAAGAGAGAGAGAGAGAGCGAAATGATGCCGGCTGGGAGGAATGGAAGGTGGGCCCTTAACGCTTCACTAACGAGGGAAAGGAAGCGATGGGTAAAAGTCGTAGGTATTTTTTTTGATGAATTCTTCTCAGGGGCTGTTGGATCACTGGACAAAATGGCATGGTAAATTGGATGCCTTATAGTAGTAGTAGGGGGGTTTGCGAAATCATGGCACGCTTGCTCAAAGCGGTACGCGGGACTAATTGGCTCGGAACACGCGTGTACGGTCGCTTGTTGCTTTTTTTATTTTATTTTCGAAGTTTTAAAACTGAAAAATCTTTTAATTTACCAGGACCGTTATCGAATTCTCAAACTTCAAAACGGAAAACAGGAATATGTAATGTGAGGAATGTTTACGCTGAATTGGGAAGTTAAAAAAAAAACATATTATGTCTGTAGGGATTAATTGGGTTAAATTTACTGAGCTTTGTAGACTGACTGATTAATTTTTAATAGTTTTTCAATCAGAGGAATGCATTGAATGAGCACTTGAAAATTCTTCATATTTTTTGAGGCTACGAATGTTCCTTCCATCAATCCGTTATGATCCCGGCAGTCTTCCTCCATCTATATGTAATAATTGAGTCCGAAAAATTTTCGCCTCGGATAATTCAGTCCACATTTTGAACCGGTGGTAAGAATCCTCCAGATAGAGGCGAGGGTAATTCAACAACTCTTTAAAAATGTATCCAGTGCACAATTTTCATTCTATTATCGTAATGACTTTCATTTGAAAAATTCCATAAAACCCAATTTTTTAATGAATAAATTTCATATTCTGAATAATTTTGCGCTTATTTCACTCGAATAAAAAAACTGTTCTCGTACGCAAACAGGGAATCTAAAAACGAGTGACTGATTAAAATTAGTAGAAATTAGGGTCACCTATTATTATGGTTGGTCGAGGTAAAATAGTCCCCCAATCGGATCTTCGGGCGGGGACTGCCTTGAGGAAAGCGTTTGTCGAAGGTAAATTACGCATAGGTACGTGGAATGTAAAAACCATGACGAAGGCAGGAAAGCTCGAGAACCTGAAAGAAGAAATGAGAAGAAATAGGATTGACATCATAGGGCTGAGCGAAGCTAGATGGGAAGGAGAAGGGCAGTTCGACTCGGAAGAATGCTTGGTAGTTTACTCTGAAGGAAATAGTGGGGCATGAGAGTAGCTCTGGTACTTAGGAAAGATATGATGAAGGGCGCGACAAAAATAATAGCAACGAACGATAGGTTGATGGAAATAAAGCTAAAAGCAGTCCCAGTGGACATGTTGATAATCCAGGTATATATGCCAACGTCCGCTCATGAAGAAGAAGAAATCGAGGAGATGTAGGAACAAATTAACGAGATTTACGATGAAGATGGAAGAGGAAAGATAAACTGCATAATATGGGATATTGGAACAGCATAGTGAGAAGGACAAGAAGAAAATGTTGTCGGTCAATACGGACTTGGGAAAAGAAACCGAGGAGGACAAAAACTGGTAGTATTCTGCGTTAATAACGACCTAGTAGTGACTAATACATGGTACAAAAAACATAATCGATGGATGTACACCTGGAAAAGCCCAGGAGATAGAATGAGATGCCAAATATATTACATCCTAGTAAAATAAAGATTCAGGAACAGCATAAAATATGATAACACATTACCAGGAGCAGACATTGATTCAGATCATATCCTTCTAATACCCGATACAAAGCTTAAACAAATACGGAAAACGATAAGAGAAAGGCAGACTTGGCACCTAGAAAAACTGAAAGAAAAGAAAAATGCATTCAGCACGAAGTTGGAAGATCATCTTAGAAAATTAGAAAACAAACCGAAGACCGTGGATAAAGAATGGGAAGAAATTACAAACAGTATCAAAGATACCTTGAATAAAGAGATTGGAAAACAACAGAAGAAAATCAGAAAACAGTGGATCACTAAGGAAATGCTTGAGAAAATGGATGAGACAAGAAAATTGAAAAACGCTAACAGTGAAGAAGGTAGAGCCAACTATAGACGCATAAACAATGAGGTGAGAAGGTTGCCTAACAGATAAAGCTAGGGAATATGGATAAAAGAAAAATGTGAGGAAATAAAACAGATGGAGAAGTTAGGATGGTACGATATGATGTACCCTAGGGCACTGGAGTTAGAAAATAAGAAGCCTAATGGGATTCGTGGTAAAGGTATTATGATTACAAATGGAAAAATAGTCGCAGAACCAAAGGATGTAGCACAGGTATGGGAACTATACGACAAGCAGGCAGAATCGTCACAAAAACAACTGGAAGAAGAGGATAACATTGACGAAGACAACTTGGGACCAAGTATTATGAAAAGCGAAGTAGAAAAGGCGATACTAGAACTGAAGAAAGGAAAAGCTACGGGCAGCGATGGAATACCGGCAGAAGTACTTAAAGTCATGGGATCGGAAGGGCTAAAAGTGATTACGAAATTAATTAACAACATTTACGACTCGGGAGAGTGGCCTCAGTATTTCTAGATGTCACAATGATCCCTCTAAAGAAGAGACCAAAGGCAAAGGCACTTTAAAGAATACAGAACGATAAGCCTACTGTCACACACTTCGAAGATCGTCACGAGGATTCTTAATAAAAGGCTAGAGAAAAAGTCAGAAGAAATGCTAGGGGAAGATCAATTCGGCTTCAGACAATGACGAGGAACCAGAGATGCTATCGGCGTAGTGAGAATCATATTAGAAAGGGTAATAGAGTCCAGCCAATATCGCTGCGTATGTTTCGTTGACTAGCAGAAGGCCTTTGATAGAGTAAATTGGGTACTTCTGATGAGGATATTAAAGGATATAGGTGTAGACTGGAAAGACAGGAGACTGATCAGGAATCTATATGTGAATCAAGTTGTAAAGGCCAGGTTGGAGAATGCGGACACCAGCGGAGTAAATATCGGTAGAGTAGTAAGACAGGGCTGTTGTCTATCGCCGATCCTATTCAATATATATGGAGAAAGCCTAATGCAGGAAGCTTTAGAATGCATGGGAGATTTCAAAATCGGAGGAAGGATTAAGGAACTCCAGAAAATGATAACTAGACTAGTGATAACAGGTAGAAAATAAGATATGCAAATAAATACAGAAAAATCCAAGGTAATGCGAATACCAAGTAAAGAAGAAGAAAATTTGAATATAAGTATTGGAGGAAAGCCATTAGAACAAGCTTCACGTTGTAGATACCTTGAAAGTATCACAACGAGAGAAGCAAATAGTACCGATTAAAACAGGGCTAGAATAACGAAAGCAAAAGTCTCTTTCAAAAGAAAGAAACTCCTACTTACGAGAAATATAGAGGAGGATATCCGTAAGAAGTTGATAAAATGCTATGTATGGAGTATAGCTTTGTATGAGGCAGAAACATGGACGCTAAGGAAAAATTATATTAAATGCTTGGAAAGCTTCGAAATGTGGACATGGAGAAGAATGCTGTAGATAAAATGGACAGAAAGGGTGAAAAACGAGGATGTACTACGAAGAATAGGAGAGAAACGAACGATTATACAGAATATCAAAAAGAGGAAGGCGAACTGGATTGGACATTACCTGAGGAGAGAGTGCATGATTAAAGAAGTGCTAGAAGGAAAACTGGATGGAAAAAGAGAAAGAGGTAGGAAGAGTTTTCAGCTGATGGACGACTTGAAGGGGAAAGAGAGCTATCAAGACATGAAGAAGACTGCGGAAAATAGGAGTATATGGAGAACCAAGTTTAACCGTGAATAATCACGGACCTGTCTACGGAAAGACTACCTATGACGATGATGACACAGGTTAATTTTACTTTTTGCTCACACAGTATAAAACAGACGGGCGATGTCTTATATGGTCACAAGTGCAAGCAAAATTAAAAGTTGAGAGGAAAGAATTTTCGTTTGCTTCACTTAGCACACCCGAATAGTAAGCCAATTCTCAAATTTCTTAGTACTAACTTTCGAAGTTCCACCTTACTTCAAATTCTTTTTTACTCAATTTCAATGATATAATTTAACGGTATAACTTTAACGATTTCATTTCTCGATATTAATTACGTTTCCTCTACGTGATTGGACGTCATTTGTGTGAAAGACGCACGGATGTAATTTGAAATTAAAATTGCGACAAAAATATCATAATAATTATATACATGTTTGGGAGTGGGGTTAAATATCACTCTAGAAATGTTATTTAGATTTATAAATTGATTGATTTATTTCTCCTTCCTATCATTTTCCGCATCAATATAAGACCTTAAGTGACACACACAACGTTACCTCGTGCATGATTGTAAAGGTTCCCCGTATTTAGAAAATTTCCATGTTGGTTTGAAACGCTCAGAAATTATTCACTCAGATAATTTTTATTTATTTTATAACGGTATTTCCCGCATTAAACTGCTCACGTGGGACAAAAACTTTTAGTATAAATCGTGCAACATAAGAATTACCAATCTACAGGGAAGGAAGCTTAATTCCGTATTTCCGTCCGGTCACTACAATCGGATCCCCTTTTCATTTTTCAAATTCCTGTTCGTTTCAATAAAATTTCCTCAATAAGTAGCCATTTGAGCAAGTTTAAGCAATTATAAGTACCTCTAAAACGGTCTATTTCATTTTTTGGAATGGATTTTTAGTGAAAAAGGAGATTATTCTAATTCTCCGCATTCAAAAACGGCGTTTCACCGCAGATGCCAGAAAAGAATCCGTCAACTGCCTGGAAACGACTTTTTCGAAAAAAAGAAAAAAGATAACGGAAAATCCCACTTTTGCAGTTTGAAAACTCCGAGCTATCCAGCGAAAGAGCAACGCGTCAAAGAGCTGCACGGTATGCAGCGGAGCGATCACCCAGAAACAGGAAAACGGCGGTTTTCGAGTCGTCCACGAGTCGAAGCGGGGAGAATTTATTTCCCAAAAGCATAAAAGACAGGAGAGTAAGCACGACAATCGCGTCCGTCCCGGAATAAAACCGAATAATTTTGAAAGTAATTAAAAAGAAAACTGGATTTTTCTGGCCTTTTTTATCCAGCAAGATTGGCGTATAACGCTCTCTTCTTAATGCGTTTACTTGCATAAGTAAACGTGGGAATTTTTGGAGACGGTTTTTTTTTCTCGCCGAAGAGAGACCAAAAAAGGTACGACAGAAGGATAGATAGGAAAAAGAGAGATAGAGAGTGGGAGAATAAAAGGCAGAGGATGAGAACAGAGGGTATTTCATCCAACGGGAGATGTAAAAAAGAATAAAAGACCTCGGCTGGGGTGTTTTTTGGGGAGAGGAAAAAGAGATAGAGAGAGAGGGGGGGGAGGAAAGGTGGGGAGTAAAAAGGGAGGCGGAGCTGGTTACTGTACTGGGCGTATGGGAAGTAGGGAGAGATTTGGGTGGGACAGGTAAAAAATAGGACGGGAGAGATATATTCCCCCGTCAGGGATTTGCAAGGGTAAAAGAGGTGGGTATGAGAAAAAGGGAGTGAGAGAGAGAGAGAAAAGAATATAGAGAAAAGAGGTAGGACGACATAGACAAAACGTTATACACATACACACACACACACACACACATGCATACATAAATACATATTTACACACACTGTATGTAACCGACTATAAGACGATCCCGGTTCATAGAAGGAAATTTGAGGGGAAAATTTTGTGTAAAGCATTCTATAGAAAATTAATTAAATATACTTTATATTGTAATTAGATATTTTTATTTAAATCTTGTAATCACAATATAAAAAGTAAAATGTTATTTAAACTATGCTAGACTCGTCATGATCACTGTCAATGTCATTTATTTCTGTGTGAAAACATACGACGATTCCCAACCTTTGGGTATTTTCTACCTGTTATTACTAGTCTATTTATCATTTCTGGAGTTCCTTGTCCTTTCTTGCTAGAAGTACTTGATCATCCGCGTATTTTACTGTTCTTATAATCCTACGTCCAATTTTGAAATCTCCTGTGTTTGCTAATGATTCTTGCATTAGCCTCGCTCCACACACACACGCACGCACGCACGCACACACACACACACATATATATATATATTGAATAGAATCGGCGATAGAAAACAGCCATGTCTTACTCCTCTACAGATATTTAATTCGCTGGTGTTTGCATTCTCCAACCTGAACTTTACAACGAGATTCCTGATCAGTCTCTTATCTTTTCAGTCGACATATATATCCTTTAATCACCTCATCAACATTACCCAATTTACTCTATCAAAGGACTTCTGCCAGTCGACAAAACATACGCAGCAATCTTGGCAGTACTCTATTGCCCTTTCTGATATGATTCTCACTACACCGATAGCATCTCTTGTTCCTCTTCCTTTTCTGAAGTCGAATCGAATTTTATTAAGAATTGTAATTGTAAAAATATCCATGCATAAGATATTTAAAAAAATAAAACAAAAACGCTCGACCTACGCAACCCTCTGAAAACATTTAGCAATTTTTAGTATGAGAACCACCGATGTAATCATTAAGTATGCAATATAAAAGGAGCAATCTTTCCTTGTCTATTAGTGAAGCTTTCTCTGGTTTCACACCGGGTGATGTCTAGAATAGAATTCGACGTTTCGGCGTAAGTCACATGCGCCATCTTCAGGAAAACTGTCTACTTAAGAAAAATATAAATTGAAAAGACTTTAAAGTAGCCTAACGCATGATTATCCTCTTCGGAAGATAGATTAGGGGTGAATTCAAATACAAATAAATTGCACGATTTCAATTCTCTTTAAGGGAATTAATTTTATAAATAATACTTTTAAATCGTACCACTAACATTGACTCGAAGAAAAATAATGTAAAGGAAATGCTAAGCCAATTTAAAATGGCAAAGTTTACCACAAACTCGTAACATTAACGGCCACTGGGCCTCTATAGAACATGAAAAATGGAAAGAAATTTGTCTTCTAAGTAAGATATGGAACGACGGAGAAACAGAGGAGATCATTTTGAAAAATGGTATCTCAGAGATCTCTTATCACCACGCCCTATTATGTTTGTTGCTTCTCTTGAGAGTTTACTACTAGAATTTCATTCGGTCCATCTAACTTCCTCATAATTTATAGTATGCTATGTGGAAAATATCGCTTTCTTCTATACCAAAAGCGTGGATTTATGAATCAATGTGTGTCATACGCACATTTATTCCACTAAACTCATTATACAAGCTGTATCGTAGACGGAATCATTAGGTCACTCATCCTTCAAAATAACAACAATGAGAGATTAATTTATTCGAAAGGAATAACTGTTGGGCGTGCTGCAATTCATTTAGATAATTTATAGATCGTGGAACTTTTTTAAAATAAGTTATTAGTAAATTTTATAATAAAACTATCGAAAAAGTTCATTATTTCAATTACGAACCAAATTGCTCATTGGACTATTATAAAGATGCGGTAATACATTCAAATTGTAAGAGCTGAAATCACATCTCTAATATGTAGTGTAGTGTAGATTCAATTAAGTCAAAATTAGCTAATCCAACTTCTTTGATCTTTCAAAAAGTTATATCGATATAATATGGCTAAAAATGAAAGATTAATAAGATACATTTTACAGCAAAATCATTTCTCCCTCTGCCTAGTACTAGTATTAATTTTATACAACCAAATTTAACAGTTTTGAAGATGCTTCATCAATCGTTTTATTTATAATATTTCACATAATTTTTAAAAAATCAAAATTTCATTGGTGTGCGAAACAAAAGAAATCTTCCGCTACTCCTTTCCTCTATACCGATAATTTCATACCACACAATCACGAAATCGAATGCTTTTTTTCGTCAAGAACAGGCAGAAGTAACTGATACTAATGCGCGATAGCAGCTACTGCGACTTAGCGGCGTACAGTCTGACGAAGCAACCAGAAATTTTTCCCGAAACAAAGCCGAATCACATGCATTTTTTTGGAAAACTTTCTTATACTGCCGCAAAGGGTTGATTTTAAAAATTTCTCTCTCTCGCACTTTTTCGTGTAAAATAACAAATCGCGTGGATTAAAGACATATCTCACGTTCTTCCCACTCAACGATCATGCGAGAGCTTCGGAAAATGCTATCATATTCGTAACATTATTCGACTTCACGTATTTGAGACCTTTTCCCTAATTCACAACTTCCGCCAGCGTTATTTTGTCCAAAGTTCTTTTAGGAATCCTCTCCTTGACAGAGAGAACCAGAGCAATTACCAACATCTCGGTGACAAAAATCAATCCTTTGAACAATCATCCCCAGAAATCCGAGGCTAAACAGGAGTTAAGCGCGCACGAGAATACAAGGGGAGTGGGATGAGCGGGTCGCCGTCCCTCAGCCTCATTCCGGCCACGTGGCCAGACGACCGAAAAAAATATAAAAACTCCGTTCCAGATAAATGGGGAGAGAGAGAGAGAGGGAGAGAAAGGGTGGAGATAGAGGAGAGAGAGAGAGAAAGGAGGAGGAGGGGTTTAAGAGATGGGAGAGCAAAAGACGTCACCATACGAATCCGAAGGGGAACAGTGGAGAAGTGGGAGAGAGATGGAGTCGGGATTTCGAGCGAGGGAGGGCATGATGGAGATTGGTGGCAAAAGGGAGGAAGGGAGGGGGAGAGGGAAAGAGAAAAGGAGAGACTGGAAAAGGGAGGGAGGTTTTTGGGACTTTGATGCGTGGCAACCCTTCTTATCCCTCAATCCCTTTTTTCCATTCCACCCCCTCTTCTACGCTCCCATCCAGCCCTTCCAATCTCACACACATATTACCCTTCGCCCTCTCCCTTCCCCCTTATTCCCCTCCCCTCTCACCCCGCCCCTTATTTCTCCCACTCCCACCCTCACCACTACCATTTCCCTCTCCGCTATCTCCCTTTTATCTATCCCTTTCCCCTTACCCAACCTTTCCCTTCCTACTCCCATCTCCCCCTCCTCCCACCCTCTCGATCCATTTCTCTTCCAACCGCCGAGGTTCTGTCCTTTTTTTTTATCTCATCTCGCATGTTTTATCCAGGGCGAGGGGAGGGAGAAAGGGGGTAGGGCTCTATTTCCTAATTCACAGTCCCTAGGATTCATACGAATCCGCGCCAGCGTGATAGTATTGTTTTCCTTTTTCTGCTGGAGAAAGTATATGTGCAGCCGTGTTTCTTGTTTAGAGAGACGATCTACGGCTCGGAGTACGGGTTGTTGTTCTTGTCACAGGATAAGGATAAGCTTCGTTTTTTTTCCTTCGGTAAATTGGAATATGGTTTGAAGAACACCCTCGATGTCGTGGAGTTGATAAAACACGGTCAGGGACACGTTAAGAAATTTTCAGATGAGCGTGGGTTGGAAATGTCAGAGAATGAGAGAATTTAATGTAATTAAAAAATCTCAATACAGACATCAAGTTAAAAAAACCATTCCCTTGTCATTTTAATCCTTAAACCGATACCCAAATCTACGAGCGATTTTAACTTCCTTGATTTTGATCAAATGACTAGTTTATTTGCGATTTAAATATAAAATTAATCACTGAATATTTTTGAAAATATTTTTAACAAAACGGAATTAAAATAGCTGATGATGTGGCCATGAAAACTATTAATCATTTATTGCGTTGCTTAATTTTTTAGGAAAGGTATAAATTTTGGTGAGACTTTTTTCCGTGTATTTTTTCTATCGTTAACTTCAGGAAAGATACAGATACGAGTTTTAACGAATACGGATAGAAAAACAGGCAACACATGTTAAATGGCTTCGGCAACTAATAAAGACTACTGACAGAACATACATCCGCAATATTGGTTGAAATCGATACAACTTTTTTTGCCCTCCTATTTTTCACTGCCTCCGTTCATTTATTCTCGAAATGACCCCTTTACCACCTTGATTTACGGTACCGATTTCACTCCAATTACGACCATTCAATGGGAAGAATTTTCGAAAAAAAACGGCATACATTCCGATAAAAGGTATAGAAGAAAATAAATGACGTTTTCGATGCATATTCGATTGGCGTAGCGGAGAGAAAGAACATAAGAGGCAAGTGGAATACCTTACATAGCGGGTAGCCTTAGCCATTTGGCACACGTTAGCGGCCGCGGGTGAAAGCTAAAAATGCAAATGCGTGGCGTAAGTGCCTAATTACGAAAGAAACAGTCCTTTTGGAGTGAGTGAGTTGATGAGTATCGCGAGTCGCTGTCAAAATAATTTCTGCGCGGAATTATTTTTTTTATATTTCCCCCTCCGGTTTAGCCGGTGGAAGCGCCGACATTACTCTCCGAAAACAATGGACGCGAAAGCGCGCGCGCCAAAATTTCTGGAATATAAAAGACCAATTTTGAAAGCGACTTTTCGATGAAAAAGGGCGATTATTCGTGTAGACACCCTTCGGTGGAATCTCTCGATATCAGACTTTCATTTTTTTGACGGATCGTGGGTTTGCCTCGCCATAAAATTTTATCGACAAATTAATTACCATCTAAATCACCGCTGAAAAAAGAAAGCAGATGACATTTCGCGAGGCCGAACGCAGCGTTTTAAAACGTTCGCTTTTAAAAACCTTCCCCACCGTCCTTAACCCAACTCCGGAATCAGTGAAGCTCGTTTCAATATAACTATCTATGAATTCAATCGTTCCCGTAAATATTTTTTTTACGAGTTATTAAGGTCGTGGGATTGGATTCGCTCCATCGTAAACGGACATAAACGGACTTCGTGATTTAAGGAAATCTCTTGAATAAAAAAAATACCTCGGGTTTTTATCCTCCTTTGGTCACCTTCGCTTAATGGGTTGTCAGGGCGAAGAAGTTTCCATGGGAAAAAAAGGATACGAAGCGATACAAAATAATAAGAGCGCAGACATGTAATGGGAGTAAAGGACGCGAGACCTTACGTCGCATTTCACCAGCCGCCTTTCCTTCCCATTTTACTCCCTTATTATTCCTCCCTCCTCCCCTCCCTTATGCTCCTACCCTCCACGATTTCATTATTTTCTTATTTATTCCTCCCTTCCTCATATTATCAAATCTCCGTCCCGTATCCTGGAAAACGGAGAGAGAGAGAGGGAGAGGAGTAGAAAGGAGGAACCCCTTTTTTTCCTCCACCAAATACAATCCCTATCTCTTTTCGCCCTTTTTCTATCTCTGCACTTCATCACCACCGAAGCTCGCTCCCTTCTTCCAATCTCCTCTCTCCCTCTCTATCTCCCCTTTTACCTCCTCCTCCGTCTCTATCTCGCCATATCTATCTGTCTCTCTCTCTCTCCCCCCCTCTTACTTTACGAAGCACTCGAACGCCCTTTCCATCCCTTCCAAACTCATCTCTTCCCTCCCCCTCCTCAATCTCCCTCCTTTTACTCACCCTCTTCCCTTCCTCCCACCATTCCTGCCGACTTATTCCTTCACCCCATTTCCTCCGAACGTTTCCTTCCTATCTATTTCTCCCTCCTCCCTCTTCCTCATTCCAGGGAACCTATCCTCCCTCCCTCTCCCTCCCTCTCTCTTACGCCTGTCACTCGGTCCTTGGTAATATTCATTCGTGGAAGTCCCTTCCTTCTTCGACCCTCATCTTTCTCCCTCCCACTCACAGACCATGTCTCCCTCTCTGACCCCATCCGCACAATCTCTCCCTCCCTCCTTTTTTTCTCTTTACCTTCGTCTATATCTCCTCTTTCTCTTTCAGGCCCATTCTCTTCCAAAATCCCATCCAGAGGGAGGGAGGGAGAGGGAGAGAAAACTCATCGCCGTGCGCTTCACAATGAAATACATTCGCTCGGAGAATACTCGGATTAACCCGAGTTATGGCCAGTTGCTCCTTTTCTATTAATTCGCTGCCTCGACGTGATAAGCGAAGCCGTCGGAAATTTTGTCTTTTTTTTCTGTACGAGATGGGTTTTTATTCATAAGCGGTGATTAGATGCTGGGATTCCTGATTGAATATTGATTGGGTGTTTTTTGGCGCAGGGATTGAAATGATTTCCATGTTTGTAAAACTATTGTAGCAAATGCTGATTATAGGAAATAATGTGCGTCTTGTAGACCGATAGAATGTTGATCTTCGACAAAATTATATGATTTAAAATCTTAGTCTTTTAAATTTCAAGCAATTCGCAAGTTACACTTAAAATATCAAGGTAATAAAGAGTAATTAATCCTTGAACGACGAAATTATCAAGGGACAATTAGAGTTTGGAACTGACATTCCCCAAAGGAAAATACGCTTACATAACGTCGTGTATGAATATTTTTGCGAGAGAGAAAGACGGTTTCAGTTTCAATTTAGTCATTGATACATTTTAAGTGTAAGGACGTATTTAAATGGGATTAAACGACGGATTAACTAGTATAATAGCTCATCCTTGCATAGCACGGCCAAAGAAACCATCATGCTGATGACATCAAAACATGCTTTTGCTTATTGTTAGTGCTCATCTAAAAACAGGAAAAATTCGTTTCTTCAAAGAAAAAAAAGAAAAAAGACCTTATATAGTTTTAACGTTTCCCTTTGGATCGCCACTTATTTTAGACGTTAACGCTAGGACGAGCATAAACCACAAGAGGATAGAGAGAGATAAGAGAGACGACTTTACCCCTATCACCCACCATCCCACGAGAGGAACCCCCGACGAAAAAAAAAACTCTTCGATAGTCGAAGGGGTCAACATGTGTCCGAAGGTGCCTGTCACCACATTGGTCCAATCTGGCAGACCATTGGAATGCGTAGCCTCTTGACAGTTCTCTCCCCCTTTCTCAAAAAAAAAATCGTCCGACCGAGCAGCCTAAAGGGAGTAGGAGACTTGAAGGCAGTAGCAGAGGAAGAGAGATTAAGTGAAGGCATGAGAGACCACCCAACCCTACCTCCCCCCCCACCCCCCCACCATACCTCCTCCCCTTTCTTCTACGGCGTATGGCCGCTCGAGCTTTCGACGGAGGTCGGAGGGGACGAATCTTCCGCTCCTTCTTTTTTTTCCTCGAAAGACGGATTCCAGTAG
Source organism: Uropetala carovei (assembly GCA_036926305.1). NCBI lineage: Eukaryota > Metazoa > Arthropoda > Insecta > Odonata > Petaluridae > Uropetala > Uropetala carovei. Next base: position 245,942 of record JAXCHB010000353.1, read on the forward strand.
TCCTAACTCTTTCGAGAAGACCGTAAGAGATAGAAAATAAAAACGAAAAGTAAAAAAAAAGGTCCGTTTAGTTCGAAATGGATGAAAAGAGTTTTGGTGTCGACGGTGTGTAGAGGGGTTGTGGAAGGGATGGTAGGAAAGCGTGGGTGCTCTCTATCGTGACGGAGGAGAAGGAAAAGATATGGTGGGTTTTCGGAGGCGGAAAAAACTTCCTTCTAGACCAAATAGAGGGAGGTGGAGCCATATAAAAGATCAACCTCCCGACCGTTTCTTTTCTATTTCCGTCATCCTTTCCTTTCTTCTTCCTTCTTTACCTTTCTTTTTTTTTGAGGTCCCTTCTCTCGTAAAGAGGACCACGCACCCTTCCCTATATCCAGATTTCTCCTCCTCCAACCCCTGCCCCACTTTTCCAAATCTCCCAACCCCTTCCTTGTATTTTTCCCGTCATTCCTTTCGTTCCGTCATCTGAGATAGTCTCTCTCTCCTCTAAAAAACCCCTTATATAATTTTAAAAAATCCAACCCTGCCAAACCCCTCATATTTTTTTCTTTCTTCCTCTCCTACATTCACTTCTCACTCCTTTCTGAAAAAAGGAGGGAACGCCCTAAAACCCTCACCCTCCGACTTTCCTCTTATTGTGCCATTAATTTTTTCCCTCCTCCCTCCCCCTTAACCCCTTCCTCCACTCTCTTCTCTCTTTCTTCTCTCTCTCGCACTACTTCTTTCTCTTACCTTCCTCTCATAATTTCCGGTCGTGTTTTCTTTACCCATTTTTGCTCTCCGAGTTTGTTGCCGGCTTTGCCCCTTTGTTCCTTTCTCTTTCTCTCTCTCTCTTTCTCACTCCCCCCTCTTTTCCCCCTCCTCTTCCGCCCTCCTTTATCCATTCCTCAAATTCCCCTTACACTTCAAAAAGGAACGCTTTACGGATGACGTCCAGGAAAAGGATTGAATTTTTTCGAAATATATTCCCCAACCGCTCCGACGATTAGTCTTCCCCGCGGAAGAAACTCCTTGTATCCACGAAAAGGGTTTTTTTCTTCTTTCTTTCTCCTCCTTCCCGAGGAAAAGGAACAATGCATGTTTTGCGGCCAGTTGCTCGATTTCGATGTTTCTGCTTCATTTTTAGGATGCGTCTTCGAGTTCTTATTTTTCCCTTCGTAAGTTCCCTTTTCCATCTTCTTTTTTGTTCTTCTCCTTTTGTGTTACTTAATGGTTAATTTTTATAATTGGGAGAACGGGATTTCCGATAGAAAATAAGGTTACTCGAGGGTACGATTATTTTTGTTTCTTTGAGGTCAAGAAAAATTTTTTTTAGAAAGAGCTCCAAACAAACGATATTTTATATCAAAATAATGAGCAATAGTTATAAAAAATTCAGTCCATTAGGAATAGATACATCGATGAATAATACTTGAAGAAAATGTGAGGCGAATGGTTTAACGAATTAAAAACGAACATTAAGGTAGAAGTAGTAACTAATTAATTAACCCATCATAACTGCTCAATTGATCTCAAAAGCTGCCAAACTCATGAGCAGAAAAGTAATTTTTAATCTTAACATTTCATTTTTTTAATATAGGAAATTTAATAAAAATAAACTACAGAAGCCTTAAATCAACTAGTAATTCAATCAAGGGCGGGAAATGTATACATCAATTATACACGACGGTAGCAATTAAAGGTGACAATTGGCATTTTTACAAAATAAGGCAATTTAATAACGGCTGCTTTGAAAAAAAAACCTTCACTTTCAAACCTGCAGGGGCGAACGAAATACGTTTTAGGCACAACGTCGGTTTTCCCCATCTTCCCCGAACCGCAAGATTTTTACCGCTCCCAGCCTCCCAACGTACCAGTTTGAAAATTTCAAAAAGCGGGATTTCCATTCACCTAATCTCAACCGTTTCCCATATGTTAATGCCTCCGTTGTGTGGGCTCGTACGCCACCTCTTCCTCGCTTCGCATTAAGTAGGCCTTCACGAACGCGCGCATCCTAAAGAGGCGCATTAACGCTACACCGCTACAACCCCTTCCTATTTTTGGAACACAGTCATACCTCTTGTCACCCTCAAAGAATTTTCGTTTTGGAAATCTCCATACTAACCCTTAACTAGGAATTTCCCCTTTTGCCTTCGCCATAATCTCATCTTCCCCGACTCTCTCTCTGTCACCCTGCCCTCTCTTTCTCTCCCTGGGAATACATTTGCAGTGACGCTAAATATAGTACTTTCTCTCCACCACCCCACTGAACTCCTCCCTCTTTCCTCATATTCCCGCAAAATCTCTTTCCTCTTCTTTCCTTTACGTATACCTTCCACTCTCACCCTTTCTTCTAATCTTTTTTTTAATTTTCTCTCCCTTCGACCTTTCTCTTCAATTTTTTAACGCGCCCCATCATCCGAATCCTTCTCATCCCACCTTTTTTTACATCGGCCCTTACTTCTTCATGCGTATATCTAACTAAGTTTAATTTAAAATTGAAAAACCGACGTATATTTATCGCAGTGGAATCTCGTTTCGACGAATAGCGTTACTAGAAATTTTTCGTTTTAACGAACACCTTTACAACGACTTCCCAAAGTAGAAGTACTATGGGAATCTCCACTTTGGTGGAGATTTTATTTATTGTTTTGTCAATTTAATGTTTTTTTTTACCTTCAATTAGACGACATTTCGATAACAGTACAAAGTTTTATTTGAGTAAATAACTGATCTTTTTACATAATACTCAGGAATATTCGATGTCTCGAATTTATGGTAAAAATAAAAGATTTACGCATTTCCTAGAAGTTCGCCATAACGGGATGCTATCATTTTTATAACTCAACTTCTGTGTTTCACCCACATGTACCTATCCCGTGTGTGTGTATATATATATATATATATATATATATATATATATATCACCAATCCTCTCTACTTAGGTGTCAGCCATTCATCCATTTCCATCGCACTGACTTTTAATTATTTCTTTCATGAGTATATTTCCATCATAATCTTTCCATTTCTTAGCCCTTCCATCTCGCCACGAATCCTTTTTCCTACTCCCTTTGCGTATTTTAGCCTCTTGTTACTTTGCGCTTAATGTTTACCTTCACTGAAATCTTCCTTTCACTCCTTTTAGTCCATCCTTTTTATCTCCTATTCACAAACATTCTCCTACGCGCCTCCCTTTTCAACGAAAAATTCTTACCCCTGCGTTACATTCTTTCCTTCCAACTCCCAATCTAAAAATTCGTTTGAAACGACCCTCTCTCTACAACTCTTCCTCTTTTCCTCTCATTTTTAACATTTTCTTCCTCTCTCTCTCTCTCTTCTTCCTTCTGTCGACTCCAATTTACTCCCACGCTCCTTCATATCTCCCTCTCTTCTCTACCCCTCCCCCCTCTTTCTCTATTACCCTCTTCTCACAAACGTCTTTTCCTCATCTCCTATGATCTTTGTGAGACTCCCACTTCCTTTTCTCATTCCCAACCTCTCGCTTTTTCATCCCTTATACTTTTTTTTGGACCTCCACATACACATCTCCCTCTTTTCCTTTCACACAGACGTAGTCTTCTTACCCTTCCTACATCCCTATATCCTCCTCTCTCCCATTTTTTCCTTCCCTCTTCTCATTCCACCATCCTCAAACCCTCCCCCCGCTCTCTCTCTCCCTCCCTCTTTCCCTTTCCTCTCGGACTAACCTCTTATATCCTCAAAACTCCCTCCTATCTGCTTCAGACCCTTCTAACCCCTTTTGCCATCTCTCGAACCTTTATACCCTTCCCTCCTGTAAAATAAGGCCCTAACTCCTCCTCCCCTCCCCCAATCCGACCATCCTTTCCCTCTCTACACACTCTTTCTCTCTCTCCCAGCTATCCTCTCCTCCCCACGCTCCCCCTAACCCTCAAAAACGCCCTCTAAAACTCTCTTCTTTTCTTTTCCCCTCATTGCTAGCGCGCCACTCACCACTTCCTCTTCCCTTTCCCACCCTACCGTTCTCCTCTTTCTCCCCACCTTCTCTCCTCCCCCTCCTCTCCCCCCCCTCCCCCTCCCCCAAGCTCCACACCGAACTCCACTCCACCTTGTCCCCAACCCCTTTACTTCCTAACTCTTCCCATAGCCCTTCTATCCTTCCGCACCCTTCTCCACCTCTAACTCCCAACCCCCCTCTCTCTCCCCTTCCCCCCTCCCACACACATACACATTATATATCCCCTTCTAAGTTCTTCTTTTCATCCTGTTCCTTCCTCTACCTCCTCCCCACTCTCTCTTTCTCATTTCCTCCCCCTCAAAGTCACACACTTTTCAAAAAGCTCCCTTTTTCCTTCTCCACGAGTAAGAAGAAGAAAGAGAGAGGGACAGGGAAAAAGAGAGATCCCCACTCTTTAATTTAGTAATTTCCAAGAATTTTTCCCACTTTATATTTTTATTCTCTTACTTTTCTCCCTCTTCCCCCTCCTCCTCCTCCTCCTCGAAAAGGCCGATGAGTCAGCCATTGCAGGAGGGAAAAAATAAGAATGATATTATGGAAGAGGGGAAGTCAGGACAAAAAATAGGAAGGGGATGTTTCGTAGCTCGTATCCCTTATGGTACTTTTTTTTGTTGAGTCAAAAAGGGACTCATCTACGTTTTTATAAGGGTACATATACGGTTTTAGGAGTTTCTTTCTCGGATGGAAAAGAAGAGGGATAGTTTTCGGGACGAAGTAATGTTTTCTTTCAAAAACAAAGAAAAAGAGGAAAACCATTTTACAGAAGTAGGTTTGACCGTAAAAAAAAAAAAGACGAAACGAAAAAAAAAATGACGAAGGCGAGAAAAACTACGAGTTCTCGGAACGGATGCGGCGCGAAATCTCGAAAAAAAACACCGCGGATTGTTGTTTTGAGGAAAGAAAAAAATCTCTCTCTCGAGTGGCGCGGAAAATATCCGAAAGTGGTGAATAAAGGCTCTCTTTGCGGGCGTCGGCGTTCGAGATTATTTTACGGGGTACGAAAGCTCGTCGGAAGACTCGCGCAACAGTTTGGACGGATCGATGACGTAATGCTATTTACGGGAAGCTTTCATGGAGGAGGCGGTCTCTAAAACGCGCGAGGGTAACGCGTAAGGAACTCTCCGATTCCGCTCGTTAACGTAATCTTGTTATAAACTCTGCGGATTCCTTTCTTAAATGAAAAACCCCTTTTAAAACCGTTGTCACTCTGTTTACGGTTCATGCGATCAATTTTCGTCGAGCGCTTTCGATGCAAATCGTACGTTTATTGCGTCGCGTAATTAAAATTCACACCCGAGAAAAATCATAAAATGAGATTGAATAACCTTAGGAGGAGAAGTTTGATCCGAGAATCCTTGGTGATGGGAAAAACTTATATCGGGGAGCTTATGGCGTTAATTCTACCTGTTTGTGAAAAGTTGAGAAGCCTTTCCCGTGGCGTGTAAATTAGATACACTCATTTCAACAACTTATGTTCGCTATGTACTTATCCATAAAACAAGTTAAGCTTAAAGTACTTGTCAACACGAAATGCTGAATTTTAAAACACGCCGTAGTACACATTAAAACGTGAACCAGACATAATTTGCGAATTATACTACAAAAGTTCTAATTTCATTTATAACGAGTTTACTGAATTACATATGGTAAAAGGAAAGAAAGATTTTAAAAGAAAATGACTCAAAATGCGTTTATCAAAACAAGTTTTAAATGGTAAAAAGATTCAAAACTTAAAGACACTACACCACCGCCCTGTTTGTTTTAAATTACCCACATTTACTTTCAGGAAATATATGGGGAAAACGCGCGTAAATCAGTCACTTTCGATTTAATGCATGTGCCATGCATAAAAAAACTATAAAATAAACTCGAAACCTTCAAACTTCATCAATTATTCATTACCTAGGTCATAAGGAATGCCACACCTATTCGTTTACATACTCCTGTCTTCCGAAAGCAGAAATAAAAACACTTTCTCTCCTCCCATCGCTTGTCTCGCAGCCGTATCTCAAATTTAAAAATAATGATCGTATTAAAAAAGATACCCGTACCTTAAGAAAGACGAAAAGGACATTTTTAGGAAAACGCGACCCGGAATGAAAGATAAAAGTAGAAGAGCGATACCCACGTGAAAAAAAGAGACGAGGTATTCGTCCAAGAGTCATTTGTCTGGTAACGAGAGAGAGAGAGAGAGCAAGAACGAGAGAACGCTAAAGCATATAAGGGGAGTCTCTTCCCAACCAGACTTCAACATCCAATGAACAGAAAAATAATATGGAAAGGTCCTTTATCCCGCTTTCGGATCTCCCTCCATCTTTCTCTTTCCCTCCCTTGAGCTGCGCACAACCCCCACACTATTCCCTCCCCCGCCTTACCCCACCCCATTACATCCACAGTCACTCTCAGGAGGAAAAAATATATATATATATGAAAGCCCCCTCTCTCTCTCTCGCACTCACTCTCTTTCACCCCCTCCCACGACATCCTCCTCCTCCTCCACCCCTTCATCCTCTTTTCCTGCAACCCCTATCTCTCAACAGTCAGAATAACCCCCTTCTCTCCTTTCCCCATATTTTTTTCATCCCCCTTTCACATCCTTAGCCCTTCCCGAAAAAAAACCTCTCTCGCAATCCCCCGACCCTCCCTCCATTCTCTTCTACCTCCCTCTCTCTCTCTCTCCGAAACCCTCCCTAACTCTTATCCCACCCCGGCTCATTTTTTGTAGTCATTCCTCTTTCTAGCATCCCACACCCTCCTCTACCTCCCTTTCTCTCCCTTTCCCATCCTCTCGTCCCTTACGAACCCCTCACTCGACTCGTTCCCATATCCTTCCACCCCTCTTTCCTCTTTCCCTCTCTTATAAACCCTTACTCCCGGTATCTCATTCCGCCCTCCTCCCTCCCTCACTCCACATTTCCTTTTCTCCCTCCATCCCTCCCTCCCTCTTTCTCTCTCTCACTTAACTCCCCTCCACGGTTCTATTTCTTTGTTGACTACCCCCATATAGATTTGTTCTTTTCTCCCTCTTACCAACTCTTTTTCTCCTGCAAACTCGGTGTTGTTCTTAACGTAGAATTTGCGTTGGAAGAAGTAAGTTCCGTTCCGTTCCCGCCGACATTCCCGTTTTGTTTACGTTTCAGCGTTCCGTTTCCGTTCCAATGCCCGGTATTATTCCCGCTCACACTCGATTTTTTTTTCCGTAGACTTTCCCGGTAAAGTTCTCGCGCGTCCGATGTGCATCCGGCTCCTTTTCCGAAACCCTTCTCGGTTATCCGGGACCAGCGAGGTAGCTACGTCTCCGTGGGGCACCGTGCAACAATAAATTATTGTTCTAATAAATATTATGTTGGTTATGGATTAAAAGAATATATAGTGAATTTATATAGAAACGCAAATCGAAATTGAAGCTTTCGTAGTTGCCCCTCTTGGCCGATGTTTCTCGTAGGCTGCGTAGAATTATTTACTCCATTGCTTGTGACCCATTTCCTTCTGCGCATTTATACCAGTTACTTCCATTTCGTTGTTTTACTACTCTTTTTATCGTCCTACGCTCGAAAGACTTTTTTCTGTGTCTTTTCTAGAGGACCTTCTCATTCGTTCGCATTTACCTATTTCGAAGGGCATTAACAAGCGCGTATCTCGCGCTAATTTCTCTCCTTTTCTATTTCCGCTTTATTTCTCTCTCTCTCAATCGCCGTCGACTTCACGGTTGATCTGCCACTCCGTCCCTTTTCTCATTATCATGCAGTTCCTCGTTTCTCTTCATTAACCTCACTCCTTACTTTTTCATCCCTCTCTTTTCTTTTCCCCGTCCTGCCCACCTTCCACCGTCTACTTGATTCGACGTTTACTAATGCTCTTATATCCTTATCCCTTTATTTTTTCTCTCACTTTCATGATACACTCGTCTTACTTTTCCTTTAGGTCGAATGTTTTAACACCCTATTTTCTGTGTTAGTTGCATATATACATGTAGGCGAGCATTATATACACACACGCGAGAACAAATTAAAGCCTTCATCCCTCCATCGTCTCCTTTTTGTTATTGTTTTTGCCAAAACCTTCCGCGTATATTTTCATTACGATCCAATCTTTCCTCTCTGTCATTTCTCAGTGCCACTTCTCTTTAACCTTGTTCTCCTCCATATTTCGCGGAGTTATTTTGACTTCCAGGTCATTTCTTCCGTTCTTTCCCGTTTTCCGCACTAAAAAAACAGATGAAAATCTACACTTGTATTTGTCTGGCTTTCACCATTCATCATGTAGTACCTGAACGATTGCACGTCAGATTTAAGACGATCTTTCTATGGGAGGTTTTTATAAACTGTTACAGATTTCACGCTGCATTTCACGCCGAATCAACGGGCAATAATTAATTCACAATCTGAGGCACACGAGTTAGGCGTTTCTTTGTCATATAAATATTTATTTCCTAATAAGACTAAATAATGGTTTAGTGAGGAAAAAACTTTCCCCGGTTCCCTTCACGACCACCAATTGAACGAGGACTTCCAGAGGTTAAAATTTGCCGCGCGGAAGTCCGCAACAATAGACCAAATCTCGCCCCGATGCTTAATATACGAATCTCCATAATCTGGTACATGACAGCAAAAAAAAAAAGAAAACCGAGCATACACGCGGAACAAAATTTGTTTTTCGACCTTTTCCAGAGGTATTAATGCCTTTCTTCCTTCTCATTTTATCAAATTCCTTACCCCACCCCCTTTCCATTCCCGTTTATCCCCCTTATCTCTCCTCCCTCACTCTCGCCATCCTATTTTCTCATTCCGTCTCCCTCATCCTCCATTTCCACCCTCACTTTCCTATCTATTCCTTCCATCTTATTTTGTCTCCCCCGACCATTTTTCTCTCTTTATTCATCAATCTAACGTTTTCTCTCTTAGGAACCCCGAATATATACACACACACATACACATCTCGTCTCATTTTATTTTCCTCATTCAGTCCCTCTATCATCCCATCTGCCTCGTCTCGTCCGTATTTGCATTCAGAATCCTTATTTCCTTACTTACAGTGTGTGTATATATATATATATATATATATATATATATATGTGTGTGTGTGTGTGTGTGTGTGGTTCTCTCCCAATACTTCTTCACAGCAGCATTTCGAAGCCTCGTCTACGCACGTGTATACAATTTTCGTTCCATTTTTCTCTTTCTCCCTTATCCACCATCCCCTATCCATACTTCCTCCACCCTCTCAGACTTCTTCCTCTCCTCCAACTCCCTTACTCTTAGTCATCGTCTCTTTCTTTCCTTCCCTCCCTCCACAACCCGAAACCCATTTCCACTCTCCTCTACAAAACCCTCAGTAACAAATGCCCTCTCCCTTCATCTCTTTCTCTCTCTCTCCCCCCTCCCCCTTTCCACTACTACTCTCTCGCTCTTTCTCTCCCCCTTCCAACCGTCCTCTCCGTCTCCCCCTTACTCATTACTCATCCTCTCTCCCTTAAACCTCTCTCCCTCCCCTTTGCTCACTCTCTCTCTCTTTCCATTCCATGCCCTTTCCTTTCCCCTTCCCGAGACCATTCATCCCTCCCCTCTCTACTCTTCCCCTCGCCATACCCCTCATCAATTTATCCTGCTTCTCTCCCCACTACTTTATGCCACCCTCTCTCTCTCTCTCTTTCTCTCCCCCTCTCTGCCGAACCATAGTTCTCCCTTTTCCTTCCCTCCCTCCTCCCCCCCTCCCCCCCCGAACTCCCACTCTATCTCTTTTTTCTTTATATATCCCTGTCTCCCTCTCTCTCTCACTCTTTTCCCTTTCCCTCCTGCCCTTTTTCCTCTTATTAATTTCATTCCATCCCTTCTCTTCCTTATAGCCCTTCCGATCCTCGGCGTCGTCGCTTCTTACGTACAATATTTTTGCCCGGATCTCCTCCTTCAAGATCTCTCATCCTCTCTCTCTCTCCCACTTTATTTTTTTTGCTCCAAAAGAGCTTCTTATCTTTGTTCTAATTCCACGAGTTTGCTTCCCGTTCCTTTCCTTCTTTCGTCATCCATTCCTACGCCACGTGCGGTGCGTGTGTGTGTGTGTAAATATAATATTTTTCCCTCTCTGTCTCTTATACTTCTGTCACTCGTTTATTAAATGTATTTTTTCGACATTTCTTCCATCGTTTTATATATATATATATATATATATATATATATATATAATTTCATCTCTCCTTTTGCCCCCTCCCTTTTATCCGCTCGGATCTCCCCTCTCTTTTTTTTATCTTCTTAGAAATACGCTCTCTCATTATTCTTCCTTTCCTTTTCCTAAGACGGCGGAAAATCCAATTCCTTTACTGCTAAATGTTCTCTCTTCATCTCTCTTTTCTTCTTCCCCCGTATTCTTGATTTTTTTCTTCGCCTTTTATTCTTACGGGAAATCCTCAACTCGAGAAGGAAAATTTTTCCGCGGAAGGAATTTATTTATCCGTTACGATGTCCTCATGCCGAGGACTTGCTTTTACAATCGCTGTCATTTTTAATTCAGGGGGTGCTTTTTGGATGGAACGTTCGTGGCGTATTTCGAATTATTCGTGTTTTTATTTCGCGGCAGGTAGTTTCCAAAAATGATTCGAATCGCCTCATGCCTCTGAAAAGAGTAACTGATTACACTGTTGAGTTCAAAGAACATTTTTATCGCCTCACTCGAAAATGTTCACGTAGAAATTCGTACATGTTAATCTAAATATCTTATCTAAACTCAAATTATCGAGGCTGATTATTACCTAAATGTTATTTTATGAATATTTATATATGTATATATTTTATTTTGTAAGATAGAAAAACATCCACATGTTAAAGATGCTTGAGATAATTTACATAAAGTGAAGGTTAGTTTGTGAATTTTTGTAACTCGTTTAATTTCTTCGGTGGAGGCCTCTCCATATAGCACTTCATAAGAGACCCTAATGAAAGAACAGCAAAATAATTGAAATTTAAAAATTTAAAGTTTGATGTAATTTTTCCTATCGTTACCTTAAGCTTCAGGGCTCGAATTATGCCTCTCAAAGTCCCCCTAAATATACATAGTGAAATAAATCGCAGAATTGTTAGTGTGAATAGTGATAGATGTGTGTCACAAATGAGAGTACACATAAATTGATCGAAAATTTTTTAAATGGAGTCCATGATGAGAAGGGGAAAAATTCTGAACTTGACCGGGACTCGAACCCGAGACTCCGAACCCGGGACTCCGAACCCGGGACTCCGAACCCGGGACTCCCATTTGACGGGTAGCTGCTTTAACCAACTAAGCTACCAAGTCAGACTAATTGTACATTTTCGAATTGGGGTATTTACGGTGAAGAAAGTGGTAACTCAGTAGTAAACCTTACCACACTAGATGTCCTGACAGAAGCACAGCGGAAAACACCCCTACTTTATCCCAGAGGTGAGAAGATGTTAAATAAAAAGAGTGAAATGATGGAAATTTAATTTATACGCGTGTGTGCATAATACTGATCACAAATGTGAAGATTGAGAAGGAGAAAAATTCTGAACTCGACCGGGACTCGAACCCGGGTCTCCCACTTGCCGGACCTACCCGTCTCGGAAAGCAGTCAAAGAAATTCCACTCCGGCGGAATCCAGGCATTACTTTCGCGATGTAAGCGCATTGAAAAAGAAGAAGATTATGTTTGCAAAGTAAAAGAGGCTCCTTAACCTAGGTTTCAATAAAAAATTTTATTTAACTTTTGTTCTTTTCACTTGGTCCACCCTCGTTCAACATTAAATATAACATACAAATTAATTTTATACTTTCTCCCTCTTCCTTATTTCACCCTTATCGTTATAATTTCAGAAATTGTGCCGCGAGGCGTGTCATTTTTCCCTTTCATCCTTTTTGCACTCTTCTTCGTGTTTTCCTTCGACTCTTTATATCTTTCGATTTTTTCCCTCTCCACTTTAATCTCCATCTCCTCATTGTTATTTTCTCCTTTCGCCATCCACACGGAGACCCCCTCCGTCGACTTCCCATTCTATCCCAATTATTTTCGCGTTGGCCGTTTCGTTTTTCTTCTTTTCCATTCCTGGTCCTTTTTCTTTTCAGCTTCCCTTTCGTTCGTTTTCTAATTCTCACTCTCCCTACCGTTTCCTATTTCTGGTTCTCTTTCTCTACCTCATTATCTCTTTTTCTCCACACCCCCCCCCCACCCCCACCCCTTCTCCCTCACTCCTGCCGACTCGTTTCTTCTGGAAAATTTTAATGTTTTTCTCGGTCCAATTTGTCTTTAACCCTCGTGGTTTTCTTGTTATTCTCTTTTTTATACTCTAGAACGCTCAATACTTCTTCCTCCACTCTTAACTTCAGTTTTCGCTGTGTTCGTTCTTCTTTGCGTGGATGGGACTTTTTGGAGTATATTTACGGTATTTCTGAGCATACCACTCAAGAAATTCCTTTTTGAAGCACTTTTTGGATTTTTATGGAGTTTTTTCTTAGCAGAAATGTTTCGCCTAAAGGATTAAAAGCTTCTTTATGGCGCGTAACAAAAAAAAGCAATAAAAAATGGCTTAGGAAAAAAACAAAAACTTCAAAAAATATTAAGATCAATGAAATGCCTACGTTACGATAAGTAAATGTCCCAAATTAATCTACGAAAGAAGCGAAGATTTTCAACGTATTTGGTAAAAGTTAATTATCATTGTCTATATCAAAACTTTTAGATTTCATGTTTTGCTTAAAACTTGACCTATAAATTTAACCGCTTGGGGATTTTTGACCCTTACAGGAAGCGCTGAACGCTTGACAGCATAGTGTCCTCAATCGATCCACAGAATAAACAAAACCCAAAACCAACGTGTTGCTCGGTAGAATCCAATACTCAGGGGTTGCGGAAAAGGGTTTTATTAGGATTCCCGAGAGAATCTGGAGGATATTAAGAGGTCTCTCGCGTTTTATATTAACCGCCGATATTTTAGGGCACTAATAATAATAAAAATGGTTCTCTCTACACCTTCCTCCTCCTCCAGAGACCAACCAAATTAATCCGTGCTCGTAATTTATTCCTCCTCGGAGGAATATTCGGAAGCCAGCCAGAATCGAGCGATACATCATCTCGTGAAATATCCGACGCGCATTTTTCCATTTTAACAGTTTTGTCCCCGAGATTATAAATGCGAAACAATGGAAATTTCTTCGCAAATCTAAGCTTAGGATCCGAAACGTTTTACTTTGTCGGGCGGAAAAAAAGGGGGAGAAAAAAAAATTATTTTGCCGATACGGAAGTAGGGGAGTCTCTCCGCACACTATTCTCTACTTTACCGCCCCTATTTTATCCCGTAATTTTTTTTCCACCCCCGATTTTCCAACCCCTTTCACCACTCTCCCTTTCCCCCTTTCATCCCTACCGCGTAAAAAACTCCAGTCTCGTAAAATTTTCTCCCCTTAAAATTTTTTTCGATGAGAAAGGGGGGAGGGAGAGGTATATGCGGAGGGAGGAGGAGTGGGTAGGGGGTGGGGATGGAACGTTCAACCCTCTACCGTATCCGACCAAATTTTACCCCACTCCTCCCTCGACCATCCTTTCCCTCATAAACTCCTCCCGATATTCTCTTTTTAACGCATCTTCCCCGAGTGCTTGCAGTCTGTCTCTCGCCCAACCGCCCACCCTTTCCCTTTTTTTCCCACCCTAATCATCCCCCGCCAATCTCTTTCACTAAACTTCCTCCTTTTTCCTCCCTTCAACCTTATCCCTCCCTTGAAAAAAAAAAAAATTCCACTCCCTTAAATCCCATATCCCGCACCCCGTTTCTTTACTCATGGCCGACCCCTACGTCATTCGCCCAGACAAATCCCTAGGCCGACTACGATGCAATAGCATATACAACCATGATACTTATTTCCCGTCTTTCCCTCGTGTATCTTTTTTTTCTTTCTCGCCTAACTACCTTTCCGTCACACTTGTTCATTTTTTATCTCGCTTCCTCGACCTCTGTTATTTATCCGAAGAAATTTTCACGTCCCTTTCATTTCCGCCTTGATTTCATTCGATTCGTTCCTCAGTTTATAATAAGAATTTTTTAAAAAAACTCTGTCGCTATGTAATGAGGCTAAGATCTAAGATTTTAGCGAAACACGTCCCATTAAATAAATTTTGTCTGGAAGTGTATCAAGTTTTATTCATTCTACGTTGATGAATTTCAAATTTTGGAAATTTAAATGCAATCTTACGCACAATACAGTTCATTCGCCTTATATCAATTAAACGCACGTCAAATTTTCCATTGCTGCAGTGCCGCTAGGATTTATTTCCCCTCTTTCTGAAATCCTTGGTATTTTGGCTTATATACACCATTTTATTGTCACTTCTCTCTTTTTAACCATCATCACTCTTTTCATTTTCTGATTTTCGCTCTTATCATACCTTTCCTCGAACCCATCCCTTCAACTTTCGAATCTCATTCTGCTTCCCGTCTCATCTCTACCATGCTCACTGATACATTCTCTTGTCTGAATCGTATTTCTATTTACCAGTGCTTCTTCCACTCTCGCTTCGGCCAATCATTTATCAGACCCCCCCCCCCCTCTCCCTTGTTTTTCCCATCCTGTGATGCTCCTCTTCTATTTCCACCCTGCCCATCCGCAATTCTCCCTCCTTCTCCTTCCCCCATCTCCCTTTTTCACCCCGTGCGACTCCTTTAATCATCTTTTCCTCTCTTGTCCCCCGTATCCATTGCTTATATTTCTCTCCTCCCTCTTTGTCCTTACCTCGCTTCCCTTCAATCTCCCTAATCAATTTCTATCCGTATATACCCATCCCGCGGGTTTATTGTATATTTCTTTTCCTCGACCGTAAACCCGGCGGATTTATCTACACGGGTGGGTGAGCGCGTTTTTCCATCCGGTCCAACGTACTTCAATTGTTTCTTCCGTGTAATTCCGGCATCTCTTTCCAGCCTGGTACTAAGGTTTCCACTATGTGCAGTGACTGCTGAGAGGAATGGAAAGCCCTATTTAGATACGGCTTGAGTCTAAAGATCAAATGTGATTGAATGAACGGTAATAACAGTAATGGAGGATGTCGTAAAAACAAGGTGTGGATCGCAGATGAATTCACAAATGTGTAATAATAAATGAATAAGAGCTTTAATAAAAAATAAATAACATATAATAAATGAATAACAGCTTTATTTAATCTGAGTGAACCGCTGATGTTTATTGAAAATAAAACCGCTGAAGGAAAATAAAACTTTTTCATCAGTTTTTATTATTTATTCATAAAATAATAATATCTCATAAATACGCCATGAGTCGGTAACAAAACAAAAAGCGTATCTGACCCACTAAATGCGTGTTACCTGTTTAGATGTAATTTAAACTAACACTTGTTGTTTTCCATTATTCTATTGTTATTAAATGCTCTTTCATTTATCACAAAAATTCCCAAATGGTCATTTCGTTTCTCCTTTACGTATTTATGTCCCCTTTTTGTCACCATGAGCAAATTTTGAGGATACTAAATTTTCTTCCAGAAAAATTCTCTTGCCTCATAAAATTATAAAGACTTCATCGACATCCGCAACGTCTTCCTCACCACAAATTCCATCCGATCGAATACGAAATTAACGGCAGAGTTATCTCTCCTCTCCATCAAAATACGCAGCAAAATCAAGAACGAAAAAGAAAACCGATAAGTAGTCGCTAAAAATGACGAAATAAACAGCCACGTAACGCTCGTGGTATTTATCGTTCATGCGCACTCGAAGATTAATTCCCATTCACCATTTCACTCCTCACCGTAATGCTCCTGGTATCTCTCCACTCACTCTCTCTCTCTCTCTCTCTCTCTCTCTCTCTCTCTCTCTCTCTCTCTCTCTCTCTCTCTCTCTCTCTCTCTCTCTCTCTCTCTCCTTTTTTGCCAAAGACGCACCGAAGCAATCGCACCGCCCGCACTCTCTTACTATCCTCATCTCTTCCCAAAAATAAATCCAATCTCACCTCCCTCCATTTTCCCCTTTCCCCCCCATCTCTCTCCTTTTTTCTACTCCCACTCCACCTCAAGGTATACAACCTTTTTTTTCCTCTTTCCGCGGAATCGTCCCCCTCCTACTCCGCTCTCTCCTATCTGCTTCCCTTTATCTTATCCTCGATTCTTTCCATCAAAGAGTACCTCACCCCCTCCCTCTCGAACACCCTCCCCTCCCCTCCCCCTCTCTCCACCTCTTCCATCAACCGTCCCCCCCCCCCCACTATTACCCTCCCGCCACACCCACGCCTGACTCTCCTCCCCTACCTTCTTTTATATCTTTCCTTTCTTTCCAACATATTTCAATCTTTGCTCTTCGCATTTCCCACTCCTTTTCACGAGAAAGGGAAAGAGGGAGAGGAAAAAAAAATGCTTCCACCCTATTCTCCCAACTCACCCCTTACCCATCCCTCACTCCCTACCTATCTCTCTTTTCCTCCACGTCGATTCTTTTCTTCTTTTATATATATTTTTTTTCCTCGGGTGCTTTATGTGTTTCGTTCAAATTTTCCTTTCCCTACTCTTCTTTCTTCCTCTTCTTCTTCTTCTGCTCCCTCCTCTTTCCTCCCTACCCTCCCGCTCCGATTCGTATCTCCTCCTCCCTTTCCCTATTGATTGCGTCAATCGGCGTGGAGCGAGCTTACTCTTTTTTTTTTTGCCTCTTTCTCTCTTTTTATTTTCCCCTCCTCGGATGAAACCCGCGTGTGCGTGTGAGCGTGTTCTGGCTCGGTCTTGAATCAATGATTTCGCTCACAGAGGTTATTCTTCGGAAGTTTTTACTTTTATCATCGTTGGATAAACTATCCCCCCTTCCGTTCAGGAGAATAGGAGGTGCGAGCAACTGTCTAAGTATTAGTTTCAAGGGAGTTGGTGAAAGTTTACGCGATAAAAACGACATGATTGCGTTATCGGGAATTTTTACGCAAGAAATGGGTAGGGAAGAGAGCTGGATGAAAAAGACTTATGGCCAATCGAACATACGTGTGCCGGTGTTCTGATAAAATATTAAAATGGCTATTCGCTCGAACGGTTTTGTAATAGCAAAGTTTTCAAGAATTTCTATGCGTGTTTTCTTGATTCACGTTCACGGATTCTACTGCTACAATACCATTACGAATAACCCTATTCCTTGTTTCTAATGAAGATCAAAACGAAGGTATTTTTACCATTTAAAAGTGTCCGTGGAAAAGAAAGTAGATATAACTCGAGTTTTAATGCAATCGACGCGAATTATTAATTTGACGACTTCTGAGTTTTATTCCATAAAATTAATCAATGTTTCCCTCGATTGAAAGTGATCCACTTACACTAAAACAATTTTTTCTAACTCATCACACTTCGGAGCAAAAAATATGTAGACAACTTCCACAGGCTGAATTCATTTACTTGTAAAACAGAAAATTTCCTCAAAAAAGTTTCCGTCTCTTTTAAAAAAAAAGTAACCGTACAGTCAAATGACATGTAACCAAATATTGTTTGTACGTGCAAAGAATTACCGTCACCTTTCAGAGGACGTTTAAAAAAAATGAGGAACGTAAACGGAAGATGAAACAGATACGCGCATGAGAATGTTCAACGGTTTGGAGAGTTAAAAAACACTTTTTTTTTTCAAATCCATAACATCGGAATTTTTTCATGTTGAGCGATTCAGAATGCGATACCTTTTTTCCTTCCTTTTTGGGATAATAATAGTATCACGAAACCCTGGGAAATGCTCCTCGATTTTCTTCGTTTCGTGGATTCTCCTTTATAATCTTTCCCCTCTCTTAGCGTTTTTCAAAGGGATTCTCCGTATTTCTCCCAAAAAACCTCTCTTTCGGAAATTCGCTTCCTCGTCTTACGGTGTATATCAACTCCGCCGAACCATCTCATCTCCCTTTTACTTAAAAGGACCGAATGTAACATCCGACCTCATCCGTAAACTTCTTCGCCAATTTTTGCCCCTTTCCGGAGCATCCGAATACGCAACTGATGAAAGAAGTTTTTAGGGATACCGGAAAGAGAGTTGACCGATTTTTTATTCATTCCATTAAATCTGACTGACGAATCTTTGATTTTCCGTCAGATTTCCTCCTAGCCGAGAGAGAAAGAGAAATAAAATAGGAACGGGATAAATGAGACGCGGCATTAATAAAAACGCCGAAAAAATTAATTCTTAAAAGAAGCAATAAGGTACGGGAGTTAAGTCAATTAAGGTGCCGGCCAGGGAGAAAATTAAAAAAAAGGATCGTATTTCATGGTTGGCCGATACAGAAATAATAAAAAAATAATAACCAAGAATTGGATGATTAAAAGAGTACCGATTGCGATACGGGACACTTTTAACTTATCTTCGATGTTAAATTAGTTTCGAGGTATATTTAAGGCTATTTCGTGAAGGAATCGTATGCGACTCAGGTCAAAGAGGAGCTCGTGGAATATTTGTGAAGAAATAAAAATTGCTGAATGATTGAGATTTGAAGAGTTTTTGCAAAACTTAGGCGACGAATGAGTTCAAATCATCTCAAGGATAATATAACGACAAATAATTATGATATTTTTAATAAAATAGTCCGCATTACGTGAGGTTGCTTCATTCGATTAATGGGGATGTAATATTTAGCTATGTAGTATCTCAGAAGGTGTTAGACATAAGTGATTGTCTGCTTTATTCGATTATTTCTATGTATCGAAAACATTTTTCTAAACATTTTTTGCGGCAAACACCAAGGGTTAATTGTTTAATATTAGGTTTAACTTTTATCATTGGTCGACTAAAGTTATATTCTGCAGCGCTGAGGATGTAATAGCAATCAACATGATATGCAATTTGATAAATTCAGTAATTATTTCACAGAACGCAAGCTTGACCGCCGAATATTTTAGTTGCTCATTTGACTTTTTCAGGAACAAAAATTATAAGGACCTTTTTATACTTACTTTCCTTTACAATTTCCATTCAGTTAAATACGTAATATACATTTTCCAGCGATAAAATAACTTGAACTCAGTAAAAAACATTCCTTTCAGGCAGTTATTTCTTAACAGATCTTCTCGCCTAAACGTGATTTAAACGCCAAATACATTGTATCGATCCGCTTAAATCCACACCTATGTCTCAATAAAAATTTTATAGCATATAAACCGGTAGGGAATAAACGTTTTCCGAATAAAGAAATGCGCGTGATACGATCACGTTAATATCTTCGACCATCTGACCAGCCGAGTATCTATTGAAAAAGGTGTGCGGAAAGTTTACATCTCTCTCTCTCCATGTAAATCTATAAAGAAAACAAAAAAACTGGGCGCATCACTTTAATTGATATGTATTTTGTAAATCATTCGAAATCTAGCTCCAGTATCAGCGTATCGATGTATTGTTTCCTATTTAAATTACTCATTTCGGTTTTATTCTTAAGGGTAAAAATTACTACTTCAAAACTTATCCTCGGTTTGCAACATATCCCCTCCCGCCTGATCTAAGGCCAAAAAAAAAAAAATGACGATCCAGTTAGTTAAAAAAAAAAGACTTCCTTTTCGAAAAATGCCGGTGGAGAGATGACATTTCATGTAGACGGAAAGAGAGGACGTCGAAAAATGAGAGAGTAGAAGGTTCTAGTCGACTCTCCAGCTCCAGTATCAGCGTATCGATGTATTGTTTCCTATTTAAATTACTCATTTCGGTTTTATTCTTAAGGGTAAAAATTACTACTTGAAAACTTATCCTCGGTTTGCAACATATCCCCTCCCGCCTGATCTAGCGCCAAAAAAAATGTCACGATCCAGTTAGTTTAAAAAAAAAAAGACTTCCTTTTCGAAAAATGTCGGTCGAGAGATGACATTTCATGCAGACGGAAAGAGAGGACGTCGAAAAATGAGAGAGTAGAAGGTTCTAGTCGACTCTCCTCTTCCTCGCTCTCTAGAAACAGTCATCTGTGACAGCTTGAAGCGGGTGTTCTGCCGTTGTAGCGCGGGGGTCTGTTGCCCAGCGACGGAGGGGGGGAAGAGGAGGAAGGGATGGAATGAGAGTGAGAGAGAGAGAGAAAGGAGGAGGTGGGTGGGTGGGTGGTAGCAAGGCGACCTCTAGCCGGAACGGACATAACCTATCGCAAGGCGGTCCTGAGAGAGGTCCAGCGCACACATACACCCCACTCCAACGCCATACACGAACCCCTCCTAACTCACTCTGTCTCCTCAACCCCTCCCACTCCATCTCTCTCTCTCCTCGCTTCCCGCAGACCCTTCCCCATGCTCACGCATCTCCCTCCATTTCCCAAATACCAAATCCTATCCCAACCTTCTCGTCTCGTCCCCTCTTCTGTCCTTTCCTCTCTTCCTTCTTTCGCCTTCCCTCCCGTCTCCTCGACCTCTTTCGCAATCTCCTTCCCGACACGCCCGAGCAACAGAGAGAAATAGATGTTCGCGTCGAATTTTTGTCCTTCGA
Source organism: Uropetala carovei (assembly GCA_036926305.1). Classification (NCBI taxonomy): domain Eukaryota; kingdom Metazoa; phylum Arthropoda; class Insecta; order Odonata; family Petaluridae; genus Uropetala; species Uropetala carovei. The sequence continues at coordinate 266,326 of JAXCHB010000353.1, forward strand.
ACGGTTGTTCGACTGCGGTTCGTTCACCCATTATTTAAAGCGAATGCAATTTTTGGTAAATGGGATCCCGTTGGATCGTTTTGAAACGAAATTCCGGATCGAGTTCTCTGGCGGTGAAAGTGATTTATCGTGATAATGAAGTTTTAACCCTAATGCCCGAATTACTTCACTTGACATTGACAAATTGATTAAAATTTAAAATAATTTTGTTGTGTCCAGTTTAAAAAAAAAAGGATTATTAATCTTGCTTAATGGAAGGTATGTATTCTCTGCATCCGCACATCATTCTTAACAGGCGAAAATTTTAGTAGTAAAAAATTCTAGAGGCTTTTTTTAAGGCCGGAATATTATTTTTGCTTTATTCTGCGTAAGTGATGGTGTTAACTTTTAAAATACCTACAGTTAGAAGACGATAAATTAGATTAGTAAACATTTGTCTAATTTGGAGTTTCTTCTTCCATGCAAGAGGGGAAGGTAAAATAAGCACCACGAAAAACTTCAAAAGTATTCGATATTTAGTGTTTTACCAAATTATTGTATTATAAAAATATCGACACGTTCCAACCTTATACTATAGCTGGCCAGCGCCTATAATAACTTTAAATAAATCGCACATCTTTCTTAAGAGTTTCTTTTTTGTGACTAGAGCAAAGTCATGTGCTAGTTCCATTTAAAAAATCTGGCACTCACTCAATCTATTCCAAAGCTCGTTCGATTTATTATGCAGTTAAAGTGTCTTAAGTGCAATAAAGAGGCCTTGAAGAGAAAAATCTGCGTCTGTAAGTCTGATGGAACAACTTTATAACTTGCGCACTTATCATCCACTTTATGGGGACAACAGAAACTTTTCTATTTACAAGGAAATGTCGCTGACGCCATTTACGTAGTTGAATGCCGTTCGAAGAATCTATGATAGATAATGGCGATAGAAAATATGAATCCAAAGAGTAAAAAAGTCATCAATACAAAGATCGCAGATGCTTCACATTTATTGATCGATCAGTCAGCATTTGGGCGACAGTCTTCATTGAGGATCACATCAGAATACAGGTGTTTGAGAAAGACCTCCACGGAAAGACATTAGACCTTATGTTAATGATATAAATTACATTTTTATTGTAAGAAATTATTAATGAATTTAGTTGTATTACAGCTTAATAATTGGTAAAAGCGATTCCTTTTCGCTAAAAAAGGATTTATAAAATATAATACATATTTTTATATAAAAATTATACTTTCGGCTATAGAAATACGCGCATAAGACCGCTAGTTACACATACCTTTTATAGAGCAATTTTCTTTTAGCCTTCAAGATAGAGCCTAACGTTATCAATTGAGAGAGCGGATTGATAGTTGTACCTATGCATTTGATGCAAAAAAAAGCGAGGAAATGCCCTCAACGTCCATTTTTTATTTCGCAAAGAAGATTTGTGAATAAATTGTTTCTCGCCTCATTCTTTCTCTAATTGGTAGGCATTCTTATAGCACTCCGACATCTAAGCCATGAACCGGCGTGAGCCAGTTATCGGAAAACAGTCTCCTGGCTGATGGGAGGGTTCTTAACTCTCAGGTCACGCTCTTTTAATGGCCTCGCAAACCGCATTTATTAGGTTCTCTGAATGCATTCCGTTTAATACCGCGCTTACTGTTTCTTTTTCAGGGGAGCGACAGAAAAAAAAAGAATCACGCAGGCCGCGATAGGGAATATGGCTCCTTAACAATTCTCCTTCGCTCTTAATTATTTTTAAGCACGAGTAACTCGAGGCAACGAGACGTGCAATTTGCGCTAACGTGTAGGCGGCTACGGTAAATGGATGATTAGGGTGTTAAACGCCAGAGCCATTGTGTTGCCGGCAAAGGGGAAAATTCCGACGAAAGGCTTTCTTTTTCATTTTATGTCATCTCTTTCATCTGCTGACCTCAATAGACGTTGGCAGATAATTCGAAAAAAATACCGCGTTAACGTGTCTTTTTTTTTCTTAGTAAAGGAACGAAAAAAATCAATTGGAACGGCTTTTTAGGATTTGTGTCAGATAATTCAAGTATTAACCTATTCCAGAATTGATGAATGAAAGAACGTTTGTTTTAGCGACGAAATGCGCAATTCGTAACGAAACTTTTCCTTTATTTTTCGCGAATACGAGGGATCATCGACTCACTTTTAATCATTCACTAACACTCAATGACCAGCCGGTTTAAAAAAAAAACGCATATATTTTCTTTCTTCCGAAATAGTTTTACGAATTCACTATCGAAATGAGGTTCGTATAAAGGTAAACGCAGGTTATGCTATGCTAAGGTGTCGGGACCCGCATCCGTCCCTCTCTCTCTCTTCCTCTTACTTTCTCACTGTTTATTCACTTATTCAATACGCTTTGCGGGCGAATAAAATGCGGGTTCTCTCGGAATCGGGAAAAAGGGAAAGCTGTCAATAAAAATACCCTCTGATCTTTTCCTTCCCTCCTAAAGTGGCCACTCCATCATGAAGGAAGACCAGGGAATTTTTCTAGCGCGAGGCAGAGGAGGAAGCAAGCAGAAACGGGGAGGAGGCTTAAGAATGGCAACCTCCCTCCTTTTTATACGACGCCTAAAAGCCGCCGCAAAAGAAATTCAGCGTGTTATGAGTCTGGGAATTCTAGCAACAAAATTTTGGGGTTGATCCGGTAGGTTTTCGAAATAAAATAAAATCTTATAGCCAACGGATCGAAACTGTCATTCGCCAGAAACCTTTATCCGAGAAAGCTACAAGACCGAGCGCATTGGCGGATTGAAAATGTAATTCACCTTCCAATTGGAATCGATAAAAAGGTAATAAAATGTTAAAAACTTAATGAATTCAAGGACAAAATAACTGGAGCGTAGTGCAGTAATTAATAATTGTGAGGGATGCTGTAGGTAACGCTCGAGGATGCCGACGTATCGGACTCAATTAAAAATCCGGTCGTGGATCGCTGCGTTTTATCCGAATCCAATTCCAGAATCATACAAAAAAGAAGGTAACTTCACCAGTATGGATGAAAAATTTTTCATTGGTCAAAAAGGTTATACCTCGCGCCTACATCTGACCAAAAGGTTCTAAAAAAGAATGCATAGACGAAGCGTTTCATTTTTCGATACGCGGCGCGTAGCATTTATTTATAGCGGGGATAATATCCGCCTCCACTTAGGCGAGGATGAAATATTCATCTCGGCGAAAAAGGTCAGTTTTCAATCGGCATTGGAAACATAAACTTATGAATTTATAAGAGCGGGAAGGCGAGGAGGATAAAAGAAAATTCCTAGAACCGTGAATATTTCATGAGAAAATAAGTACGCGGAATATCAACAACGTTATGGAAGGGAAATGGAGGTTAGAGAGAGAGAGAGGTTCAGGGAAAGGAAAATGTGGGAAGATAAACAACCCGCCAAAAACGGTATCGGCCGATTGGAGAGAGAGAGAGAGAGAGAGAGGGAGAGAGGGAGAGAGAGAGAGAGAAAGAGAATCGATCGAAAACTGGAATAACAAGAAGAAAAAAAACAAAAAAACCCGAATAATCGAAAATGTATTTTTTCCGTAAAGAAACGCGCAAAGAAAGAAGTTGATTATACCGAGAATGAAAACCTTCAATGGAGACGAAACGAGAAGAGAAAATGAAAGGATGAGGGAGCGAGGAGGACGAAGATAAAGGGATAAAGAGAAAGTGTCGCTGAAGGATGTGTCGAGGGACGCGGAAGCGAAGAAGATCGAATAATGAGCGAAAGGAAGAAGGGAAGAGAGGAATACAAAAGGAGCGAAGGTAAAGGATAAAAAAAAGGGATCGAGGGAAGGAGAGCGCGCGAGACGGGGAGAAAAGAGAACGCCTTTAATCTTTTTACGCACTAAAACCAACCTTCTCTTTGCGTCTGCTCCTCCTCCCCCCTTCTCCAACCTTCTTTTCGACCCTGCCTCTCATTGACACTCCCCTCTATCCTCCTCCCTGGCAGCCATCTTTCTCCCTCCTCCCGAAACTCTCTCCCACCCCCCCTTTAACCGCCCATATTTTTCAATATTCTCAACCCCCCCTCTTTAGCCGATCTTAGAACACAGGGTGGGTTTGGCTATAGGGGAGGAGGATAAAGAAATGGGGACAGCTAGGGGTTGGAAAAAGTAGGGGAGAGGGAAAGGAGAGAGGAGATTTGAGAGAGAGAGAGAGAGAGAGAGATGGTAGATACGGCCATGAGAGATGGAAGGGTAGGCGGGAGGAGGTGTGGGTTGGGAAAGAGGGTTGCGAAGGGGGAAAAGAGAGGGGGAGAGAGAGTGCTTACGAACATCGGGGAGTTGGCACATGCAGAGAGCATTGAGAAGAGAGAGAGAGGGAGCAGGGAGAGATGGCGTACAGAAGGGGGAGAGTTGAGGCCGTTGGAAGAGGGTTAGATAGGGAGAAGGGGAAGTCACGTGGAATGGAAGCGGGGGGGGAGAGAGATGGAGGGAAAAATAAGGAGAGAACGACTGAGAGGAAAGGGAGAAAGGAGGGAGGATAGACTCGTAAAGGGGAGAGATGGAAACTCGAGGGAAAGGCGACGGGAAGGAAAAAAAAAGGAGAGAGAGAGGAGAGAGCGTTAAGCAACCTTTGCGTAGAGGGGCGTCGGAATTGGAACAAGGAGAACGCCAAAGGAAAGAAACGCCGTTGAATGGTGTTGTTTGTTTATTTAGAGTGGCGGAGCTCGACCGAGATTGTTCAAAGAGTTATGCCTCCGATGTGGAATAAGGAGGCGATTATATCGCGACAATTAGTTTGAAACACTACCGTCGTACGTATACTATGACAGATTTGGATCCTTTTCAAAAATACCCGCCACAACGCTAGGGGAACGACTGTGAATGGAAGGAAGACTATAAAACTGAACGAACGTGAAATCTTGGCTAACCGTATAAGGTTATGTCGCGTTTAAGTAGAGAATGTTATGTGCCGTCTGTAATGGTTTTCAATAGCAGCAAAGTGCTTTGTTATTGAATGCAAATAAAAGACTTGTGAACGAGCTATTCGGTTCGATAAAAAAGATTAAAGTAAGAAATATTGCCCTAAATCGTAAGAGTATTTTATGATTTTGCTTCCTAAGGCAATCGATGGGAGAGAGAAATTTTATATCAATGATCTCGATGCAAAAAGAAAATCAATAAAAATTTTCGGAGGTCAAAATATCTGCCTGAAAAATAAGTGATATAATATACAAAATACGTTACTTAAAGAGAAATAAATGTCGCATAAGATGTTCTTTGAAGTTGTACTTACAGAAACATATAATACTGCACAAAATAAGAAAGTGTACCTTTTTGCTTGAATCTGAAATAATATTTCAATAATGACGTAATATGTATGTAATATACAGGTAATTATACAATCAATTTATCAAGACTGGGTAAAAGACTAAATGACAAAGTTATCTCGAGAAAATATAACAACAAAAGAATTTATGTAAACAAAACCTTCATCTTCCTTAGATTTTCAAGTCTTTCGTAAATATATCATCGCGATTTTATTTCATGGAGACCTTTTGAAAGTAAATTAGTTAGAATTGATAGATACATTTGCTGAGAAGGGTTGCATCTTTCGCACCTAACCTTTCAGGAATAAAATAAAAAGGCCCCCTTCCTCGACCTCGCTAATTACTGTTGTGACCTCAACACAACTGGGGAAACATCTGCGTAAGAATCAGAGTTCTCAGCCGAAGAAACCATTTTTCTAAACCGTCAGCGAATCAAACACGGCAGTTATAAGCGAATGAACTTTCTTTATTTCTTTTTTTCATTCGAACGCCTCGCCATCAAACGTCAAATTATTCGGGCAAACTTTTAATAGGCACCATTTGTTGTAAAACGATCGGAGTTCGCTCAAAAGCTAACGCTGACGTTTTTCGTGGGATAGCGGACAATTGAAAAGATAAATACTTATCTTAAGGATCTCTAATAGCCATAACAAGCTTATAAAATTGAAAATTTTGGTCCAACCATTTTCTGACTCTCTCTAATTGAACCTCCCAAAAAAACTCCGACTTCCATCGGATGAAAATCGCCGCGCGAGACTCGAAAATAAACAGTCCATCAACACCGCAGGGACACTGCGGAACCTCCCACGTCTTCTTCGCCGCGGTAGTTACCACCAAAACCACCCTATCGACGAAAAAAAAAAACGTTTTCACCCACTCCGCGTACAGTGTCTCTAAGGCAAAAGCCAAACGGGAGAGCTGTCAAAGCCAAGAAACACACACACACACCCGCACTTCACGGTCAATAGGGCGTGTTCAATACGACGTCTCTGCCTCCACGCGAGACAGACCGGTTAGTAGGTAAGACTACGGAAAAAAACAGCTAGGGTGGTTAGGAGGATAGGATAGGAAAAAGAAAAAGAGAGAGGGTGAAGGGTGAGGGTGCCATATAGCCCTGAGCTATACGGGAAAAGTATTGATGGGGCGGAGGGGAGGAAAGAGAGGAATAGAACAGATGGCCCGAGGGTGGTGGAGTAGCGACGAGGAGGTGGCGAGGGAGGTAGAGAGAGACAGTCAGTGTGTGTGTGTGTGAGAGAGAGAGAGAAAAAAAAGGAGGGAGATAGCTATAAGCCCCCCGAGGGGTTCGGGGGGAAAGAAAGATAGGGAGAGACGGGGCAGTGAGGAGGGGGAAGTGAAAGAGGGAGAGAGAGAGAAAGAGAGGTTCACTCTGGAGATAAAGTATTTTTTGTGCAACCCTCGTAGGAGGAGGGTGGAGGACTCTGAGGGAGGAAAGATGATGCAAAGAGAAAGAGAGAGAGAGAGGGTGGGGAAGGGATTAAGGGAGGAATAGAGAAGAGGGTTTATGCTTGAGGGGAGGTATATATATATGAGAGGGTAGGGTGTGGGAGAAGGTTGGTATTAGAGAGAGAGAGAGAGAGGAGTTGGGTGTGCGTATGTGGTGTGGGGGAATGAGGAGGGAGGGAAGAAGGGTAGTTTTTGGAGAGGGCTCTTAGAATAAAAAAAAGAAAGAAAAAGGGGTTGAGAAGGAAAACAAGGAAGTGCGTGGGTCGAAGGGTGGATATGTACGAAGGAAGAGGATGGAAATGCACGTAAGGGAGAGATGGGGAGGAAAAAGGGGTTGATGATTAAGGTTTTTCCAAGTTGGCGAGGGAGTAAGGGTTGGAGGCAGATTTGGGAAGGCTTCTTAATGGGTTTTTCGCTTCCTTTACCCACCGCGATACTAAGTGAAGGATTGTGTGTTTATTTGTAAAGTTCTCGGTTGCCGATAAGGGTATTATGGCTGCAACCCCCTAAGAAGCGTCAGCTGCTTTATCGGATGGTTTTTGGGGGAGATGGTTACAAATCGCCGAGAAGACGTTTTACAATGAAGAGATACATCTATTATAATTAGGAATGACAGAAGGGCAAAATAAACGGAAAATTAAGCAAAAATTAGTTGAGGTGGACATGCTTTTCTGTTGATAAGCTAGTTAAACTTCTGACTTTCGCCAAAATTTTAAAAAACTATTGATTTTAAAATGCGGAAACACGAATGATAACAATTAATTATGGTTAAAGATACTGAATTAAAATATATTTCGAAATATTGACACGACTTTTGCGGGAGCAGAATGGAAATAATTCCATGCCAGAATTTATGGGTCCTTATCTCCCTAACGAAGACATATTATGTTTTAAAATTTTCTTCTATAAGAACGATCAATCCATAAAGTTCTAATTTGGAGATAAACATTTATAAAGCCGGTTACAAAGAAATTAATAATTCAAATAGCGAGAAGGGGAAAAAAAATTAAATGGTCTTTTAAATTATTTAATAAAAATATTAATTTGTCGAATCATCTAGCGATATATTGAATTACATATAAATCCAGACATTATGACGAGAGAAATCCTGGATCGAAAAAAATAGCTACTATATTTTTTTAAACGATCATTTATCTTTACTACCATAAATTTTTCGCATATTTTCCAATCTGTATCTCGTTAATCATTCTAATATCTATTTAAATACCACGATTATTTAACACAAAGAGTTATTTTGATAATTATGACGATTTTGAATCCTGGAATTCAATCGTGAAACTAAAAAAATGAGGTTCAATATGCATTAAAATATATTTTTTCCAATGCAATGCTATCACGTAGGTTCGAAATTAACTTTTTCCCTGATTATGGCAGATTAAGGAACATTGCAAGAACATGTGGCTGGAAGTACACTGCACTTTAATTCAAGCGAACGAGCCGTTGTGTAAACAAACCGCGGAAAAATCATTCTGAAGTAACAAAAAAATTTAATGCTCCGGGCTTTAAGTGGCACGCGTCTGAACGGCCTTCGTCCGAATGATGTTATATTGTTGAAGTAAGCGAAGTGAACGGAGAAAAGCTATTCTATTTTTTCTATTTGAGGAAAACACAATACTAAAAGAAATTGCAATTTTCTACACACTCACCAGATATTTATTACATGCGTTAAACTTCCCTGATGTTTTATGCATAACAATCGATGATGACCAAGCATCGATGAAACTTTTGACGATACGGTGATTTCAACGTGGTAATACAATTCATCATAATATGATTCATATTTTATAATCGTCTTATTACATATTAAGAAAAAATGCTGTCGGAAATTTTAGTTTAGACGTAAATTTCTTTATTGCCTTTTTACAATAAAATGATCAATCCCACAAATACTGCTTTTTGCGCCTGACTTCAAAATACGGAGACATTTAATGGATTCTATTTTCACGCTATACTTACAATTTAAAAAGTAAAGTTATAAGAAAAAAATCCTTAATAGCTACGTGTGTTGAATTATGAAATAGTTCCTAAGTCAAACATTTCTCAGCGCTTAACAAAAAAGAATTCCTTCTAAAATAACTACGCAAAATTTAAAAAATCGTTTTCGCAAAAAAAATCCACCTTCAATGCCTTCATATACATTTAAATCGATACGCTCGCTAAAATAAATCCAGAGCCTTGCGGTCTCTCATTAATATCTAATTAATATAATTGCGATTACTTCTCTTTGGCAAACAATCTCGCAAAGTGCAAACATATGGCAGCCATAAGCTCCACCCATTCAAATTGAACTTCCCTTTTACCTTAGAAAGTTGTCTACACAATGCTCCCGTTAAAGAAATCTCAGAAAGGCAGTATGTTTGGAATGCCATACATTTAATGCACTCTCTTAAGAGAAACACTACACATGCTATTGTGAAGTCAGTCACTTAATGATAACGTTATGCGTCCGTTACTTCCGCCGATGCAAATCTGCTTCTGTCGTGAAGTATTTTACAAGCACGATATGTTAGAAAATGGACCTTTGTGAATAACTTATGAATGGATATTTTATAGCGTGAAAAATTTCCAACGTTCTTACCTTTGGAGCAATGAATTTTCTGGTTCATTGCACAGCCGGAGAAATTATGACCTCGATACATACCTAAATTACGCTTCTATTTTGAAGGTCTTGACCTGTTCTCGATCTTTATAGACTACCTTTCCAGACGCTTTAAAGCTTTCATAGAGGTTTATTTATATCCCAATAAATCTTAAACATTAATAATTTCAGATCTGTGAGGCAATGAAAACCCTTTCCACTAAACGATAACTTGACCGCATAAGTGCCGATTGAACTGAATTAATTATGGTAATGATACCAAGTAGAAATTGTACAGTCAGGAATGAAAATGCGGAATAAGCGTGGTTAAGCCGCACCCATGGTTACCGAAGGCCGCAACAAATGTTTATTCATATGAATATGCATCTCTTTTATTATTCAGCATTTAAAGATATTTTTTGAATTGCAAATTTTTCGTTACTCGCGTTTCTTGATACAATTTCATTGAATAATTATTCTCAAGAACATCCCATTATTGAAAGCCATTTCCGTGCCTGCGTAAATTTATTAGCTCTTTATTTCATTTTCATAACGTTTCGTCATCCCGTGAGGCAATAAACTTTTATTAACATTTCATTAAATGACCACTCGATCCCACTCTATAATCTCATAAATTTAGCCCATCTAAGTAATTGTCGTACTGGCAAAATTTCAAACTCTAAATATATCTCAGCCAAAGAACAACAACCTTAACCCGTCAGCGTCGTCATGCGTACTGGGAACGTCGGACGGAAACTCCACATGCGGTCGTCATGCGTACTGGGAACGTCGCGGAGGTCGCTAGCTTTCCTTATTTTTTTGACACAGTAAATTTTCTTAGATATGGATAACCTTTATATATTTTAAAAGAGGAACCTTTGGCCTTCCTATTGTGCTTAATTCTGTAATTTTTACTCTCCTTCTTTTTACTTTTATTATACGTTAAGTTTTGTGATTAAATTTTCACGTAGATAGGAGAATTGGGGAATTTTGGCTTCTAAAAAAGCTCCTATTCAACGAAATCTTTGCACGAAAGCAACTGTGAGACTGTGAGGTGTAAGAAGAGGATATAGGCCCCATTTGTCTGCTATCAGACATCTCCAAGTTCGGAATCAAGACCTTCGAGCTCTGTGATTTGACTGGCTACTTATGGTCATTTCTTGTATACACGGGGAAGGATACTGTGTTTCATTCGCCCCTTGTCTCAGCTAATGTAAACAAGACCATGGCAATAGTTTTGAATAGGTAGGCCAAAGGTTCCTCTTTTAAAATTATGAAGGTTACCCATATTTAAGAAAATTTACTGTCAAAAAAATAAAGAAAGCTAGCAATCTCCGCGGCGTACCCAGTACACAGGACGGCGCTGAGGGGTAAGAATCCTTATTTGAAGGTTTTTTTTCTGAAAAACTTAAGGGGAAGAAGTTGAAATCCAAGATAAAACAGTAGATGTGAAGTACTCCGTAAACTTTGAATAAAGAAAAACTGAGTAAATGGCTTCCGTGATTGAGTGAAAGAATTCATAGGCGTATTTCAAGCGAATAATAATAACTAAGACGGTGTGAAAAACATAGGTAAATATGCATAGTTTTACGTAAAACCTCAAAAAATTTCAGTCAAATTCCATAAATATCTAATAAGTTACGAATTTTTATATGGTTTCGCGCAAAAACTGCGAATTTCCCTAAATCTCTTCCGACCTGCGTGACGTATTATAGTTAAATGTCCTCCGCGCTTGAGGGGTTAAATGTTTTATTCAAGCCGTAAAATTTGAGTGAAGCGAAATGTCAACGGCTATCAAAACATGCCATTTTACTTTGCAAAAAAAATAAACAGTCAATTAAGCAGGTAGCTCTATAAATCATAGGGCACATCATCGTCTCTAACCACATTGTTCGCGAGCCACCCACTGAAAACAATTGTCGGATCCTCGTAGGATTCAGCGTTTCTCCACGGATGATCTTTGGATCCCGCTCTGAACTGATAACAATTGAAGAAGACTATTATTCACGGAGCACTCGTCACCAACTCCTTGGCTCTTCATAAAAAGAGAGTCGGGGATCCTTGGGTGACGCCCAATAGAGCTGACATTTACAAAGACGCCCCCATTCACGGGAGTAGGTTTGCTGTCGCACGGGGTGTGAGGCCGAAGTGACGACGTAGCGGAGCGGGAGTTAGGGCGAGTTGCCCCACAGTCGCGCCTTCTAAAACCCACGCTCGATTACCGTGCTTACACCCTCTCACCCTCTCTCTCTCTCTCTCCTCTCTTCACCCCAGGCTAACTCTTACTTATCCCCTTTCCGTCCGGTGAAAGACAAGAGAGAACACGGCTATATGGCTGATACATCCACATCCATAATGCTACAGAAGTCAAAAGGTTATGGAGTGCGAGAGCATTGTTTAAAACCGTGAGTTGGGCACGGGCCCAAATCAGCCAGAGCTCGCGTGCTTTAACAAATGGGTCAGTTTCTGGAAAAATTTATGCGTTGCACGTCGTGAGCAAGATGATTTATGACCCGCCCATTGACGGCTCTGCCTGTTTTAAACAATGGATAGACGAATGCGTAAATTACTTAATGGATTGCTGTAAAAATGCGAAACCAATATATGAATTTTTCCCTCACCAAAGTAGTGGTTTCCTTCTCATCCCGGTAGTAGATTGCTTCGTGTTTCTCTCTTGCTCACCAAAGATGTACGGATGACAAAGTTCCCTGCAAGGAAAGGTATAACTTCATTAAAACTGCGTATAGCGTAGGAAGGAGAAGCCGGTACACAAAAGGAAATTTTTATGGATGAATGTATCCTTGATAAATTGACTAAAGCAATGCTATCTGACATTAAAGACTTAAGAAATATAAACAAGACAGGTGAACGAGACAAGGATGCAGCCGCCGACAAACAAATGGAAAACAGTTTTATTTCTGGTCATATCCACAATTTTTCTTCTATAAAAAAAATCAAACAATTTTCTGTGTATGCAACTTAAAGAAGTTAATTTTCATCCAAGCTTTTGAGGATTCAATTCGAGATGGCGGAGTCGTTGAGGCCCATCATTATTCGGAAAAACATTTTCCCTATCCTTGAAAAGATTAATTTTCTTTGAACAGCTGTTTGATAAAACAATGCATTTTTTGCAAACCTTATTTCCCACAAAGAAAATATATGAAAAATGTCAAGTTATGCAATATAGTAAAAATAATATCTTTTGATGACAATAGCGAATACAATTTTTAAATCGGTAAAGTGTAAAAAGTTTCGCAAACGAAAGGATAGAGTAGATTAATAAGTGACCGTCGTTGGTTTTGAAAGTAATAATTAATAAATATGATATAAAATTATTCAGCATTCGGGTTGAGTCTAATAATATTGCATTATCATTTATATTTCCTGGAAATTTTAAACTTTAAATAGCAAATACCGTTGCAGAAAACGCTGGAGGGGATAAACGGAAAAGGAGAAAAAAGAAAAATTTCGGAAAAAGTGGAATGAAAATAAAATAAAAAGGGAATTGAAATTAAAAACGCTACTGACTTTTGAGATAAAAGTTTTCTACCAATTATTAGTTAATAATAGTATGATGGAGGGATTTTGGCGATCACCCTTCATTCCTTTCGTGATTCCTTCAACATAAACTTTTTATTTCAAACCCATTACGTATTTCTGCAACACTGATACTGCATTAGATGCCATTCAATTTAGGGCTCGAACAACGATAAAAAGTAAGGGAATCACACCCTTTGCCTAAAGAAATGCTAGAAAGATCTTTAAAATGAGCACCTTTATTATTTTGTGGTGATTAACACAAGTACAAAACTATTACTCAACGCGAACCTTTTAATCGTCATGTTTTTTTTTCCATCGCAGAGACGATTGCAAATGAGGAACCAATTGAGAAGCAAAAAAGGTTATACGAGAGAGAAAAAAAATTCCCTTTTGAAGGAGGACGGGAACAAAATAAGTAAAAGCAAGGGAGTCGAAGGAGGAACAAAAGCGGTGCGCAAAATAGCGCAACGACGTTAGATAAAGGAGAGGAAAGAGCGAAAATAAAAGGAAGAGGAAAGGCAAAAGGCGACGATGAAGAGAAAGAAGGAAAGAGAGAGAGAGACTGATATAAATTAAAAGTTGTAGAATGTTGGAGATCAAAAGTTGAACGAGTAGCTAAGAAGTCAAAAGAAGTAGAGTGGGTTTAAAAAGGGAGAAAGGGTGGGAAGATAGAAAGAGAGAGAGAGAGAGAGAGAGAGGGGAATCAAATTTTATAGGGAGGAAAGAGGCGCAGTCGGAGATAGCAAGAGTGGGAGTAAACAGATAAGAGAGGGAGGGTGAGGGAGGAAGGGAAGAGAGAGTGAATTGAGGAAGAAGAAAAAAGAGAGTGAAGGAGTTTAGAGAGAGAGAGAGGGCAGGAAAGGGGCGGGGAAATGGAATGGTGACTTGTAGAGGGAGGAAAGAGAGAGGTAGAGAAAGAGTGGGAGGGAATTACTTAGGGAGGGATGGAGAGTGGCTGTTCCGTTGGAGGAAGAGGAGGGAGGGTGGCAAGGAAAGGGAGATTGGGGAGTTTTAGAGAGATAGGGAGAAAGATGGGAAAGAGAGATTGCTTTGGAAAAAGAGAGAGGGGAAAATGGGAATTGCAGACAAAGGGAGGGAAAAATGGAAAGCTGATAAAAAAAGAGGAATTGGATAGTGTAAAAGAGCGAGGGAGAACATGGAAATGGGAGTTGGCGCGTAGATTTAGCGGGAGAGAGGGGAGAGGAAGGAAAGGGAGAAATGGGTGGGGTTATTTGAGCCATGGGGTTAGAAGGGGGAAAAAAAGAGCACGTGCTCTCTTTTATAAGTACATATGACTTATGCGAATGCGTAATCCGTATTTATGCGTGAATACCTTTTACCTTTCAAGGAACTTTTTTTCTGAATACGTGAAAAGGAAATAAAAGGAAGAAAAATATTCCATCGAAAAAAACTCGGAAAAATAATACATGAGGAAGTACGTTTTGATAATTTGTTTCCATCCAACAAAGAAGTTGATTGGAACTATTTTAATTATCATGAAATTTCCCATTCTTTCTCTGTTTATCAGAGATTTCCAGAAAAGAATAAATTTCTAAACATATACTTGCAACACATGGAATCAGCATCTCTCGTTAATAATATCCGTGGCACGGTTTCGGGAATTTACGCGAAATGCTAAGAAAGAAATTATCGTAATATTATCTATGTTAGAGAATCATGTTGTATATAAAAATTGAAAATAAATCTTCATAGTAATACGTTACAAGGTGCTGCTAAAACGTGAGATAAGGCAATCAAATTCATTAACCACGGAATGCATCTAAATAAGAGCGACGCGAGCCCTTTCAAACAGTCGTTTCGAATCTCCTCTTTCTACGTCCAGTTTTGAATCCTCGATCCGAAAACCTTAACTCGGTTTAAAAATCAGTATAACTCTACGAAATAAGAAAATTTTCAAAGTTGAATCATTATTTCCATCTCAATCCGTGATTCAGTTCTTCGATTCAATCTTAAATGCAACTTTAATTATGAATTTTTCTCATGTTGGACTGATTTTTGATATTTTTATTGCGGCTCGATAGCATGCCTCGTTTTTCTTCGTCAGAATTCAAACTGCAAGTTATGGTTTTAATAAAATATTAATATCTATACTGCGTATCTGGAAAGCGTTCGCTGGCACTCGCTTCGAATGTATCCGAGAAAAAAATAAGCATATCATAAAAACGTGACGGAATTCGTGGCATTATTTCACTTGTCAAAGTTTTTCTTTTACCTTTAGAGGGCACGCAAAAAATATCCATTAGGAAAGAAACCTTTTCCAACGGGTAATGATCGAAGCCATGAGAAAGTATTACCCGCACCATGGCGATCGGGAAATGTTGTCAGCCGCGTAAATCGTTGTGTAAATTCTCCGACAACGAATGATCTGGTAAAAAACTGTTTTTTCCTCTCTATGCTGTACCCACCCAATGCTGCTTGCTTTTTTTACTTAACAGAACAATAAAATGGTTAAACTTCCAAGGCAAAATTTAAATCCGAACGACAAAATTTAACATATATCTGCCTTAAGTTTCTCCACAACAAACTTTTATGCGAGCAAATACACCTGTTCCTATATATTCCTGCTTCATGTCAGAGTTTATGATTCGTCTTAAAGTTTTTTCACTGCGTGCCATCGTATTTCTACTATGATTCTGTGAGGAAGTTCTTAATTCTGGGAAATGAGAAAAAATGTTTGTGCAGTTTTTAATCGACTTAAAGTTATTCCTTGAAATATCATCATCATTTCAGTTATTTTTTTAAGCATTACGGGTAAAACGATCAACTTAGATTCATGAAAATTCAAATTCTGTCTTTGTTCTCGACTTACAATAATAATGATGCAAGTTTGATAATATATAATGCCGTATAATTTACGCAATTGTTGTATTTTCTTCAGTCCTAGGACCACCACATAACTCTTTTCAAAGATAACCAGCATCACAATCGAGATACTTCCACACCCTTTGACTAACCGCAACATTAAAAACTGAATTTTTAATCAAAACAGATTGGTGTGTGGAGGGGGGGCGGGGGAAATCAACTTACGAGAAAACTAAAAACGGTGACAATTATTAACAAACGGTATAAGAAAGACACTTATTGGCGGATAAACGCGAAAAAATATGCATTACGTACTTAGCTAGGAAGAAGGAAACAGAGAGCGTAACGGGAGAACTTTGTTAGGTAAGAAGAAAAACGGATGGAGAATAGGTGAAAGTGGACAAAAAAAATAACGGAAACAAAAACGCGAGCAGAAGAGGAAAATGATATGGTCCAGAAAGGGGGAACGACGACAAAAAATACGTAGGAAGGAACGGAATAAGGAGAAAATTGCTTTGGTGTTCGAGAGAGAGGGAGAGAGATAGAGTAGGAAAAGGTAAGAGTAGGTGACGGGGAGAGAGATGTAAGTTTATGGAGGAAGATATGAATCGTAAAAGAACCCGAGAGAGAGAGGGAGGGAGAGGGAGAGAGGGAGAGGGAGAGAGGGAGAGAGGGAGAGAGAGGGAGAGAGGGAGAGAGAGGGAGAGAGAGAGAGAGAGGGAGAGAGAGGAGAGAGAGAGAGAGAGAGAGAGAGAGAGAGAGAGAGAGAGAGAGAGAGAGAGAGAGAGAGAGAGAGAGAGAGAGAGAGAGAGAGAGAGAGAGAGAGAGAGAGAGAGAGAGAGAGAGAGAGAGAGAGAGAGGAGAGAGAGAGAGAGAGAGAGAGAGAGAGAGAGAGAGAGAGAGAGAGAGAGAGAGAGAGAGAGAGAGAGAGAGAGAGAGAGAGAGAGAGAGAGAGAGAGAGAGAGAGAGAGAGAGAGAGAGAGAGAGAGAGAGAGAGAGAGAGAGAGAGAGAGAGAGAGAGAGAGAGAGAGAGAGAGAGAGAGAGAGAGAGAGAGAGAGAGAGAGAGAGAGAGAGAGAGAGAGAGAGAGAGAGAGAGAGAGAGAGAGAGAGAGAGAGAGAGAGAGAGAGAAAAGAGAGAGAAGAGAAAGGGAAGTTTAAGAGGGAAAGGCCAAAAAAAGTGCTATAAGGCAGTTTTCGACTGGAATGGGAGAGAGAGAGAGAGCGGCGAATGAGAAAGAGGTATGGAGAGGATAAAAGGGAAGAGGAAATAGTAGGAGCCTTTAGGGAGGGAGAGAAAGAGAGCTGAGAAAGAAAGGGATGGATGGGACAGGCAGAGAGAGAGAGAGGGAAGGGCCTGATACGAAGACAAATAAATGGAATAAAGGCGTAGAGAGTGGCGTGGAGTGAGAGGAAAGAGGGAGTGGTAGGATGTATGGAATCGTGTGCGTGCGTGCGAACGTGTGTGTGTGTGCGCGCGTAAGGGGTGGATAAGGAGGAGGAACTGGTATAGCCCTTAGGCGTATGGTAGAAAGAGTGTTAGCGTGAAAGGAGCAAAGTGGTTTGATGTGGAGGCAAGTTCTTTTTCCCTCTCTCTCTCTCTGTCACTCTCCTTTTCCCGTGGCCCTTGACGCTTCGTGGATGTCCTAAGCGATGACGCCACGTCATGTGACGCTGATGAACCGAAGGAGGGGAGAAAAAACAATATTTTTTTCCCCCTGCCGTCTACTCTCTCCCGCCATCGCTATCTTCCTCGCGTTTTTTTTTCCTGTTCATCCTCTTCCGCCGCTCGCATCTCTCATAACCCCTTTGCGTGGGTGCGTGTCGGCAATTTCATCTCGAGAGGAAATGAACAATTTTTTCGATGTTTATTTTTTTTTTCGGAGGCGAAGAACGGAGAGAAGGGTAACGAGTCGGGTAAAAGTTGTCCGGGGATCGTAAAAAAAAAAAGGGTGAGATGTGGGAGGGGAAGGGAGGAAGTGGGAGAAGGAGGGGGAGAGGAGAGAAGCGGTGAGTGGCGATGACTCCCTCAGGGTATGGGATTAAGGAGGTAGTAGACCGATGCGGTGAATGAGAATGGGGAAAGGGGTATAGTAGGCTAATAATCCGGGCATCCTTTTATTCTCCGTAGATGAGTAATCTCGTGTTCGCCCGCTTAAAGGTCTCGGTGGCTACAGTCACGCAGTACCGGCTCGAAGTATTATGGCGTCCCGGGCAAAGACCTTTCTACTTTGGAAAATTTCTACGGAAACTTTTTAATTCGTACATTGCCGCCTTTTAAAAAAAAAACCGGAAATGCCATTGAAGATGCTTGCACCTGTTAATCGATGCCCAGGGCTCGGCGAAATAACGTACGGAGAGAACGTTGAGGAGCGCCCCCTTAAATTTTTAGCCTTTCCCGGGGGCAGCCGCCCGGCTCTCCGGTACCTAGTGGCGACCCCTTATTCACGTCTCGTAGAAAAAGGACTAATTTTCGTTTCGATTCCGAAACGTTTATGGGGAGGTCAATCAGCGTTAAAAGTAGGAAGAAATAATTGAAAACGTTCTTTGACTTTCCCGGCGCCGTCGGGTATTCTTTTTTTTCCCCGTAATTTGTAAGGCCTCGTTTTTTTGTCTCTTTTTAGAACAATTGTCAGAGAAACAGAGAGAGAGAGAGAGAGATGGCTTCTGGGCGATACATTTTTTTCCACCCCGAGAATCCGAATTTCTCGCAAAAAAAAAAGGCAAACTGCGCAGCATGATGACCCGAAATCTTTCATGATCGTTGAAAAGTCGCGTTCTCCTCCGCCATTCCGTCCGCTTTGTCCGAAACATTTTCACCGAGAAATTCCGAATGGATACGTCCCTTCCTCGTTTGTCAACCCTTTTTAATCGAAGAGACAGCTTAGTTATTAATGTTTTCTTTTCATACGTCCTCTCTAATTCTGGAATGACGCGGACGAGAAGAGTTTTTTATTTTTCCCTTAGCCTTTAGCAGCTACGAACTACGCAACCTCGCGAAGGTTTTAAAACAGGAAAACGAGGAGTTGAGGGGGCGAGGTGGGTTAAAGCCGAGAAGGGGAGGAAGAGGGGAGAGAGGAGTGAGGGAGGGGGGAGGAGGAAGGAGGAGAGGAAGCGAAAGAAAACACAATCGAACGTTCTTCCAACAATAGCACTTCCTCCTCCGCTCCCATCCAACTACACGCCTCCTTTCCTCCTCCTTCGCCACCCCCCCACTCTTGAAATGGTTCAATCCCCTTACTACCACCTACTCCCTTTACCGATTCCAATTCTTTCCATCTATATCCCTTCCCTCTCTCTCTCTCTCGCCCTTCTTCTTTTATCTCTCTCATTCCATCCTTTTTCTTCTGCGTTCTCTCTTTTTATCCGGCTTCCCCTCCTCTCCCTCTTGCCCATACAAAGCACCCTTCCCCTTTACCTTCCTTCCTTCTCCGTCTTCCCTTTCTTCCCAACTCGCGTGCGTATTTTCCTAATATTCCATCTTCCCTTAGTCATCTTTCGCCTTTCTACGTCCCTTCCTCCCCTCTTTCTCTCTTCCCCTTCACCCTCATCCCATGCCGTCGACGTAAACTACGTCCATCTGGCGTTTCTCTCTCTCTCTTCATTCCTTTTTCCCTCCCTCTCTGTTTAATCTCTTCCATTCTCATTTCTCCCTCTCTCTCTTTCCCCTTCTCCCCCCTTCCCCCTATCTCTCCCACGTTCGTTTTAAATCCGTCTCCTCAAAGCTTATTACATTCCTTTCTTCTCGTACCTGCCATTTTCTTCCTTTATGCTATCATTTTCGTCCCTTCCTGTGGCGACGCGGGTAATAAATATAAAAGGGGAATCCGAGTTGAATGATGGACTAAAATGCGAATTGGAAGAGAAAGTGCTTCCTCCCCTCCTACGCTACTGTGATCCCTCTTTCCTTCTTCCACTCTTTTTTCCGCAAAAATCCCTTTCCTCGGGAAATAATTTTCTACGTTCTAGATTCCACGCTTGTTATTTCGTTTCGTCCCCCCCCCCCCTACCCTCCCCCTCCCCCCTCGAACGCCAGAACGCCGAAAGTGTTTTATTTTTTACCGTCGTGTTGGTGGAAAAGGCGGGAAACATGGTGGAAAGAACGGTCGAGATGGTGTTACCCTCTGGATGTAAACTGCATCGCGTTTGAAGGGCGGAAATTCGGAAGCAAAACTCGTCAAGCTGAAACAAGTTAGTCCCCAAGTTGGGTTTGCATATTTCCAATGGGTGTAGTTCCTTCCGAAGCAAGTTAAGGGTTTAGGAAACATGGACTATTTAATTTTGTTTAATTTGTAATTTCTGTAAGCTTTGCTTTAAAAACTTGTCTTGCAAAGTTTCGCTCTTATCGCCTATCTCTCGCGGGGACTATGTTTTCAGGAAGAAAAACAATTTTTTTTTAAATTTAAAAGTCGAATAGCGGAATAAAATAAAAAACGCCGTTTAAAATTTTTTACCTCTTCTTATATTCATTCTTTTTACTTTGTACGTGATTAAAAATTCATTTGGTACACTACAGCTAAGGGTTAATTACGGCTAAGGAGGAATCATTTCCACACTTATTAGACGGTTAATCAACGCAAAAATCTACGGACGCATAAAACTGGGCATTCGTATAGGACAGGGGTCGGCAACCTTTTCTATAAGGCGGCCCACATTCGTTGTTGTGAATGCTTCGGAGGGGCGCACCGAAAATCACGAGAGCTTCGCCGGGCCGTATGGCTGTTTAAATCAGAAGTTACCTGGAGATTTTATGGTCTCATATTAGTGAAAATCAATTCTAATTCGTCAACTAGCGTTAAAACTCTACCAGAAAAGGTTTTGAGACTATAACTTCATTGAAAATTTTTGGAATTGACTGTGTCAAATTATACCGATGGATTTTTCATCATGGCTTCGCGGGCCGAATGAGGCCCGCGGGCCATAGGTTGCCGACCCCTGGTATAGGATATAAAACTAATACCACATCTAATCCACTGTTTATTCCCAGAAATTTACGTTTTTATTACATAACTGCACATGCGTACCTCTCCCTTACCATCCGAGTACTGCTATCCATCTCGATGTACGCGTAATCCAACCTTTTTTTTATATTTTTTCTTTAATCTGCTTTCCCTAACTCCGTACCCTTTTTTTATACTCATCCGGAGTCGTTTCTACCCAGTCAATCTTCATACCTCCTCAACGTAAATCTTCTTCCCTCTCCACCATCTCATCTCTATTACTCACTACCCATACATATTCCCTCCCCTCACGGTTTACCCAAAAAAAAGAAACCATTTGATCCCTTCATCCCCATCATCTTTCCTCATTCTGACGAATTTCTCTTACCTTAGCCCATCGCGTCCCGGCTTATGTATTTTCCCCGTTCCTTCGTCCACCTCTTCTCTTCCTCCATTCCTTCTCACTCCGTTCACCCTCTCTCTCTCCCCCTCAATCCGCACTCGCACCCTCCTTCTCTATCCGGCTGTCCGTTTTAAAGGAGAGAATTAGTGAGCGATAGAGAGAGAGAGAGAGAGAGATCCTTTGCTATTCTTTCATGGCTCAAGACTCGAGGGGAAACATTTAAATTGATTGAGAATCATCTGAAGCCATCCTTTAAAAAGAAGAGGCCGTTTCGCGATTCACTGAGGAAATAAAAATTACTTTCTGGAAACACATTCGTAGGATGAGTTTTGCTCTCGGGGTTATGGGGGCATCACGACGGCCTATCAATGCTTATACGCGTCAGTTCTCGGAGGCCGAGCCGAAGTAATCGATCGTGTCGGCTTTCTCATCCGCATTTCTTTTTCTGTCGGTAACTCTATAAAGCGGCCAATTTTTACTACGGTAAGATATAAACATTTATGAGCTAACTACGTCTTTCACAACGGAATTTATGACAGTAAGAGGGGTGTATGGGTTAGAAATCTGGTGAATCTCCAATATAGATTCGGCAATTTTTGGAAAATTTGTTTTATTTGTGACTTTTTGACCCTGTGTCATTACAAGAATAAAATTTATTTCCCCTTAAAATAATTTCTTAATAAAAACAACTCTTATATGGCGTATTAAAGATTAAAAAATAAAAGTACAAATTCATTCAGTTGATTTTATGATTGGCTCGCAGCATTTCTCCGAGGGTCTTCCCCTAAATAATGACAGAGTTAACTAGGATTTTACTTTTCGAAAAGTTAAAAGCAACAAAAATATCACATGGAAGAAGACGGATTATGTGAATCGACCGACGGTTCTGATGTATTTTTTAGCACCAAATCAACTCATAAAAGGATTTTATCGGTCACGCTGTGAGCCATCTGTCCAATTTACTGATTATTTAACGAGGAGAGGATTAGTTAATTATATAGTTAGATTGAGAATTTTTACGCCAACCACTCTTATCCAAGATATACGATGTCCAATTTCTACGTCTGTTATGTGCAAAAATACCCATGGCGTTAAAAAATAATAACATTAAAAACGCATATTTTTTCATGAAGAAGACTCCGATTTCTTTTCGCTATTCTTGAACCACTCTACAACTTCTAAGTGCTTCTGCACAAATATACCTCTCCTAAAGAGAGAGAGAGAGAGAGAGGAGGGATAGGAGCCTTTTTTCCACCTCCCACTACTCTCTCTTTCGCGTTCACAGAGAAAAACCCTTTCATAAAAATTCAAGGGACTGTAATCTCCGCTTTCGGCTTTCCACGAGCAAGGGTAAAAACTCGAGAGTCTCCACCTATTTCTTTATCTCGTCTCACTCTCTCCACCTACGCATTTTCGCCCCATTTGTCTTCCTTTCTTTTATCTCCCTCTCCCTCTCTTCACAAACACTCCCTTTTCTCTCTCTCTCTCTCCCATCTTCCATTCTTCCTCCTCCTCCTCGTTCTATCTCTCCTCCTCCACGTAGAACCACTCAGGTTTTCTCATATATATTATTTTTTCTGCTCGTCTCCCCTCTCACCTTCTCTCTCTCTCTCTCTCCCTCTCTCTCTCTCACTGGCCCATCCAGCTCTTCCATTTATCTCCAACCCTTATATACACCAAGTCATTCCATTTTCTCATATCTCTTTTCCCATCCCTAAAATCCCATATCCACCCACACGCGATTTTCTTCTTTTTCTCGCTCTCTCTCGCTCTCTCCTCTTCTTTCTTTCTCTCAATTTTTTTCTCATCATTCTTGCCCTTAAAGTTTTAGCTTCGCCGCCTCCCCCACTCTAATTATACCTCTCTTTCTCGCTACTTTATTCTCGCTTTTTTCCCTCATCTTTGCCTCCGCCGCCTTCGCTTCTCCGCCTCTTCCCTTTCGAACTCTTTCAATTATTCAGGTCCTTTTTTCGTCCTGTTTGATTTTTTCCTCATCTTCCAGAAACGTGATTTGGAAACGCGCCGCAAATATGGTGGGATTTCGTACTTGTAAAAATTGACGATTAGTCGGGATTTCGTCGCATGCAACTTATGGGAAATTTCACGATTTTTAACAAGATGGAAAGGATGAAAAGGGGAAAAATTCAGAATTTGACCGGGAATAGAACCCGGGACTCGTAGTTTTAATGCGGACCTAAGTTACAACAGAAGGGAAGAAAAGCGTAATCGTCAGAAATAGATAACTTAGAGGAATGTCAGGGGTTTAAAAAACATTAATCTTCGTAGTGATATCGGCGATCTTCAGATGATAAATACTTGATGGCATCAATATTGGGGAAATTCGGGAAACCTAACCTCGTTTTTTCCATCTTTCTTTTGACAAGGCATTCTATATGTGAAATGAAAGTAAAAAATGAATGTCTTATGGCCACACCGAGTCCATCTCCGTCCCTCCGCATGTTTCATCTCTGAAGCTATTGAGTTGATTTTCATGAAGTCTGATACTAAAGACTTTTTGGGCAAAGGGCAATAAGAGAATGGATAGTTCACATTGCCCAAAAGGGGTGCCATCTTTCTAAAAACAGTTAAATTTCCGTCATATCTCGCGGAAAAAATGTTAGCCATATCAAAAAAGGCTTATAAGAAATGTTTTAGAATTAGTTATGTAAAACAATTAAGGCATGACGTGTCCATCTTTACTTTCTTGTTCATTTATTTTTTGATTCATCGCCTTTTCTCATCTTTTCCTCCATTTTCTTTCCGAATTAATTTTTCCTCTCTATTTTTCTGCTCTCATTCCCTATGGAAACTCTTTTCCCTCATTTCCTCCCACTCTTTATCCGTTATATTGCTCTTTTCGCCCATTCCTTTCCATATCCGATTTCTACTCTTCTTCCGGAACTCTATTCCGTGGAGAGAAAGGCGTTTCCGCCTCCTATACCTATCCGCAGTTTCTTGTACCTATCTTCCGTGTGGTTGTCAACATCAGGTGTTTTCATCACTCAACTACACCACTCCATCGTCCTTTAATAGCCCAAAACGACGGGGAAAAAACCGATGTTCGAGGGAGAAATAATCAATCAATCTTTTTCACTCTCCTGCAGCCTACTCGCCGTGGATATATATTCTTCTCCACCTCGCATCACCCTTCCCACCCCACCTCTTTCCCCTCCCTCACATCCTTTCCTCCCTCCACCTCTCCCCTCTATACTTCCATCACTTACAATCTCCTTCTCCCATAACATCTCATCCTCCCTCATCCTACTCTCTCTCTCACTCTCTCTCTCCATGATCCCATTTCCGCAGGTTTTCGCCAATTCCTTTATTTTCCTCTTCGTCTCTTTACGCCCCATTTTATTCTCTCTCTTTCTCTCTTCCACCCCTCATTCTCTCTCTCTCTCCCCGCTACGCTTCTTCTCAGTCCGGCCAACAAAACCTTTTACGCGACTACAGCGAGAAAATAACGCACCTACACTTCGAGTCATTACCCGAGGGAGAGAGATAAAATAGGAAAACAGGGAGAGAAATTAATGGTGAAAATAGGAAGAGGGTAAAGGGTTCCAAAACCGCTATAGCATTCTGACATTAGAAATATTGTATTTATATATATATATATACGTATATCCATAAATTCGAGGAATTAGAAATATTACACACAAAAATATACCCACACGCACATAACATACGATATATACATATAAATATACATACATACTTACACATACATACATTTATTCTATTGAAATAAAGCAGGGGTTTAAAGACATCTAATTTTTTTTAGCCAATTCCGAGGAGGAAAAGAGGGTCAACGTCCTCCTCGCCACCTTCCTAATTCGGTGGTGTTTTTAAAGGGATTTACTTTTTACCGAGGACTTATTTATCTTAATCTCACCCGCCTTCTCTCTCTCTCTCTTTCTCTCTCATTCTTTGTCGCTCTTTTAAAAAAAGAGAGAGAGAGAGAGAAATGGACGCTCGAGCGTTTTATTATTCGAGTGTGTTTTTTATCTTTCTTTGCGGAATGGCTGCTCCTTTACGTGACCTTCAAGTTCGAGAAAATTATTTTTTTCTAATTTTTTAGAATATTATTTTTGGATTGAAAAAAGTGCTGTGAAAGAAGTTAAGGTGGAAATACGTCAGGATGAGATTTGAAATACATGTTACATGTTATTTGATCGGTTTCCATTAAATTAAATTTCTTGATATTAATAAATAGGAGATTTTCTTCTTTTTATTTTGGTGCCCCTACTTTTGAGTCCAAAAATTTCGGAAAAAGTGCGCCTGAAACACGGGTATTTACAGTGGGTGTAATATATATTGCCTCGGTCGACTGTGCGTAGCTGCAGACAATTCATATCAAGCATTTCTTCGCACTTGTCAACATTTGTATTCCATAAATGCGCATTTTATCGAAGAACTTTAAAAAAATATTTTAACGCGAAAAGTCGTCAAAAAAATTAAGGATTTTTTCCCATAATCATATCTCACTGATAAGTGACTGTAATTTAAAATACACCAATTTGATTTTATAAGCACATTTTTATACTGTCAACTTACATCTTCCGTTCTGCGTTTTTTGTGTGTCGTATTTAAATACTTAAAGCGGTTATCTGACGTGCAAGCCGGCACGAAGTAATATCCTTTTAAAAATTTACTGCTTAATTCTCAGCAATAACTCCAGGTTTAAATAAAAATTAAAAATAATGAAAGTTCCAATTATTCAGAAACACCGACGAAAAATGAACGCTTGATCGATGCATAAACAAAAGACAGCTCTAGACGGCCGGGTTACCTATGCGAGGAAAACAATTTCGCAACCCACCAGCCAGAGTGCGCTTCAAGAGCGTCGGGCGAAATTAATGATACGAGACAGCTCGCTCGCGGATCAGAGGAGGAATGGGAAAATTAATCTCCTTCCATATTTCCCCGTCGTATCCTCCCTTTTCACCTAGAGGCCCATTTCGTTGCAACCCCCGCACCCTCCTCATCCCCATTCCATTATCTCATCACCCAATCCTAAATGCTCCTCCGACCCTTATACTCCTTTAGTCTTCCAAAATGCTCATTCCGGCCGATCCTTCACCGCCGCGCAGTCCCTTACTCCCTCTCTTTCTCTCTCTCTTTCTCCCTCTCTCTTTCTCTCTCCCCCCACCTCTCTCTCTCTCTCGTCGTGTCTCTCTCTCTCTCTCTCTATACAATTCCACATTTCCATATCTCTTTCTGTTCTTTTCCGACCTAACTCTTTCACTGCCTATCTCTCTGTTACTCGTTCAGAATGAATATTTAAGCTAGTCATGTATTTGTTAGGTTTTGTTTACATGAAGTGAAAGGGATTTTAGTACTCTGACCCTCTTTTCTTTCAATTTCAAAATTCTTGAACGGATTATTATTACTATTTAGAAAATGTACACAGCTTGGTCTTGAGAATGATAGGTAAGCATTTTTGAAGGCCCGTCACAAAATTGAACAAATAAATTCTAATGTAAACACATACATTTTGAGAAATTTTCATGAATTGTAGTAAGCCGAACAAATAAAATAATAGTATGAAACTTTACGCAGCAAGTTTGAAGGCTGCCGATTTCCTGTTTGGCGAACTTTCGTAATGTAACACTTGGCGCACATATGTTCATATATCGGCAATGACAACGTTCCGAAACTTCATTCCTGAAGATATTCGCTGTAACGCTAGAGAAACTTTGAGCAATACTCTTGAAATTTGAACTAAGAGATGAAGTATGTAAATCATTTCTATCGCTCAGTGTCATTATCATTATTATTGACCATAGATTCAGGAGGAAACTGCATACAAATATTACTAATATATAAAATAACTAGCTGAAAGTACCCGGCGATGCCCGGGTTATGCCAGACGTCTTTGGCGAATAAAATTATGTATTATATGGTAATACAATCATTTCACCTTTTGCGCATTTTTTACCAAAGGATGAAGACATTATAAATTAGAGAAAAATGTTTTAATATTTATTTCAAAGCTTGCTTGTAAACAATATTTTTTGTTTTTCTTTCATTAATATAAATAAACAAATTTTTCTTGATCCAACACGTGAACATGTAACATAGAGTTGGCCATGAGAAAAACATTGATTTTCCAAATTAATGCCAGCCACCTTTAAAGAAAACAATACTTTCTCTATACTACGTATATTGGAGAAAGTAAAAACTAATTCTGAGATATCTCTGATACCTATGAATTGGGCCGGGAGGGTCCATGTAGGTCCGGAGAGATCGTGAGCATACGTGAGAGTAATAGGATTTTGAGTTTAACAATGTAATCGGTTGGCAAGGCAACTTCACGTTAAAAACGCTAAATTTTGTCAAAATATGATATTAAAACGTTAAATTCGAAAGATTTAGATTCGAAAGCGATAAAAGACGATAAGAATAAGAAACTGCATTTATTTTTCTTTAATAAGTCCGAAAATAGTAGGTCAATAATGCGAATTTTAATCAGCAAAATAAAATAAGTTTGTAGGTCGAAATATCGATTTTTTCATGTTATCTTATGGGGAATGGAAATCATTCTCTGGAATCGAAATTTTGGAAATTTTTTTTTCGTAAATGGCTTCTACTTTAAGAACCGAACATTCCTACCAAATGTCAATCTTCTAGCTACTCGGAAAGTTTGTTAAAAATAGCATTATAGAGTTTCCCACCGACGACGACGACGAAGTCATATATATATATATATATATATATATATATTAGATTAGATACAAATCCACTAGCTTATTATTCGGTTTAACATTCTTATATCAAATTACTGACAGCAGTTATATTTTATCTCAATTTTAATTTACAAAAATATACTCTATATCTGCACTAATGTTTTCTAAAATACTATATTTAGAACCTTTATTAAACTAGAACGAACCGTATTATTCTTTTGAAACCAGTTAAAAAGCAAAACAACCGGAGTTTCTGGAGAAAAAACGACTGGAAGGTTGATGCAGCCCGATAGAATTCCTATAAGTAGGCATTCATAACTTTAGTTCGTAAAGAGCGAAAGATATAAGATTACAGCTAAAGATCAATCAAAAGGGAAAATTTTGAAATCGTCAACTTCTGAGGCGGAATAAGAAATCCAGAGTACATTGTGCGTATTCTCTTAGGAGTACGCATTTCCCTTATTGTATTTATCTCTCTGCGCCAACCTTCCCTCGTTAAATCTCATCTTCTTTCTCTTTTCTTCTCTCCTCTTCACTCAACTCTTGTCAATGTCTCCTTTCCCTCTCACCAACCCCTTTCATCAACCCATAAAAACTCATCCTTTTCTCCTCTTACCGATCGGCAGGAGTAGAAGAAAAACCCCTTTTCCACGAGGAAAAAGCTCTTTTTCGAGAGAAAGAAGGGGTTCCCTATATAGCCTGCTCCTTAATCTCTTTCCTTTACCTTTTATCTCTTTTCTCTCCACCCGCTTCGCTCGATCCTTCTATCTCTCTTTCCTTTTCATCCTTCCCTCGATATCTTTCATCTTTATCTTGAGCCGCCCACCGATGGATATGCTCGAGAGAGAGAGAAAAAGGGACGGAATCGGAAAATATTTCCAGCCCCGGTTTTTCGACCTGAAAATCTCGTAGATTACGAGACTTGGATTCCGCCTTCATCGAATGAAGTCATTAATTTTTTTTTAAGGAAGCAACGTGGACACGTTTCCGTTTTGCCTAATCAGGAGTTTGATTATATATTTGAGAATTATTTGTTCGATTTATTTTTAAGTTTGGCATGAGAAAATAGAAAACTAACTTATCGGAAGATATAAATAATTAAACTTATGCAGCAGTTAAAAAAAGCAATAATACGTGGTGTGGCGTGCAAGGAAACGAAAACTTAAAGAATAGCAACGTAAACATGACGCAAGAACTTCACACGATAGGAATATAATATTTGATGTCGTGTTGTTGTTTCCCATAGTCTTTTTTTTTTAAAAAAAAAGTCCGTAAACACCGGGGCTAAACTCGATTTAGAGCCATTTTTTTAAACAGGTAAACTGTCACTACGATCGCGACCTTTATCAGTGTCGTTGCAAAAGCTTGCCAACCCCTTAATTACGGGAAAAGCGGCGGCTTTGGCGTTAGGATAATTAACTATTATTGTAAATAATGAGAGGAAGATAAAAATTCTCCACGCGTCACAGAAGGATTTCCTACTAGCGAACGGAGTTAATCCGTTTCTGAGAAGTGGCTGGCAACCCAGTCGGAATGAAGAAAGGATTATCTTTCAAAGTATCTTTCCCTCTTCCTATCTCTCTCCCCCCCTCTCTTCCTCCATCCATTCTTCTAACTATCACCCCTTTCCTTTCACCTTGCTGCCGCCTGCGACCGTCTTTGTGTACCACTGCCATTCTCTCCCAAATTGAGGAAAGCAAAACCCTCTCTCTCTCTCTTTCTCCACGGATGGAACATAAGAGGATGAATAATCCGTTCCTTTCACTACGTAATAGCATTGAACTGCGTCGCATTCCTTCTTTTCGGAGCCATTTCAAGGTTAGTGTCAATGTGACTAAAGCGTGACGTAGGTTTGTTTCTTCCTTGAGGGGAACGCTTTGATATAGAAATACACGATTCCACACCCGACGGAATGTCACTGTTTTAAGTGCCTCTCTCCTCGACCGAGTTAATGGCTAAAACGAATATATTCGTAGTAATGGCGGATTTAGCAAATGATTATCCTTGAAGAAATATACTCGACCGCAAGTTGCATGCGGTTCGTGAAATCTATAGCTTATTGAAACTGAACCGATGCCAGATGTTTATTTTGGACGAATTTCTGGAAAAATAAAATTCCTTAAAATTTAAATCTTCAATGAAGACGCTTTTTTTAATATTTAGAAATGAGGATTTTCAATGTACGAAACGCAGGTGATAGAATGCGGGACTCATCCTTACACCTAAAATTAATTAAACTAGGAATTCATATTTCGCACGAACCTTTCTATAGCTCTAAGAATATACAGTAAGTTACTCGAAATTTTTCTCCTCTAATATACATATTACGTATATTACACTATTTGTAGGTTTTTCACGCTCCCCTTCACTATGAATGTTTTCCTGCGCGGGTTTTATTAGGGAGATCAAGCCTTCTCTTACCTAAATATACATTTCCTACGATATTTTTCATTTGTATTTTATTATTTAATCGGTTTTCATGTAATGTATTTTAATATAATGTAACGTAATGTATCAGTGACGAAGAGCTAAGAGTGGACCTTATGGTCTAAGTTTCTCTCGAATAAAGACGATTATCTATCTATCTATGTATCTATCCATATCTACATTATCGGTATCTATCTATCACTGAAACTTGTCGAGGAGAGATGAAAAATAAGAATTTTCGCGAAAGGATAAAAACAACTCGCCACGGCTCCATCTCCCTCCATGAAATTCAAACTCTGGGTATACGGCATTGCCGGTTCGTATAGCTTGGAATAGGGGAGAAAGAGGTGGTCCTACGTGGCCATCAGCCAAGAGGTTGTAAGCAAGGGGCTTAATCGAATCAATCATTTTCATCTTTGACCCTCTTTTCATTTTCCACGCCGGTACACCTCTTCCCCTTACCCTTCGGCATCGGAAATTCATTCACCTCCTTGCTCTCCTCTTTCTTTCTTCCCCTCTTTATTTTTCCTCCTTCGTTAACTTTCCTCCCCCCCTCTTAAGATTATCCTAAGCGCCCCTTCTCTATACACACAGTAACACGCGCACCTCTTCCTTCTCCGACAACCAACCCTCTTTCCCCATGGCCACTTCTCCATTTCCTCCTCTTCCTTCCTCCACCAATAGGAAAGCTCGCTCCCCTCTCTCTCTCTCTCTTTCTCACTTCCCGCCTTATTTTCACCTCCCCGCTATATATTTTTTGCCTTCATCTATCCCTGCCGACTAAAATCCTCCCTTTTTCCTTTATCCTGCTTCAACCCATCTCAACCCTAACGCTATCTAAAACCCAAAACTACCATTCCATCTCTCTCTCACTCTCTTTCTTCTCTCCCCTCTGAAAACGAACGAAATTTTTCCCATATCTCTAGTTTTTCCATCGCCACTAGGATTCTCTCTCCGACTCGGTCTCGCTTTATCTCTTCCTCTCTCTCTCTCTCTCTCTTCTCCTGCGCCTTTCCGCTATTCTCTCGTCCCTCTTTTCTCTTCCTTTTCCCTCTCTGCTCTTCGTTCCCTATCCTCTGACAACCTTCCCGCTTAGCCAACATTCCGAAGAGAGGTGTAGGCAGTGTTTCTCAATCCGCCTTCCCTTTCTCCTTTTCCTCCCTATCTCACTCCCAATGAGACCTTTTCTTCTCTGAGCAACCAGGCTCTCGGATAAAGCTATTCTTTCACTTTCTCCTCCTCCCTCTCTCGCTAACCTCTCCGCCTCCGTTACTTTCCCTCTCTCCTATTCCCCATAGTGCCGCCTCTCTCTCTATCTCTCTGCGGCCTTTATACGCCCCCCTTTTCATACTTCTTGCTTCTAAACCGATATTTTCCTTTTCTCGCTTCTTCCCATACTCCTTTCTCTCTCTATCTCTCTCTCTCCTCCTTCCCATTAACCTTTAATCCTTTTCCTCCCCGTTTACGCCACACACAAAGCTTTTAAACTCACTCCTCTGACGCTCCTCCCGGACTCTTTTCGGTCTCGCCATTTTTTCCTATTAAAAGAAAGGTGGAAAAAACTTTTCACTTTAGTTTTTCCTCTTTTTCGTCCTATTGTGTGATTTTTTCTGTTCTCCTCTCTCATTCTCTCTCTCTATCTCCCGATCTCTCTTATGAAGACTAAATTTGATGTTTTTACTCTTAATGCGATTTAATTTTAATTCCTACCGTTAGTAGGAGAGGGAAATCTTTTTTGGAACCACGGAGCCTTTCAGAGGTTATTATTTTGATGTTACGCTGAGTGATTTGGAGGAAAGACGGGCGGTAGAGCGGCTTTATTAAAATAAATCTGAAAGGGATTCAAGGTTTTCTTATTGAATACCGATAATTTTTCCCTTTTTTTTTTAAATTGGGCATTAATCTTCATTTTATGAATTAACAGGAAGACAAATATTTGAAAACTTTTAACACGAGAAAAGTAGTTGTCTTTAGAATGCATGCTTACATTGCTTACTCTTTGTACTTTCTTCTGAAAATGTCTATATTTTTACATTTCAAATTCACCAAGGGAAGATTTAATGTCGAAACTAAAATTTTGAACAACATTCAAGACATACGATATTATTGAAACACTTTAACGTGGAAAAGACTGTTATTATTTATTTTTTCCAAAATTAAATAGCCAGAAAAATATTCAAATTTGAAAATTGTCCTCTCTGTAAATAATATTCGTGTCTACTGTCGGTGAATACCACTAATTAAGGTTGCCTAGTAGCCGAAATGAGTATGTTTTTTAAATATCTTTTTATGACTTTGTGAGATACCTGAGGCGAGACCTTATATTTTCGATTTTGATTTTTAAGTGCTTATTACCCTAAGCTTCATTTTGTTCCGTTCAGAAAACTTTAATCGGGAACCAAGAATTTCTTTAAATTTTGTACGGTGAAGACGATTCCTCAAAAACTACCAACTAAATTCCTTATTTAAACGATCATACGAACGTTTAATTGAATAATGTGATCTGATAGAAGATAAGGCCTTAAAAGTGCTGACAACACGGCCGATGACTTTCGTTTACAAAAAAAACCCGAATCGGATTAAACCTCGCGAAAAGCAATCTTGCAACATTTCGACCTCCAAAGACAGATACTCAAAAAAAAAAATAATACTCCGAGCGAAAACCAAACTAGAGGGAAAAAATCGCCACGTTATCTCCACACGTTCACTCTGCATGATCCCACTCTCCCTCTTCTCAATTCTCATCGCTCCATCCCTACATCCGAGGCCCACAAAGCGCCATCCCACCCAGAGCAACCATACCACTTTACTTTCTACCTCCGGAGGTTTCCGTCCAAAAGCAACCGCCTTTTTTCCTCTACCTCCTCTCCATTTCTCCTCTCTCTCTCTCTCTCCCCCACCTACCTTTTCCATTCTTTCACCACAAAATACTAAAACTCTATTTCCCCCTTTTCATCCCTTATATAGCTCCATCCTGCGAACGCCTCCCATTTCAACCCTTATACGTACCATATCTCTCTCTCTCTTTCCCTTCACAACCCCTTTTAAAACTCCCTGCCAATGGATTCAGTGGTTGCGGGGGAGGTTTGGAAGGGTAGGGGTAAGGTTTTTAGGGAGGGGTTTGAAAAAGGGAGGCCATCACACCGATTCCCACCTACGCTCCCTCCTTCTCTCTCTCTCTCTCATACTCTGAACCCTCAAACCCTATATCCTCCTCACCTACCGCGA
This sequence comes from Uropetala carovei, assembly GCA_036926305.1. Taxonomy (NCBI): domain Eukaryota; kingdom Metazoa; phylum Arthropoda; class Insecta; order Odonata; family Petaluridae; genus Uropetala; species Uropetala carovei. The sequence continues at coordinate 299,720 of JAXCHB010000353.1, forward strand.
AAAGCGAATGAAAAAGGTAGAGCCGCACCCTCCCCCCAGCCCTCTCTTTCTCTCCCTTATCGCACCCACGAAAAAAAAATACTTCCACCCCTTTTATCTTCCATGTTTCCCTCCCTTCCCATCTAGCTTATACCTCTCACTCTTTCACTCCCCTTTCATTTTTGTCTCTCCTCGTCCAATCCCAGACTGCGTCTCTCTCGCATATAAATATATACACGCCCTTTCTCAGCTTCTCATTCGTCATCGCTTCCACTTTCGCCGCCTCTAGTCGCCTTTCTTCCAGTTTTATATTCCCGTCTCTCTCTCTCTCTTCCGTATTATCCTTCCACCTGTGCCCTATTCGACCATTTTATCGCCCCATCTCCTTTTTCCACCCCTTGCCGTTATTTTTAAAAAGCCTAGCTCCGACCAATTCCGAAACGTTCCTGCCATTTCTTCTATTCGTCGTGTGTTACGCGTATGTTTACAATAACACGCGCCCACGAGTATGTGTACTTTACTTCTCTCTCTCTCTCTCTCTCTCTCTCTCTCGACTTTCACTCCGATACATATTTTATCTCTCAACTTTCCCGCAAAAATACACCTTCCGTACCTCATTCCTCGTACGGAACCCTCTTCCTCTTTGTTGTTTTTATCATTTATTCTTCTCTTGCCTTCTTCTCTCAATTTTTCTTTACCTATGCTTCCAATCCAATTATTCAACTCCCTCTCTGCCAGACTCTCTCTCTCTCTCCATTTCTGTCCCTCAGAAACACCCTTCTCTCTCTCTCTCTCGCTCTCTCATTTTCCTTCTCTTCCCCTCCTCATTTCCATTGTAGCTTGGGCTCCGTCCATCCCCCTCCCCATACCTTCTTTTCATATCTCTCTCTCCCCTTTCTCTTTTAACCTCCACGATTCTCATTTATTTCCCCTCGCCCTCTTTTCCTCCTCGTCTCCGATCCTTCCCCATCCTCTCTCTCTCTATTCGCTTTTCTCCTACTATACCTTTTCCCACACTTTCCATCCATCGCCCCGGGGCTTTACCTAAGGAGAGGTGGAGAAGGTGAGGGGGAGAGAGAGGGCTACGTATGCGTACCTTTCCTTCCCTGAAGAATAAAAGCAGAGGGATTTTTATAGCTATATTCCGAGTCCCTTTCTACCTACCTTTCTTCCTGTGCGAAAACCTTCCCTCTACGTACCTTCCTTTCTCTTCCTCTTTCTTCCTTTCCCTCCCTCCCTCCGCAATATCTTCCCTTCTCCTTTACACGCGGTATGCGGCCATAACTTTCCCTCAGGAATGCCAACCTCGCGGTATTACAATTTTAGAGCCCGCGGAAGGATTTTTAAGGGTGGGGGAGGGTGTGGGAATGTCGCGGAATAACTTGAGTGAAGTAATCCGAAAATTGCCCCCTCTGATTTTTCGGTGGATGATTATTTTTTTTCGTTCTCGTCCTTACGCCTCCATTAAAACCTTTCGCGCGCCTGAAATATCTTCCGCGTTGGTAAGCTGGAAGAAAATCGGGCAATAACATTCATCAAAGCGTTTGGCTTCATTTTAAGTTTTGAAGCGTGGTAAACGAAGGGGAAGATATTTAGATCGTTCTAACCCATCGTGCAGTGTTTGCACGCGCGTTCGTCCTTTGCTGTGATACGTCGGAGAAAATAAAATGTTTCGGGAGAAAATTCAGTCATAATTGCGATTCATGAATGCTTACCTTACTCTCGATCCTTTTACTTTCGATCCTTTTAATGGAGTGACTACCATATCAGAAGCATCGATCTCGTTTTTTTTAAGCTCTTAAAAAATTAAACGTAGTTTTATGTAAGATGAGAAAAAATGTTAGAGAGAGAGCGAGAGAGAGAGAGATGTTGTAAAACTGCATTTAAAAAATGTCTTAATCGTGTTAATACGAAATATAGCAACTTTCAAAGTACTTAATGGCAATACCGTAATCGTCAAGTGAATAAACTCTTCCTTAAAACGTTCGTGTACATTGACTCCGCGTTCTTCAGAGTTAACAATCGACAAGAGGCCTCCGTGTGAATGTTCCGACAACTTTTATGTCGATTTTAACGAGAGAGATCTTACTCAACGCGTTAAAAAAAACCATTTTTAGTGCTAAAATAACCTCGTGCCCAATGGTTTGCGATGCGAAAGAATCGGCATCCAAACAAAAGAATGGTTCGAAAACGTACATAATCCGCAAAATACAAATACACAATTTCAGAACGGTAGACATCATAATTCCAGAACTCGAGGGAATTGCTTTCTTTAAAGGGCTGTAAAAAGCTTTTGGTTTCTGCGGTTGGCGAATGGCCGTAACTAACGGCGCCGGCTAACTCATAATTGAGATTTTCTTGCGGGAACTAATGATTTTTTTTAACGACGGCAGAAGAACAAAAAAAAGAAACATTTGACCCAATAGACCGAATATAACAAACAAACCTGTTCGAGACAAACGACTTTCAACGGTCTTCTAAAATTCCCTCAAAATGAGACAGAACGATGAAGAACATGATAATAAAACAGGATTGGCAAGAGATAAAAACATACATACATCTCGTCGAGCGCGATGTTTTTTTTCACGAAAAGGAACGAACCACTTCTCTTACGCTTAAGATTTCCTGAAATATATCCGCGTACACGTGACAGGGGTCTCTCAATTTAAGATGGCATAAAAATAGCATTTGCCGGAAAGGAGCGGACGGAAATGCGTTTGCTAGAGGGAGGACGGAGGGATATGAAAGAAATCATTTTTATCCGAACGATTTTTTCCGAAAAAATTCTTAACCTAAAACACTCTCCCAGAATGGAAGAAAGCGAGGGTAGTCTCCATCTCTCTCTCTCGCTCTTTAACGATACTCCATAACTTCCCATAGCCAGAACCTCTTCGTCAGAGAGAAAGAGGGTGCTGGGGAGAGAGAAAGAGGAAGATGAAGGAGGGGAAGAGAGAAAGACGGAGGCAGGTAGTCCCTTACCTTATCTCTCCCCCACTCACCCTCCTCTTCACACAACTGCCACACTAATCTTCTCTTTCCTTTGCCTATATTCTACCCCTACTTCCCATTTCTAACTCTCACTTCTCTCTCTCTCTCTTATTCCATCTTCTCCCCTTCCAACATTCGGGGTCTTCTTCAATCTCCCCCATCCCCTTCCTTCCCCGTCTCTCTCTCTCCCTCTCACACACACAGACACACACACTATACACATCCACCCTTTTCTGAGTTTCATCCGTTCAACCTACCCTTTTCCCAACCTTTCCCCCCCTCTCTCTCTCCCTCCCCCCTCGCTACACCCTTTCTATCTATCTGTCTCCTTCTCTCTCTCTCACTCACTCTGCTAACCTCCATCCAGACCCCCTTCCCTTCCTCATTCACGCACTCATCCCGACCCACCCTCTCTCTCTCTCTACATCTGAAACTCTTTACCTCTCCAATCCCCTTCTCCTCCTCTCTCCCTCACACATAACGCTCTTTCACCCCTCCCCCTAACACTCCCTCGCTCCCTCCCACGCCCTACCGCCTGTCTCCCGCTCATTCCCTTCCTATCTATTATCCTCTTTCTCTCCCCCTCCCTCTACACAACCCTCAACAGCCCCTTTCGTCTCTTTCCTCCCCATTTCCCCCCACCCCCCTCCCATACCTCGCTCCCTTTTCAGTCCCTCTCTTTCTCTCATTTCTCTCCCCCAACTTCTTTCTCCTTTCCATCTCTGACTAAACCTCCCCCATCTTTCTTTTCTCCCCCTTTTCTAGACACTATATACTCTCCTCCCTCGCACTCTTAAATTTCTCATTTCCTCCTCTACCTCTCTCTCTCTCTCTTTCCCTCTTTTTTGCCTTGTGTCTTCCCTTCCCTTTTGTCCTCTCGCCCCTTTTCGTTTCGTTTCTCGTCATTTTCTGCTTTTCCTTTCTCTCTCCGCCCTCTTTTTTTATATTAGGATAGAAGGTAGAGGGCAGCAGCGTCGGCGTAAGTGGGATCGAGGACGAGTTTCGACCTTTTCGGTCATTACCTGCTGAAACTTTCAGCTAAACATTTCTTTACTCAAAGAAGCTGGTTTTATTTTTTTATCGATTGAAAATCTGATCGAGATTCGCAGTGTCGAAAACAAGGAGAAATATTCGAGGGAAAAAAAACCGAAAAACATTTATGAATGCGTTATTCAGTTCCCGACCCAAATAAGGGTAATCGCGGCTCGAAAATATTATTAGCATGAGCGGGGATATCATCCCGTCAGCATTGCGTCACCGCATCTTAAGGACGAAGGTCCCGCAATCGCTTCTCGCGTGAGATTTTTAAAGTTGTTTGAGGCGGCTTTCTGCCGAGCGAGTTTTTTTATAATGCGTTTTATTTATTTCTTTTTTTATCGCCGGGCTCACAATTCAGAGGGGCGATTAATGTTAGCGAATAACCCTGAGAGGTGTCAAATTTTTCGATATACGAGGGAGGGATATTCTTCTCCTTCCCCCCCAGGATCTTTATTTGCACTTTCTCTTTCTGGGAAGAGCCTCGGTCGATGGCGCCTATGGATTTACGAAGAGAAAGGAATCTCCGTGAAAAGAGGAAAAAGATGAAGTTTATTTTATTTTTTCGTTTTAAGTTTTCGTGCGCTTTCGTAAATTTTATTAGAGGGAAATTTTTATTTAAAGCGTCGATTAAAACGCTTCTCATGTTTTAAAGAAAATAAGAAAAGCTAATAATTCTGTATTTATCTCTCGTACACTATCAACAGAAACCTATATTAGCTGCCATACATACATATATGCTTATATATATATATATATATATATATATATATATATATATATATATATATATATATATATATATATAGATTTTAGTGATTTTTTAATTAAATAATATTCCTTCGTCTATGATACTCAATATACGAAAAAGTTCAAAAAGGAAAGGCAATTTTTAATTTTAGAGATGGAACAAAAAACGTTTTTATGACGAGCAATTAATCATCGTGGGCCATTAAAGAACAAATTAATCATAGTTTTAGAGTTGAGATCTAAACGAAATTCATCTGAAATTCTTTTGGTAGACGCCTGTGTCGTTAGCATTCGTCTCAACACACAATCACAACACACAGACTTGCTGATGTTATTTTAACGTCAGACAAACTTCAAAATATTCTTTTGTGTTTTTGAACTGAAATCATTAATTTCCTTGATCTTCAAACGAATAACTTTTTAATTTGCGCGAATACAATTACTTGAAAAAAAATCAATTGGAATGGTTATTGCGTTAATTCATAATGACTAAAAGTTTAATTTTTTGAAGCACTTGAAAAAAGTAAACGGAAAACCCGACAATAGTTGTTGAAAGCAAAACGACCCAATCATGCATTCCATCTAACGAAATCATTCCTGCCGAGACTAATTCCGGGCAAAATCATCTTAACCTCTGGATGTAACGGATCGATAAAGGAGTTAGCAAGGAAACCCTTTAAAAATTAGCTACGAAAATCGGAAAATTCGAGAGAGAGGGCGAAAGAGGATAGAAGACGAAAGAGAGAAAGACCAAGAGAGAGAGATGGGAGAATGGAAAAGACAGTCTTTTCCGTGTATATTTTCCTTCACCCTTCTCTTTCATCCGAATCGATTATAAGCACACACAAGTTACACGCTATTTCCTGGGAACTCCGGCGCCAAAATCTTACTCTCTGCCTCTTTCTCTCTCGCTTCGTTTTTATCCCTCTTATAGAAAGGTTTTGTTTACGCTACTGTTTACTCGGAATGCATGCGTAAACCCGATTTTGTGAGAGAAAAATTAAAAAAAAAAAAACTTAGCGAGTGCGCAGTATGAAAAAAACCAAAGGTTAAAAAAAGAGCACTCCGTTTGCGTGTACGTGAACGCGCGCTTTTGAGGGGAGGCGGGGGGGGGGGGGGGGGGGGGAAGGGAGAGAGAAACGCGTTTCAGATTCCGTCCTTCCTCAATCCTCTCTTGCATTCCACGCTTCCTCAAACGCGCAGTACGCTCTCCCTCCCTCCCTCTCTCCTGCCATCCTGCCTATCCACCTTTTCGGCTCCTTTATACTCTCCCAATGCTTCATTTTCTCTCCTCTCCCTTCCTCTCTTTCCTAACGCTCATCAAAAACCCCACCTTTCCTCCCTCCCTCCCTCTCTCATCCTCTCTCTCTCTCTCATTCGCACAAACATTCACTCTCAAACGAGTGACTGAGCGTAATATACTCCCACTTTCCTGACGTCTTTCAGCGACGAATGGGAGAAAAGGAAAAGGGCAAGAGTTTCGTTGGAGCGATGAGAGGGAAAGAGAGGGAGAAAGGGAGAAGGACGGGGCGAGACACACACACAGCGACACGCAAAATTAAAGTGTCGGTAAACGGAAGACGCTTGCGAGAGAGAGAGAAAGAGAGAGGCGGTGGGGGAGGTTGGACCACCGCGAAAGAAGTTGAACGTACTGATGCAAAGGGAAAATTAGGAAGACAGAGAGAGAGAGAGAGAGAGAGAGTAAAGGTGATAGAAATGGGAGCGTGGGTGGAAAATAGGGAAGGATGAAGAAATAGAGAGGGGTGAAGGTAAAAGAGAGGAAGGGAAGGGAAGAGAGGGATAAAAAGAGGAGGGTGACGGGGGAGGGATAGAGTGAAAGGAAGTGGAAAACGGGTAGGAAAGGAAAATGGGGGAAGGAAATAGAGAGGAAGAGGATGGGCGTAAGAGAGTTAGATATGACGAAGGAAAGATGGGGCAAGAAACGGAATTTAAAGGAAAGAAATTGGAGAAAATAAGATCAAGAAAATGAGGGGATGAGGAGATGGCACGGAAAATAAAATTGAGAAAGGAAGTCTGTGGGGCGGAGAAAGAAGAGGGAAGGAAAAACGGTGAGAAAGAAGATAGAGGAAAGAAGACGGAGAAAAGGGTATAGCTATAAGAAATGGGAGGAAAAGAGATAAAATATGGAGGAGGAAGATAAGATAATTGAAATAAGATAGAAAAAAGACTGAAAATAATATAGAGGAAAGGAGAGAGAACATGAAGGTAAGAAAATGGTGAAAAGAGATTAAAGAGATATAAAAGGAAACATGAGGGTAGAGAGAGGAAGCAAACGAATAATAGAGGGACGGCGACGCAGTATGAGAAGGTAATGAAAGAGAGAAAGAAAGATAGGGTTACACGCGGCTATAAACTCTTACTCCTTTGATAAAAAAACTTGTGACACGGAGTAAAGGAAGTTGAGGTGGGTTGAGAGTTTCAAAAGATGTCTAATTTCCCTTTTCGTCCGAGTGTGAAGAGAGGAAAAAAGGAAGGCGAAAGGATATATATATATATAAGGAACGAAGAGAAAGGGCCACCTCCTCCATTTCCCTCATCTTTATGCACCCACCGACAGCAGCGCGGTTGCGGAGCGGGGTGGAACTAAAAGAAAGAAAACAAAAGGGTAAACGCGGAGAAGGTTCGCGAAAGAAGAAAATGACAATAATTCCTTCGGCGGAAAGAGAGAAACGAAGCCATCGAGGGAGATACGCTATCTCTTTTTTTATATATATTGGGAGATATGGAGGAGAGAGAGATGTAGGCAGTCAGAGAGAGAGAGAGAGTGAGGAATAAGGGAGGGCCACATGGCCCTCCTCCTTCCCTCGAAAATATTACTACTGGCGATGAGAGGGTAAAAGAGCGAGAGAGAGAGAGAGATAGTGAGAGAGGAAGAGAAAGATGAGCAAGGGTGCGTAACGCATAACCTTTTTTCCCTTTTTCCTTCCACGACGAAAACAGTCTCCTTCTCCCTCTTTATCCTCCCCTTCCTTCTCTTCCACTCCCCTCCTACTCTTTCCGAACGCCCACATTTTCCCCCTTTTCCCGACGAAAAGAGAAGACCCCTCTCTCTTTCTCTCTCTCTTCACCTTTCCATCTCTTTCACCCCCTCTCTCTCTGCTCTTACTCTTTCACCATCCACCCCTCCATAAAGCCCACCCTAAACCTCCCCTTTCTCTCAAGTTCCCTTTTGCACAACCCTCCTTTTTTCCTTTACGATCCCACATACTTTCTCGCTGTCTCTCCACTCTATATCATCCCTCTTACCTTCAAACCTTCCTCTTCGCTTCGTTTTTACACAACCTTCCTCTTCACCCTCTCTCTCCCTCCTTTCCCCGTCTCAGATCTCTTTCTACTTCCTCCTCTTTCTCTCTCCCCCACCCAATCCCTCCCTTACTCATTCAATCTTCCCCCTCTATCCCTCTTTCTCTCTTCCCCCCTTCCTCCCCCCCGACACAAAATTTCCCATCTCCCGCCTCTACGACCCAACCCACCCCACCCCACGCTAACCTTCCCCCATTTCACCCCGACCATAGCTCAAATCCTTCCTCCACCCCCTCCGACCTCCTCTCTTTTCTTTCTTCCCCCGAAAACTTCCCCCTCTAAACTCTCGCCATTACTTTATCCTCATATACTCTCACTCCCACCCCCCACCATTCCTCTCCCTCCATCTCTCTTTCCCTCCCTCTCATTCCCCGACAAAAAATCTTCTCTCTCCTTCTTTCCCCCCTTTCCCTAACTCTCTCTCTCTCCCCCTTCCTCTCTCTCCCCCCTTTTATTCCACTCCCACGTTCTCGAGCGAGGGGTTGCTTGCCTCTCTCTCTCCCCCCCCTCTCCGCCATATCTTTCATTATCCCTTTTCTCCCCCTTCAGTCCTTTTACTTTCATCTCGTACCAAACTCTCCCTTTCTCTCTCTTATCCTTTAACGTTCTCTGCGCGTTATTAACGCGTATCTTTTCCCTTATAGAAACGGTATAACTTTGCGTTTCTCTGCGTACTCTTTCTTTTTTTTTTTGCTCGCTCTCCCCTTTATCTAGAATGAAATTTAATCACCGAGTGTTTACTTTTTTTCTTCGTCCCGCGTTCGTTGTCTGCGTCTCGTGCGTATGATGGCTTGCGTAATGTCCCCAATTCAAAGAGGGCATACGCTGTGGAGATTGTTGTCTCTCTTTTTACAATAGGAAATTCTGCCTCGGTTCGCTAAGCAGTCGTAAAGAAAAGGACTGTCGCGATTATTTTCGTCATTAACCTTGTTATATACTGCGTAGTTTTATTGCAGTAAAGCGTAAACGGGTATATTATTATTACTTAAGTAATTGCATCTCTACGGATTTTTCTGTCTATTGATTTTCCTCAGATTATATTTTTGGTTTTTCTCGCTTATTATTCATCATGTGTCGATTCTTTAGCTGCATACATTAAATCTAGGCGAAAAGGAAAGTGCTCTACTCTTCTATATAGCCCGTTTATTCACAAACTGGGTACCGAAGTCGATTTTTTGGAGTGCCCTGAAAAAAAGGTTTTATGATAAACAAAGTTTTTGTATTTGGATATGTTGATAGATGATCAGAGCAATAACTTTTCCTCTAATAGACCGATTTTGATGCAGTCCAAACGTTCTAATACCCGCTTTTAAAAATGTACAAACCTAGTTTCAAGACTGGTGTGCCGCGAAATCCTGTTTATTTTTTAAAGGATGACGCGCATCAAAAAAGTTTGGGTACCACTGATCTAGCCTATGTTCTATTTGAAACGATATCCATTCCATATCTTTGAACAATCCACTTAACATGTTTCCGAGAGCGCCGGGAAAAAAAAACATCTTACCCGGCCTCTCACCGCGTCTTGCGTTGTAAACAATACCTCTTCCATAAAAAAAAATACGAGACGCATTAACGAATCGCGTAACTCATTATCTCAACTGTTTTCTTTCCTCGTGCCTCGCTCTAGAAAAAAATCCATCTCCGATAGCATGTCGCCTCGCTTAATCTATCCATTTCATCTCTTATTAATCTATCGCTTTATCATTTTACCGACCCCTCCCATACCCAATTTTCCTCCGGCATCATTACTTATCTTTCCTCCTCTATCCGTTCAATCCCTTATAACCAGTGCGCGTCGCTCCGTCAAAAACCTCCCCATCTTCTTATTCCTCTCGCTTGTTCCTTTACTCCTCCATACGCACACACACACACTCCTCATCGCCCGTTCGATTTTTTTCTCCCCCACTTCTCCTAGCTATCGTGTTTGTTATTTTTCTCCCTTTTCAGGCGCGTTTCGCTTCCAGCGTGAGCGCCTACTGTCGTCTGTCTGTCCGTCCATCTGTCTGTCTGTATATCCGTTCGTCCGCATGTTCGTTCTCGGCTTCTACAGAACGGATTTTCATGAAATTTGATATTAAGGGCTTACGACCGAAGATAATAACGAAATCGCAAAAATTAATCACGTAATACGATCAGGGGTACCACTTTACCGACAAAAAATGAGTTTTCCGTCATATCTCGTAAAGTATTGCTCATATCAAAATATTTTTCAAATGAAACTTGTAGAAATGGTAAATTAGAGTATTTATTTCCTGTACATTGTTATCGTAGGAGTAGTCGTTATCAAGAAAATCATACAAGAAAGTCTTAATTCGAGTTGAACAAAATTTCTTGCATGGTTACTTCTTCATTGTTGCTAACAAAAACAATCTCACGAACAAACGTTTAATTTCCTTACGTGTGCATGCAATACTTTTAAATAGAAAGAAAATGGATTATTTATGATGAAGAAAAGAACTTTAAAACCGCTATATCCCTTACGGACAGGTATATCATTTCTTTCTACTAGTCCATTGCATGAAATGCGCCCATTTGTGAGACGCTGTACACTTTCCTAACTTGTTTCACTTCGCCTCCACCACGCGAGACTCCCCCCTTTTTTCCCTCCTATTTTCTCTTTCCCCTTTTTCTCTTCCTCCCCTTCCGCTTCCTCCGCCGTCTTCATTTTTTTCCATACCCAGTCCCCCTCCCTTTCTCTCTCTCTCTCTCCCTTCCTTTATTTCTCCCATTCTCCCCTTCTTTTATATGTATTTCCATCTTCTCGCTCTCACTCCCTCGCACGACTCCCTACCTCTCATTTTCCCTCGCTTTTTACCATTCCTATTCAACCCTCTTCCCCATCCCACACCCGCGTCGCCGTACGTAAGCACCTCCCCCCACCAACTCTCCTCCCTTCCCCACACCCCCATCCAAACCCACGCTTCCCTCCTCTATCCCTTTCTTTTCCATCCCCAAAACCTCATTTCCCACTCTTCCTACCCCCCTCTATCTTTCCTTCTCTTCCTTCGCCTTTGACGTCCTCTCCTTTCTCCTACCATCTTTTTCTCTTTCCTCCTTCGTGGATATTCTTCCTTCTACTACCCTCTTCCTCTCCTTAATTTTCATCTGTTCCCTCTGTCGATCCCTCTTACATACCCTTCCTTCTCTCCCCCTCTTACTTTAAAAGACGGATGAACCAACGGGAGTCTCACTAACTCTCCTCCTCCCCCTCCTCTCTCCCTCCCTCCTCTACTCTCTCCCCGCTCTTCGCTCGCTCGCTCACTCTCTTATTCCGCATTTCTCATTTGGTAATCTCTTTTTCTTTTCCCTCCATCGTCTCGCCTTTCCTTCATCTTTTATTCACTTTTTTTACCTCTTTCGGCCTTTTTTTTTACCTATGTGTTTTCGTACCATCGTTGCAAGGGGTTGGCAGGATGAAGATGGAGGAGGTTTTTTCTTTCTTTCCTATCTGCATATAATATCGGCGGGAATATTTTTTATCGAAAGTCACTAATCCCCAACGTATCGATCTGTCGCTATCTGCGTATTAAAAAATGTCCCTTCTCTTTTGGCTAACGCGTTTCCGCAGTTTTGTGTTTTAAGAGAGGTGTTACGGCGTTATCGTAAACTAGCGTAATTTCCCGTAAAAATGACGCGTAGGCATTAATGAAGTGTTAAATTAAATTTTAAAAACTTTGAGATGTATTCCTTAGCTAAGCGACAATTTAAAATAGCAACGTAAAAAAATCCATGACTCATTGTAGACGTATCGAATTTCAAAAAATAAATGTAAAATATATCTTTATCATTACGCGTAGATTATTTTAAACGTTGATAAAAGCTATTCACTTGACGCAACAAAGAAATCGGGTAAAAATACAATCAACAACTTATTTGTTGCAAGGTAAGCAAAACTAAAATCTGTCCAGTAATTGAAAATTAATTACGACGAATATTTCCAATACAAACAAAATAAGAAATTTGTTATAAAACAACACAAAAATGAAAAAGTATGAAAATATTTTTAATGCCGATGCAAATACGTTACAACTTACGGTAACAACTATGCTATTGACGCGCGCCTAAACAATACAACAATATACCCATTTCGACTTAATTTTAATCTGCACAGCTCAAGAAATAGCATTCTATGCCTCATATTAGTTAGGTAAACACGCAACGCCTTCACATATCTAAATCCTGTTTGATACACGTGATCTCATGAAGACAGCAGCAGTACGGTTGGCTTTAATGACGACAGCGCGACAGAACGACACACAAAGGCTTTTATCATGTAAGGGATTTTTGTCTTGCCTCCCGCTTCACAGGGTCATCTTGTTTCTTCGGCAAGACAACTCCTCGATAATTGTGTTGCTACCCTCATTTAGATGTCGTTCCTCTCATTCATTCTCTTTCAACTAAGGTTTCTCATAAGATACATTTTTCGTTTTGCGATGAACTTCTCCAATTTTTTTCTTTAGGTTTTGAAAAATGTGTTTTTCTTCGGCTAAAGCACACTAAAAGGTGTCGAGGATGACTTTCTGAAGAGTGATCAAGCGTTGGCTAGTTAATTTCGCTAGTTTAACACCTGGTAGAGAGTTTTTATGCCTTCAAATGCAAAGTCCGCGACTTAAAATTTATCCCGAGTCTCAGGCGTTTGAATAATCTTTACAAATCTGGATGTAAATACATGATAATTTTAAATACTTTATAACAGCTATATTACGATTTTTAATTCGAGACGACTAATCCCCTCGGCATTAAAGATGTCACGCTACCATTTACAAACCGCCTTTAATCACCAAACTTCCCAGAACGTTTCAAATTCGCATCCAACGCGAGGGATTTCGAAATTCCGCGTAACACACTCCTCCGCTTTGATTCTTTTTAACAAGATTACCACGCTGCGTTCACACACAAGCCCACCACCCGTCCTATTCGGAGAACTTCCTTTTTCGTGTTTCATTAACCGCGCTCATGATAAGTATACATAAAGAGCTTCGCTTCTTTCTCCCTCTCCCGTCCTGTCAACAAACTCCCTATTGACATCGTGCTCCGCTCCGCTCTTGCGTACGCCGCCCGCGCGAGATATCCCGAGTAATATGCGATCGATATTGAATTTTTTTTTATTCCGGGGACGATATCATCTCCGCTCGTTTCCTTCCAAGATGGAGGAGGAGAAGATTTCCCTTTCCTATTTCATCATCGGAGAATTTCCGATAAGTGCGTCTATATGAGATGGCCTTTAACTCTGTCAACACATTTCTGTTGACATTTTCTCTCGGGAGAGAGAGAGAGAGATATATGTGCGCCCAAGACCTCACCGCGCCTCGTCCTTCTTTTGTTAAGGTATACTCTCTCTCTCTCCCTCTCTCTCTCTCTCGTGGAGAAATGTATACGGTATTAAGGGAAGGGCGGAAAAGGATGCAAACCCCTTTTCCTCTCTCCTTCCCTTTAAGCTCAACTTTTTTCCGTCCAATTTTTTTTTACACTCCAATCTTTACGTCGTTAACTCTTTCTTCCTTCCTCCTACCATTGTCTCTCACCCCTCTTTCTCCTCCTCCTACTCCTTCCATCTCCATAACCCTCTCTCCTAAAAATAATATCTTTCCCCATCGTAGAAAACATCGAGAAGCTACACTCCTATAACTCCCTTTCACTCACTCACTCTCTCTCTCTCTCTCTCCCACTCGCCGACTCTTCTTCAAACACCTAATTCCTCCATTATCATCGTTATCCTATTCTCTATCTCTTTCTCTCTTAACTCTTTCTTCTACCCACTCTACTCCTCCCAATCTCCCCGCGTCTCGTGATGTCGAAAGGAAAGAGAGGAAAATAAAGAAGAAGAAGCTGGGAATCGGCGCGGGAGGAGGAAATAGAAGTCGTCCCACTGACGCCGGATAAACATAGCGATCCATCAATCAATTAATCCCCACTCCGTACCATACCACGCTCCCACTCGCCTTTTCCATCAAACCCCCCCCTCCCCTCCCCTCCCCCCCTCTCTCCCCCTCCTCCCATTCCCTTCGCTCCCTATTCCTCTTCCATACATATACGAACACCTCCCTTCCTATAAAAAGGGGTTGGGAAGGAAACGAAGCTGTCTTACTCATTCTTTCTCCCCTCTTTTTTTCCACTCTCTCTCTCTCTCTCTCTCTCTCTCTCTCTCTCTCTCTCTCTCTCTCTCTCTCTCTCTCTCTCTCTCTCTCTTCCTCCTCTCCACCAATCTAACCCTCTTCTCTTACCGACTCCCCCTCATTTCTTTCTCCCATTTCCTCTTTCCGCTCTTTCGACCACGTGACCAACCCCTTTTCCCTCTCTCTCTCTTTTCCCTCCTTCCTATAGATCCTCGATTTTTCATCTCCCCCTGTCTTTCCGCGTCTTCTTCTTCCGCCATTTTGCCCTACTTCCCGCCATTTTTTCTCTCTCTCCCTCTCTTTTCCTTTTCTCTTCCCATTCCCCGAAGGTTAGATTCCAGGGGTTAGATTCCAGGGGTGAGATTCCAGGGAAATGAGAAAGTAATCGCGTAAAATAAAGAGAGTGGTTTTTTAGGATGGTAAAAAGAGTTTGGGCTTCCTTCTTTTTTCATTTTGGATGCGGTGGGCGGCGTGTAAAAGGTTTTTGGTTGGGTTGGGAGCGGTTGGGTCCGCTATTGGATGGCTTCTGGTTATACGCGTCGATTTGAGCGATGAAAAGGCAACGTGGGGATGAGAAAGTGAAAGTAAATGAGAGAGAAGATTGATATAACTAGGGGAAATACTGTGACTAATGTATTCATCACGCCTTTATTAATTTTTCCTCAAATTGGATGGTTTTAGCGTGATAGAATATTTTTGATGATTTTTTCCCATGAGGCCAATGGCGTAGCTACGTACGTACTACGTAGGGGCCCTTTATGCAGAGGGTGGCTCACGTTGAAATGCTGCAGTTATCAATTATTATTAATGTTTATATAGACACATTCAAAATAATATTTTCCGCTTACTTATGTTGTGATAAAAAGTAATTAATAAAACTACGCGTTTTATTCTTTATTGCATTATTCATTCATTTTTCAAGATGAGGACCCCGTCATTAATTCTCGCACCGGGTACCACGGAAGTCGTAGCTACTAACGAAAATTCCTACCTTTAACGTTATTATGTATTTCTCCCGCGATTTTCAACTCCATACTTAACCATTTTTCTAAAGACACTATACAAATCGAATTATTAGGCTAGCCGTATTTTCAGCTAATATAATATGGATGAAGCATAGTCTCATGCACGCAGCATTAATTACAGCTCGATTCACTAATTTACTCAGATTAAATTTATAGTTAGAGTACAACGCGTTCGAATAATACATGATTGTACCACTAAGGCGGTCTTAAAACGTATTGACGAGATACAAAAATTATCCCAGTAAAAAAGTTCCTATTCTTGCCACACCCAACGAACAATTAATTTCGCTTAAATTTCTCTCTCTCTCTCTCTTTCCCTTTCTCCTTCTAGATAAATCCACGTCCTTGTTCTCGTTAAGGAGTCTTACCGCTTTCCTATGGACTGAAGAGACCGGACCGTGAAGCAGAATGACCACCAAAATTGTCGAACGATTAGAAACCGTCTTGTGATTTATCCTGTGCGTGTCTCGATCGACCCTTGTCTCTTTCTTCTTGCCAACTTCCTCCTCTTTTCCTTCCACTTCACTTTCCACCGTGATGCGATATATTTCCACCGCATTTCACCTCCCTCTTTCTCCCTCTTTCTCCCATTTCCTCCTTCGGAACCGCTTTCCCTCGTAAAGCGAGATTATAGTGGAGCAAAATTTTCCCTCGTTTTGCAGAGAGCGGAATAGGGCATGCTCGTGAGGTGGGAGTCAACCTTTATTACTCTCTCTCTCTCTTTTATTACTTCTGCCGACTGATAGGGTGCCAGCAGTTTCCAAATTAAAAGGGCGAAAATATGAGGAATGTATTATTAACCACGAGATCCTTCATATGAACATCCAAGGAGAAAAATGGGTACTACCGGGTTATCTCGGACCCCTTTTGAAAAATATTTTTTTGAGATAATCCTTTCACGCAAAATGAAAGCTTGCGAACCCGTGACTGATCTGCCTGTGGCGACATTTACCCACCCGATCTCCGGCCAATGGTGAGGGATAGCTTCGTTCCAGAGAGGCGAAGGGCGCGATAGCGCCCGGAGATGGCTACACCCGATATAAAAGGCATTATAATCTAAAAAGAAAGCGAGCTCGCCAATATTCTCGGTTACTTGTGAATAAAAAGTTTTTTGACAATTTCTCATTTTCTTAGCTTGTTTTAATGTTTTCCCGGGAAAGGGTTATCGCAAAAAATATTTTTCAAAAGGGGTCCGGGATAACCCAGTAGTACCGAAAAATGATTTGTGTGTAACGGAATGTATTCCGAGGTCCCGTTACATTTTAGGCCTAAACCATGAACAATAATAGTCTTAAATTGAGTGCTGATATAATGTAAACATCATGTTAAGCTTTATGTTTGACGCAGGCTTAGGTAAGTGCTAATTAAAAGTTACGTTTTTCCCTATTTATCATAAATATTAAGACGTTACTTATTTTGAAGTTTCTTCGATAGCTAATAATAAAAGTATATGAAAGGCCAGATGTGCATTACCGCTGAGGATGGTTACTTTGTAGCCGAAATTCGTATATATTTTCCCAAATTTAAAAATATTTTTTACATAGCCGAAAATCATATTATGTATGTCAATATAATTTTAATCATTAGGTGAGCTCGATAATTTTATCATGAACTATCTTATTTCTCAATATTTGTTTCTTACAGTCTTAAAGTATACGAAAAAATGCGTTGGAATCGCCTTAATGTCGAGAGATGCCTTTGGTTAACTTGAAAAAACCATATATTTTCTTGTTTTCAGGCATTTCCTCGGCAGCGATGTCTTTTTTACTTCGATTCTCGGTATTCCTGCAGTTCCTTTCTCTTTCCCGTCCTTCTACCTCGACATTTTCTTTTTCGCTTAACCTTCTCAGTCACATTTTCCCCTTCACTTTAACTTCGCTCTGCAGCTCTCTATAGATCTTTCTCAACACGTCTTACTCTACATGTTACGCGTAAATATTCACTGTCTTATTCTATTTGGCTATCTTCCCATCGCTCTATTTCCTTCACTCCATCTCTATCCTTCTTCCCTTACTCAGCCTCCCCCAACCCCATTTTCCACACTTCGAGAGATAGAAGGAGAGCAATCAACAAAACCGTTTTCATAACACACAGTTTCACTTCTACTCTACATCCTCTTTTTCCTTAACTCCCCTCCCTTCTTCTACTCCCTGACACTTTCGCTAGGGAACATTTCTTAGCGTGCCATTTTCGGAAAATTTCCACTCCCTTAGCCTGGATAACCCTCCTCCTACACCTCACCACACGACCAAGGCCTTCAATCCATCGGAACTTTCTATCCCTTTCCTCTCCTCCATTTTTTTATTCTCTCTTCTCCCCCCCCCCCCTCCCTCCCTCCCCCTTCTTTTACCCTTCTCTTCCGAAAAAAGATGCTATTTTTCCTCTCTTCTTGTCGATTCCATCCTCTTTCTCTCTCTCCCTTCGCTCATCCATCTATTTCACCCCCTCATCCATCCTTGTACATTTTTCTGTTTCTTATCTTTTACGATTTTCTTCTCTCTTTTCCATAAATTTCCATCCTCTTCTTCCTGTTCTCTTTCCTCTCCCTTCTATCTCTTTCCTTGTTCATCCTCTCCCATCTACCTACTTTCTTCTTCCTTGTCTGTTTTCCTATTTCTCCTATGCTATTATCTACTACATTCTCTCCTTTTTCACTCTCTTCACTCCCACTCGTCTTTCTCTCCCTCTCTCTATCTCTATCTTCCTCCCCTCCGATTTCCCTTCACTTTTCTCGCGCCTCTCACGGACAGAGCAGCTAACATTTTTACTCATACGCCAGAGGGCTTCCTTCTCCATCCCTTCCCTTTCTCTCTCTCCCTTTCCACACCGATTCCTCTCATCCTTCCTTCTCAATCAATTGCGCCGCAGTATATATTTCATCTTTTCCTCCTTTCACCCGAAGATATCCATAAAACTTTCGGTTCTATCCTCGCTTTATAATTTTTGTTTGCTTTTTTTTTATTAATTCTCGCCGGGGCGAAAAGAATGACGTTTTATTGGGGTTTTAATACTTGAAGAAGGTCCATCATCTTCGAAATTACGAGTTGCGCTCAAATTGCATATCCTACCCTCCTATCGTAGAATACCGCTGCGCAGTCTGGGACCCTAACTATACGCCTCGAAATGGTCCAGCGTAAAACGGCTAGATTTGCAAATGGCGAGTATCTATGCGATACAAGCGTATCAGAGATTTTGAAACATGAAATGACAATCAATGAAAATTAATGGACTGCATTACTATTCGAAGATTTTAATTGGCCCGGATTTGTTAGGTACTTGTGCGACGTAGTTGTAACCGCGGGTGCTAGCGAGAGTAAGGCTAGATCTGAGCTAACCAGATAATACATCGAAGTAGACACTAGAACCGAGATATGATTCAGATCATTTTTCCCGACATAAGCATTAGCTAGGTGTTTATGTTTGGCGCAGTGGCATCACCTGCCAAACGATATTGGCAGCTTGCAGAATAGCAATGTAAAATATAAAGTGCCCACGTCGTAGAAATAAGTTTTCTTTTGATCGGAGGATGATGGAGGAAACGGTTTCATTTATTTATTTATTTTTTCTCGCTACGGGTCACTTTGGTCCAGAAACGCCGCGTATACCTCCAGGTCACGAGGTAACGCGTTCAAGGCAATCTGTGCGCGTAGATGCTCGCGTTCCAATTCTTACAACGCACGATGCTATATAGAAAGAAATAGGGACGCCGAGCGAAAAAGAAAACACGTCAATAAATTACGTTTCCGTTGCATTGGCTTGAAATATCATCGTTCAAACGCGATTCTAAGGCGTAAAAAGCAGAAACTGACCAAGAAATACCACGGTAGAAACTCGAAACTGGAAACCTACGGCATTTGCGTAACTGCTAAGCGTATCCTCCGGCGAAATATCGTAAACAAATCAAACG
The DNA here is from genome assembly GCA_036926305.1 of Uropetala carovei. NCBI lineage: Eukaryota > Metazoa > Arthropoda > Insecta > Odonata > Petaluridae > Uropetala > Uropetala carovei. Next base: position 318,844 of record JAXCHB010000353.1, read on the forward strand.
CTATCGAAATTCCTGATTTATAAATCAATATTTTTGTGAATAGAATAGAGAGCGATAGACAAGTTCGTCGGAATTAACTGATTCGGTCACTGATTCCTTGAAAATATTGGATAATCGCTAGACATTATTGTTCACGTAGAAATGCAGCATCGATAAGTGTAAAACTACACTAGCTGTTGAAATCGTTGAATTTTTAAAATTGCTGATCCGCAAAAAATATACCAATAAGTTCAATTTATATATCATTATAATTTTCGTATTGGCCAATTCTAAAAGAAAATATTCAGATACGGATTTATATATATATTTCCTCGATGTTGGCGATTATTTTACCCCCCACACCAATCAGAAATTCTAAAATGGTATAATTTAATCGAGAAAATGCTGTCTATAGTGTATTGATGCGTGAGAAACCATGCATTTTCGTTTACTCCTGTCCCTGTGTTATATCCTTACTAAACTCCTGAAAATATGGCCACGGAACGCAGATAAACAGCAGAATACAAGTTTAGGAGAAGATCTTCGCAGCAAAGAAATATATATATATATCTTTTCTTTTGTCATTATTTTTCCATTCCCTTGCATCGAAATACCAATTTTTTCAGTATTATTCTCTCGCTTTCTCCCACATATCTCCCACTTTCGGCCTTTCTTTGAGCCTCACCTCACGATCTGTTTCGCCATCTCCCCATTCGATGTATCTCCGAACATTCTTCTTCGTATGTGTGTGTATATATGTATGTATACATATATATATTCTTCTACCCATTTTTATCCTCTTCCTCCTTTCATACCCCCCCCTCCCGTATACCCATATAGCCTTCTCCCTTTCATCCCTCACCAAAAACTCTCTCACCTTCCATTTCCACTCCCCCCACCCCATATCGTACTCTTTCTTCCTCCCCCCCCCCCTCCATCCTCCCTCCATCCTCCCTCCACCCTTATCCGCCCCCGCACTCATTTTTCCTCGCAGCCACCCCGCATTTCCAAGCTCATCCTGATCCGAGTCCTCTCCGCTTCCCTCTCTCACCCATTCCCAATCCCCCATACCTCACACGCGCGCACACAGAAGAAAACTCCCTCCCGCACCCTCCTCCGCCCCAACCTCATTTTCTTCCGCCCTCAACATCCTTCCAACTCTCTTTCCCTTTCTTCCATCCTCATTTTTTTCTAACCCCTCTTCTCTTTTTCCTTTCTTATCTCGTTTCCAACCCTCCCCCCCTTCCACCTCTGACGCACCCTTCATCCCTCTCTCTCTCCCTCCCTCCCTCCTTTTCTTCTCTTATAGAGCCACCATTTTTATACGTCAACCTCCTCATCCCAGCCTCCTCCGCCTCCCAACCCGCTCCATCTTTCTTTCCTCCTCTTCCCCTCCATACCTAAGAACTCCTCCGAGGAGGAAAAAAAATAATAAAAGGCTTTTCTCTCTCTCAGTCTTTCCTCACGAGACGCCATATTACTACTCCTCCGCTGTGCTTCGGATGTCTAGTAAGCAAGCACCTGCGTCACGCCGTATTATTCTCCGGTATTCTTTTGTGGTCGGGATGGGACAGCGGCGGTGAAGGCGTTTCGGAAAATGGGAGAGAGTGGGTGGATCCCGCCGCAGCATGAGTCCCATATCGTTCGCTTTTGGGGGGGTTGAAATTACTCTAACTGTAAGTTTTGGTGTTCGAGATAGGATCGGAAGGAATTGACTGGTGATATCTCGAGGTCCTGATTTGTTTATTTATCCCTTTTTTGTATTCCATTACACTCTACGTAGGATTAGATAAAAGAATAGAATTACTAGTATCAATATCGTCTATCTATGTAAATATACACATTTATGTGAGTTCGCATTCGTGTATCTAAACTTCTGTTCGTTATTACCGGTATTACCGGTATATGTCCTTGTCTGCATGCTGGCATTAAAGTATGGCTACAATTAATAGGGAATAATAAGAGCGATGTAATAAAACCTTCAGCTATCATGAACGACCTATAGATTATAGGAATTAGCGTTCGTGCTGTTAGCTCGTTCCTAAAGTTTCCAATACTCGTATTTCTTAAACGACACTTTCTGGTAAAGTTTCAATACGTATTTTTTAAACATGACCTCATACTATCCGAAAAAAAAAAATATAGAAGCTCCCATCTAAGACCCTTGTTAAATAAAATTATACATAGTAGAATAATACTTTTGATAATACAATTTTACAGTTTCTCCCTGATATTAATTAAAAGTTTGGAATGGTCTTTATCAAAAATTCATTTCAATATTCTATAAACTACCGAAATTATAAGAAGACATTTATCTGACATAGAAATTAGGAGAAGGATAAAGAAAATTCTCTCATCAAAACTTTTCGACTAATGCCACTCTGAGGTAAGGTAAGAAAAAGTCCCTTTGGTATAATATTAGGACGAAGAGCTTACGTCAACTCGACTCCCTTGGCGGAGATAAGAAATTGGAACAATGTTGCAACAAGCTAATTACAACTCTCGCTTCATCTGGGTAATTACGTGACAAAACCTAAGCTGGTAGAGATCTAAGAAAGGAAAGATGTAAAATACAATTCAAGATAAACAAATAAGAAAATAGTAATTGACATCCCTTATTTATGATGCGAGGAGAGGTTAAAACATATGAACAATAAACAATTGGAGGAAAGGCTCAGGGATTAGAGTTGCTAACAATGTTGCACGGAATTAAGACGTGTTAATGACAAGAAAAAGAGAAGCCAAACTGAATAATACAAAATTGATTTTTCTAAAAGTTGAAATCAGCATTGGATAAGGAAAATTATAACCGAAACTGTATTTGGAGATTTGGAGAATAGTCAAAAAAGTTTACAAAAACTAAAAAATGTTTAAATCAACAAAACAAATTTTTGGCGAGTTATTTTACAGTTTGAAAGTATTGGTTTACGATTAAATTTACTACACAAATTGGGGTAAAAAATTGTCGTATTAATGTTCAGAAGAAAAGAAAATAAAAATCCCTAGACATATTTTAAGAAACGCGGAAAATAACAAAGCTTTTAGACCTAGTGCACAAAATCATCAAATTATTTTTTAATTTATTTTTTCAGAAAGAATTAACGGCCATCCAGACCTACTGTGCAACCTGGGATTGTTTTTCCTTCCACAGAGATTAATTCGGGTCGGAAGGAGTTAAATTGTCCATGAAAATATGATAGATATAACTTTTTCTCCCATTTTTACTATAACGAAGCCATTATGGGGAGTAGAAGCCTTCTTTTGCCATAGGAAAAATATTGTCTAACGTAAATTCCTATCCTGTCGTTTATTATGAACTGCTGTATGCCTGAAATGCGCTGGACTACTTACAATATATCCATGCTACAAGTTTCTTATTAGACTAATAATGTAAATACGGAGATAGATTTATATCGGTGAATTTCTAGACATTCACCCTCCAATTTCTGATCAGTACTTAAGACATATTTGGAAAACATTCTAAGCGTGGCAGAAAACGGTAAATGAAACAAAAAATGACGTTTATAGAAATTTCGCGAAAAAAAATACAAAATGAATGCAAAAAACAAAAAAAAATAATCCATTCCGTTCCACTAAACTTTTTTCGCTTTGCCTTTTTTTTACCTTTAGTTTCGTAACTTTTTCACGGTTCTATCGCCTGATCTCAACACACTATATCAGGAGAAAGAGAAATTTTTCTCAGCCGCTGCGGCATTCCGCGGTTTGGATTCGTTATTCCGTGGGTTCTTGCCATGCTATGAAACAGAGAGATAGAGAAAAAGAGAGAGAGACAGAGACAGCGACAGAGAGAGCGACAGTTGCAAGGCGAGAGAGAGAGAGAGGGATATAGAGAGAGCGAAGGAGGAAAGCGTATGCCTTTAGTCAGGTATCTTTTTCTCCCTTCAAGGTTAACTAGTACTTGCGCTGCGCACTTGCCATTAAACACGGAAGCGAAAAAAAAGTGTTTGAGATACCTAAAGAGGGATGAAGGGAAAGAGAGAGAGAGAGAGACGCACTTCAAGACTCAGCGTGTGTGTATGCGGAGTCCCCGGTTCGATTCAAGGATCTCCCCTTCATTTCAGATGATGAAAGAGTCTGTAAAAAATAAGAGAGGGCGAGGCAGGTTGGCGGAAAATAAAAGAAGAAAGAGAGAGAGAGGGGGGAGGGAGAGAGGGAGAGAGAGCGGAGAGGAAAATCGCGTCGAACTGATATGGAGGTAAAAGAGAGAAATGAGTGGGGAGGGGAAAGGAAGAAAGATGGATGAAGATAAAAGTTATTCCCGGATGATAGGAAAGAAATATAAAAAACTCGGAGAGGAAAGAGGAATGCGAGCGAGTAAAAAAAAACGGGAAGCTGAGGGAATGGAATACGAAAAGAAATAGCGGAGAATAATTGAGAGAAACGATGAAAAAATAATGGGTAGACAAAAATGGAAATAGACAAGAAGATTAGAGAATCCGAGTAGAAGAATGAGTTAGCTACGTATTTTGTATTTAAAAAATGTAAAGAATAGAACGCGTAAAAAGAGAGGAAGAAAAAATAGGCTAGGAAGCAGGTGAAGGTAAATACATCGGAAAGATTACGTATAAAGACGGGAATAAATAGCGAAGAGGAAAGAAAGAAAGACGAGGAAAACGACAAGCGAAGAGGAAGAGTGAAAGAAAAGGGAAACGGCGAGCGAAGAGTAAAAATTAAAAAAATATAAAAAAGGTAAACAAGCGAACAGGAAGTGAAGGGAAACAACCATCAAAGAGGAAGATGGAAAGAAAAGATAAACAGGGAGCGAAGAGGAAAAGAGAGACAGAGATAAAAGCAAACAAGCAAACAGGAAGAGAAGGAGAACGAAAAGCAAGGAGGAAGAGAGAGTAAGGCAAGGAAAGAGTGAAGAGGAAGAGAATAAGAAAGAGAAGGAACCGAGGTTGAGGAACAAAGAAAGAAAAAATGAGATATAGAGGATGGAAATAAACCAAAAAAAAAGGAACGCAGAAAGGGATATAGAAGAAGAGAAGTCTCTTTCGACAAAGGAAAAAGCCCTATTCCTACGCATCAAACACCCACATCTCTTTTTCTTACACTCTCCCCCTCCCTCCCTCTCTCACTCGCTCTCCACCTCACGGTTGGCCTTCATCCCTTATTTTCCTCAATGTCTTTTCCCTCTCCCTTTCTATCCTCTCTCTCTCCTTCCCTTCCTCCCACTCAGCCGCCTCCGTTCCCTCAATCCTCCCCCCCTCTCTCTCCGCCCTCTCTCTCCGCCCCTTCAATTCAACCCTCCGCGTCATTTCTGCTTTTCTCTCTCTCTCTCTCTCCCTCCCTTTACCCCTACCCACACTCTTACTCATCCGAACCCAACCCCCTCCCTCAACCGTCTCTATATCTCCCACCCTGTCTCGCACCCACTATTTCTTCTGCTTCTTTCTTTCCCTACCCACCCTCTCCCCTCAACTCCCATCCATCGTTCTCTTTCTAGCCCCATCCCACTCTCTCCCTTTACCTCTTCAAAAAAATAACCTCTCTCTCTCTTCCCCCCCTCCCCCCCATCCCTCGCACTCACCCTCCCCCCCACTCCACTCTCGTTCACTCAATCTCGATTTTTTTCCCTAATTTTTCTTACCCCCGTCTCTTCCTCTCTCTCTCTCTCACTCCCTTCCATATCTCTCTCTTGCCTTCTTTCCCTGTCTTCCCTTCGCGTTTCATCTTCCTTCTTTTATATATACCTCATTCCACCTCCGTCCTACCCTCTTTCTCCACGTGCACACAACCCCTCCTTCGAAATGCACCCCCAACTCCTAAAAAAAATATATTCTTCCTTCTTTCTAAAACTCCTGCGTCTCTCTTTCTCTCTCTCTCTGCCTTTCTCTCCATCTCACCCTTCCTTTAATCTTTCTTATTTCTTTCTCTTTTGCCTCAACCCTCGTCTCATTTTTTTCATCTCTTCCCCCAGCTTTTATTTCGCTCTCTCTCTCTCTCCCGAGTATAACTCTCCCCGACGCCTTTTATTTATTTATTTCTCTTCCTCTCCGAACTCGAATTTTCCTTTATTTCTCGCTCCTTCCCGTCCCTTTTCTGTCTCTCTCTTTACTTTTACCCTTCATTTCTCTTCTGTTTCTCTCCGCTTTTCTCTCTTTATTTTTACTTATCTCCATCTCCCTCCTTTCCTAATTTGTTTCCCAAACAAAATAAATTTCTCTTTATTTATTTACTTCATGTTTTCTATCTCTCTCCTCTCTGTTTTTTCCTTTGTCTTCCTTCTTTTTCTTCCTCGTTTCCTTTTCTCCACGAAGTGATTTACTCACGGTCTGTTCTTGTCTATTTCTTCCTATCATATTTTTGCCTTCTTGTCTCTTCTTCTTTCTATCTCTCTCTCTCTCTTGCGTCTATCCTTTTTATTTTACTCTTTTACAGTATCCTTTTTCCTCCCGACCATATAAACCTTCCTATTTTCTTTGTCTACTAAATCCCCAACAGCTACCCAGTCCACTCGAGTTTAACGTAAATTCTCTATTTTTCTACTCGAAACATATATCGCAGGATCTTTATTTTTGTTTCCTCGTTCTCTCCATCTTCGTTCCGTTTCCTAATAAGCGATCGGTCGATATCTTTTATTTATTTCTTCGGAGGTGGAGTAACGGCGTTTTTTAGGGTCCACGCGCGTGTTTTGTTATTTCTGCCTCGTGTTCCTTTGGTTCCCTCTTTTCTCTCTCTCTTCCTTCCCCAAAACCCCGCTCCCCTCCTGGGAGAATTTATTTATTTATTTCTTTTAGAGAATAAAAATTAACGCGGCATGTTTTTCTCCGAGGGTGACGTTTTAATATTTTTTTCTGTGTGAAATTACTTTAAGTCAGTTGCTTTGTAAATTTTTGCGAGAATTCGATGAAAAATCTTCAGAACAATTTTGAGAAGAGAGTTGTGGGCGATTGGATTAGGGAAGTGAAAATGTCAAAAGGTCTGACAAATTAAATTTCGCTCTTTTATATAGGGCGATTGATTCATTAACCTCGCATGGGTGGAAGGTCACAAATAAAGGGGTTTGTTTTGGGGCTACGAAAAATATGGACGCTAAAAGGTTCGCGCCAGGTAATCGCGCATGTTAATGTAAGCTAAACGGATTAAAAGTCGCTTACGCGGTATTTTGAATAGCAGCATAAAACAAGACGCAGATAAAGCGCTACATAAACATCTAGGTAGGTGTTGATAATAAACGATAATATACGAAAAACAAATATTTATTTTATTAAAAATCTACTCTAGTTCACTTCAAGAAAAAAGAAAATGATTTTTCGAGAGCTGTTTTTAATTAAATGGTGCAATGCCTTGGTGTTACCGTAAAAATGCTCTCGACGCAAAATAAAAAGATATTAATAGTCATATATGGTTTAATTTTGTATGTAAATAGTATCGACTTCACCCAAGTACATTTTTAAAAGTACAGAAGTACAGAGTAAAAAATTTGTACCTGAAATTACACAGAAGAAGAATTTAGGTTTTGCCGAGTGATTAAAACTGGTTGTATATAAAATGTTTTCGCGGGTATCCAACGCCTTATATATTCTGTCAAATGAACTAAATTAATTCTTATAACCGTGAAAATGAATCGTTTTGACATTGATACACCTGTGTGTGTACAAGTAAACACATGATTTATCACTAATATTACATCCAATTTATCATGATGATAAGTTACAAGGAATTTCTAACGGTTAACTTAGTGATGGGTCTGCGTAAATTTTAATCCTGCTTGAAGTTACTTGTATTAATATAATTCTTTTCCACGTTACATAATCACGAGAACCCCAAACCTTTTAAAGACTTCGTGGAACAGGGTCGAACAAAAAAATAAAGGGAACCCGGTATTAAATTAAGAAATAAATCACCATTTCAGAAAAGCCTCCCCCAAAAACTCTCACATCAATCCACCAAAAATATTCCCTTTCCTTTTTATACAATCCTATCCCGCGAAATAGAGCCACGTGTCGCCTCCTGGCGGGTAATCGACGTCCTATCTTTATCCTTTTCCTCGTTCAATCTTTCCTCCCTCTTTTACCTTTCTCCCCTCCCTTTCTATAACATCTCTTCCTCTTTCGCCGCCTTCGCTCCTCGCCTCCCCCCCCTCTCCTTTCCCTCCCCTCCCACCTGCCTCCGCCCTGGTGAGGGCCTACCCAAGATAAGCCGAGCCAGCAGCACCAACCCGAACCCCACCGAAGAAAGCCTTATCCTTATTCATCATCTTCCTCACCTCCCACTCCTTCAACCCCGCAGCTCTTCCCTTCCCATTTTCCGCACCCTTTTCCTCAACCCTCCTGTATTCATTCCATCCCATTTCCCACCTCCTCTCTCTCCCTCCACCTTCCCCTCCCCTCTCCTTCCTCCACCTCTGTAACTTCCCAAAAAAAAAACCTTCGCCTTTCCTTCTTCCCTCCCTCTTCGTACCGATCCTCACCACGCTCCTTTTCCCCTCCCCCTTGCGTTTCGCTTCTGTTTGTCCCTCATTTCTGCCCTCCTTTGTCTCATTCCTACCATTACGCCACACCCTTCCCTCCTCTCTCTTTCTCTCTCCCTCTTTCTCTCTGCACCCCAAAAACTCTCTCGTCTCTCTCCCTCTCTCTCTTCTCCCTCTATTTTCTCTTTCACCGTCACCCACGCATCTCTCGCTCTCTGCGTGAGATTGAAGGTAAGAGAGGCGAGGTAGAAGTTCCGCAGCAGCATCCCTGAAGGAGGAGGAGTAGAATGAACCAGTTCCACGAAAGATGAGAACTCTCAGATAACCCATCCTTCCCTCTCTCGCCTCGCGCCAAACAACCCCTTCTTGCTCCTGTCGATGCCCGTGGATCTCTTTCCCTATCCGGGCGAAAGGGGGTCTGCCTCCGTACAAACAAAAGACTTCTCCTCTCGATCCCGTTCCCCGCTCCTGCGTGTTCTCTCCTCGCCTCCGTGCGTGTGTGGAGTCTTGGGAGGGCTCTGGATCTCGTTGTTGTTGTATGAGCCTTTTCTCCGGTGCGTGTGTGTACGGTGGTTTCTCTTTTGCAAGATGGATGGTTGGGTTATCGTTGTCCAGATCCCGCGAAATTAAATGGTTCGGTCCGTATTACTACCTTTATGAGGGGGATGTAGCTCAGTGATAGAGCGTTCGCTTTGCATGTGAAAGGTGCCGGGTTCGATCCCCGGCATCTCCACGAATTTTTGCCTGCCTTTGTTGAGGGGGGTCCTAATGTTATGTTCGCAGGTCATATCGTGAATTTATGTAGTGAAGTATAATTAATGATGGTTTATTGAAAGTATCTCAAGGTTTTCATTAAATTGTCAATTACGATAAATTTGAATAGGTTTATAAATTCACATATATAGCAGTATCGGCATGATCTGAGCCTAATAAACTTTTGAAATTTTGCAACCTCAACGTACCTGCTTGACAATCGATGTAATCCGTACGTATTTTGAATTAAAAAATTAGAGATTCGCCAGGGAAAATATTTATGAAAATAACGCAATAAACGTAAAAAACGGTAAGAACGTTTAATTGTTGCCACAGAATCGCGTGTTCGAATACGGCCGCAATCGCGCAAATTTTACAGGATGGAAAATTTACTGGTCCGTAATCATTGTCCCATAATACGTATACTTTCTTTATAACGATGACTCGCAAATATATCGAATTAAAAAAAACCCCTAACTGAAATTAGTTACGCGAATTGCGTCCTTGCGAAACATGCGAAATTTAACCTAACATCGGATAGAAGAAGGAAAAATGCCGACTTTATCATGTGCTATCAACTTTTTCCCATCACCCTTCGTCACTATATGTGACTTGCATATAAATATGTCCTCACCTGAAGGGAATAGACTATTAACCCTTCAAGTCTGTTCAACGTACACGGGTACGGAGTTCCTCATCCTGCCTCAGCATCGGTAATCCGTGCACGTGTACGGACCATGACTTCTATTCACTCAGGACTCAATATCTGAGCCATCTATTTACCTTTTCTTACACAGAAAAATAAACACAAAGGCCAAGGTCGGTGAATTGCATTAAAATGACTGCTTCGGGGGGGAAGGGGATAAAAAAAACACCACCCGCTTCAGAGTTTAAATCAAAATATCACCTGTTTTTCTTCATCTGCTCCTCCGTTCCTCTTCCTCCACCTTACTTTTATCCTCACCCGTATGAACATGCGTGGAAGAAGATAGGAACGGATAAAGCGCGCAACTCTCTCCCTCTTTCTCTCTCTCTTTCTCCCTCTCCCTCTCTTTCTCTCTCTCTCCCCAAATATCTCTCTTCCCTCATACCTCCATATTCCACCTTCTCTACCACCATTTTCGAACACGGGAAATCGAATGATCTTCCAAAAGGAAAAAAGAAATAATAAAAAAATCGATATTTCCTCATACATCTTACCGAATAAAGAAAGGGGAAGAAAAGGAAGAGAGAGAGAGCTGCGCATCGCAGCCGCCTTCGCGTGGTAGTAGTTGTAGTAGCCCTTTTATTTTTATCCGACCCGAGGAGGTTCGCTCTCCTCCCATCTCTCTCTCTCTCCCTATATCTATCTCCCTTTGCCATCTTCCGTCTCCGCCCTCACCCCCTTCCCACACCCTCAATCCGTCTCCCCCTATGTTCCATCCATCTCTTGTCTCTTAAATCGGGTTTTCCGGCAGCCTGTGAAGGAAAAAGAGTATTGGATGGTGAGGAGAGGGAGTAAGAGGGGAGAGGGATATGGGACGGAGGCGGGGGATGCGAAGAAGAGACCCGTACATTTTTCTCCCTCCATACCACTCTTCATAGGCGATTCGTTCAAAGAGATATTTTTTCCACTATCCCACTCAGCCTCCATCTCTCCTCCCCCCCCCCCCCCCCTCGCCATTTTATCCCTTATCTTCCTCCCTCTTCCTTTTTCTTCCTTAATACTACGAAATTCTTTTCTTTCACCCTTTTCCTCCTCCTCCCCCCTCCCTCCCTTTTCCCTCTCCTTCTCCTTCCCCTTATATTTCAGGAATACTACCGGGACCTGAGATGCAAGTAAAAGGTAAAAGGTGTTCCTCTTTTTTTTTTCTTCTCTCTTTCCTCCGCTCATAAAAGTACTGATCCGTGATGAAGGGACCAGGTGCCGTAAGGTCGGAGTACGAGGAGAGGTTGAATTTATTTTCTCATTTCGTTTTGTCAGCGGGTTGTTGTCGCTGCTGTTGTTGTTGTTGTTGCCTGTCTTTCTCCTGCGGTGTGGACCCGTCTTCTTCGTGCGTGTTTTTTTTTTCGTTATCGGCGGTTACGAGGGAGGGATTATGTCGTGCAAGAAGTAATATAGGGCGGGTAAGTCGGGTCGGGTATTGCGCAATATTTTCTCCGAAGTCGGTATATGCTCGTGTTAGGGGTGTTAAAAAAAAAAGAAGTCTTTGGCGGAGTAAAAACGTTGCGCGTTGAGATGACTAGAACGCGGTTTTTGGACGAATGAGATGTAGGAGTTTATTTACGCGCGCGCGGATGGAAGGACTCTACCGACATAATGCGATTCACTTGTCTATTGGAAACAAATTTCGACGATTGTTGTTATAATTCCAGTCTGGTCGTAAGAAGGAATATTCACAATTTTCAACCAGTGAATTAACTCCTCCACTGAAAAAAGTAACATTTTTCAATTGGTTGTGACTTTTACGGAATAGGCATTATACCGGAAAAAATTCACCATTTTTTGTCGACGAATTAATATAAATTGATTTTCTGACCTTGGGATGCAATAACTTATTCAAATTCAAGCATTCACGATAACCTTGATCCACATCTCATATCACCGTAAAGCGGGTATTGAAGACTGGATTCTCTTTTTCAATCAAACATAACAATCATATACCTATAATATGAGCACTAGACACCTCAGGCAAAATATCAGTAAAAAATCTAATTGCATGGCAAATTGATGTTCAAATAAACTTAAGTGATGTGGAGGTGAGTCAACTACGTAGAAACATTTTTTGTCTAATTTACGCACCTTTTGAAGTAAAAGATCCTTTGCGACGTGATGCATAAGGTCAACCCTTGCGCCTGCGATAGCCTCCAGAAAGGAAAACTTTATCGAAATATTTGCTAACTATCGTTGATAAAATAATTCTAAAGAGTAGGCACTCAAGTTTTCAGAATAAATTACAATAGAATGATAAACAGAACCGACGTTATCAGTTCCGCGTTTCAATTATCAATGAAACTGAAAATTTACGTCAACTCTACATCACCCCTTCATCAGTAGAGTTTACACCCTAATTTCCTTTGCTATTGAACTAACCCCAGGTGACATTCCTTCGTAACCCTCTACCTCTAATAAACTTAATCATCATCGAGTGACGTACGATCCCACCTGTAAAACTGTGATCAAATGGACAAAACATCGAAATTTACCAGGAATTAACAAAACAGTCACTTCTTCAACCTGTGACGAAATAAACAAACTCGAACTACACACAAAATAAACTGCACTTTACTGTTCTCATCTCGAGACGACGCGGAAGATAGCACCGCGACTCATGACAGCCCACCTCTTTTTTTTTTTTAACGGAAACCAAAGAAGAAAAATCCCGAGTAAAAATAATAAACCCCAGAAGCAATTAGTAAAAGAAATACGACGGCAGCCATTATGCAAACTTCGACCACCGACGCACTTGTCCCCCTCTGAAATTTTTTGAGAACTCGTAGACGGTGGAAGTGGAAACGTGTATCCGGCCGTGTGCTTGGATGTGCACGCGCTGCAAGAGGAGCATTCATAACAGTCCAGGCGTGCATCACGCAGACGATCAAGCGGCAGAGAGATTTTCGGAACGGTGAGATGGAAAAAAAGAGAGGGTGGATTTCGGAACGTGAGCGAAAAGGGGACGATGGAAAATAAACGGGATGGAAGATAGGAGAGGAGAGATGCATTAGAAGTGGCGGGGGGGAAATACGTGTTGGAAACGAGCGGGAAAGAGTGGATAGTGAATGGGGGAGGGAAGAAGAGAGGTTTCGTGCGATTGGATATGTTTGGGAAGGGGATCGAGGAAGAAGAGTGTGGGGGAGGTAGGTGAGAGCGTGGAGGAAGGGAGAGTCCGAGAAGAAGGGGAGAAGGAGGAGAGATAGAGGGGGGGAGGGAGTAGGGAGGGGGGGGGGAAGGGGCAGAGCGTATGGCGCGTGGCTTGGAAATGGATGAAACAGAGCGTGATGGGGGATCACCGTTGGGAAGCTGCCTGGTGATTGTTGGATAGGGTCGGGAGGAGAAGAGTGGAAGTGACGGGGGAAGAGTGGGGAAAGGGGAAAAGGAGGGGGGAAGATTGGGGCATTGCTCGGAGGCTGTCGGATAGCCGCTTGGAAGGACGTGGTGAGGGGGTTTTGTGGGGAGAGGAGATGGAGAATTGAGGTTAGGGGTGGTGGGAATTGAGTCGGGAGAGAGGGGTAGGAGAGGGAAGTGTGTAAAAAGAGAGGGGAAAGCGTGGAAGGGTAGGAAAAAGAGGGCGTGTCGTCCGAGGGGGGGGGGTAGAGAATGGGGTGGCGATGAGGGAGGATTACGTCTTTCGCTCTCCTCTCCATCGGAGGGAGATAATGGGAGAGTTTGGAGGGGCTGTGAATGTGGAGGGAGGGACGGCAATGCACCTCTCGGAGCACGGTCTGTGTTTGATTTTTTTGTTCCCGCAACAAAGGATGTTTTCCTCCCCTGTCCGTTTCTATGAGTAAAAGTTTTTTCATAACGATGGATTTCGAGAATGAGACTAAATGAACTTCACTTGTTTTTTCTCTTTCTCTCAACGGAATCACAAGGAGAAGATTTTGAAAAAGGTATTTTTAACGAGGGCAAGAGAGGACTTCTTGTTGGCTCGGCTAGAGAAACTTGTCGTTTAATTAATACTCTTAAAGCGTAACGTTTTACTTTCGAGATACATATGAAAATCTGCTGGAGTTTAGTTGTTTCAACAATCTACGTAAAAGCACAAAATTACAAAACAGCAAACTTTGGATTAAAAAAATAAACTATCACTTTCACTCTTATTCTTATGTTACTTGAGAAAAATATAAATGAAAAATGTTCCTTGGTGCATTTTCTAGTTAATATTTAATTGGTTTCTTAATGGGAATATTTTTCCGTCTTTAAATTTACGACAAAATTATAAACAAAAATTGTATCACTTAAAGACTTCAATCGATATGAAACTGTTTTAATTAGATGCTTCACGCTTTTCATATTTACTTTTGCTTAAAATTAAACATAAATATTTTGTAATTGGCTATGCGTTTCCCTAAATTCAAATAAACTGTAGCAATAATGATTAAAAATTACAAAATGTAAAATTACATAAAACTATTTTTTTAAATTCATTTTTCGAATAGATATTGCGCCTTTTTTGACCGATTTTCACTTCCTAACATAAAATATTGTAATTAAAACAAGGGCCCGTAAAATTATATTTCACGAAAGTTTAACACGTAACATACGTGAAAGTGTCGAATAACGTAGTGAGAGGAGTTTCATTAATTCAAGCATGATTATGACGGTACCCCTATTTGTTTTACGATATCCATTCGGGAGGAAAGTCTACATAAGGTTGAATGTGGGAAACGACCCAAGAAACTAAACAGATAATTTTAATTAATCTCAACACATTTTCTGGCACCGTCCTAATGAAAATTTGGCACACTATGGAAGTTTTTCAAAAAGAACGGAATATTTTATCATCATATTTTTCATCTTCCCTTTTTTTATCAGTTCGACGGGTTTGATTAGCTTCATAACATAACAAAACTCGAACCAATTACGCTTTTCTCCTTATATTACCATAACCGATAAATGGAGGACATTAAAACTAGATTATCGACAGACCTACTTGTTCAGCATGACCCAAAATGGAGCATATGCGCGGCGATAATGATCTGTGACGATGCTGTTGCGTAGATGTCCTTGGGCACGAGACAAGATGCCTAAAGAAGGAAGGACAGAAAATCAAGACGATGTAGCAATGAATGCTATAACATTAACGACATTCATACAGAAACAAGACCGTCGCTCAATTTCATTCCTGAGGTTGGTCAATAAAACAATGCTCGTAATAACATCCTTTTATCACGTAATAAATGCCATCAATGTCATCTAAGCGAGAGATTAAAAATTCTCTTTAAGTGGCGAGTACAAATTTAATGAAATCTCTTCCAACCATAACATTTTCAACAAAAATAAGTTGAAATGAAGTAAATATAAAAATCAGAAGTGTTGATAATCTAAAGAAATATTAGATTACACTTGTAAATTTCACATTCACACGAATAAATTATTTTGTATAAGCGAATATAGGATGATAAACGTTTTCGGGTAAACGATTTTTACAAATACCGAATAACCCGATTAAAAAAATTATTTTTAACAAAGGAATGTTTTCTGCAATTTCGGATGGTAATTTCATATTTTAAACAAATGATAGCATAATTCTGCTTAATTAGAAAAGTTCTTTTAATTACGGGGATTTCACTAAGCTAACCTTTACCTTACCAATTTGAAGAATAAGCACTTAAATATCAAATTTTAAAAATGGAGTGGTTATCTAATGTAACACCAATAGCCATAACAAGCTTATGATTTTGTTTATCATAACGTCGTTATTGATATTGAAGATAGATATTTTCAATATCAATAACAATATCAATAAGCACCTGATTTTTCAATTTCTTATATTCGTTTATTCTTGAATTTGTTTTCAGCCATAAGACGAGCTAGATAATTCTCTAGTGAATTTACATACACAAACTAAACTAGTAGTCAAAATAGTATTTCAGTAAACTATAAATTGCAATAGTGAATTCAACTTACTGTTTATATCGAGTGAATTAGATTCGTATAGCAAAGTTAACTGCCTGTCATGACGAACAACTGACGAACTCGTCAGGCAAGGCTTTACGAACTTCTTTTGATAATTATTACAGGCATGGTACGTGTAACATTATGATTTGGTTGACAATTACCAAATTCTCAACGATGGTAGATCCGTATCAAGCTTCCATATTTTTCTTTTAAGAAGATGTTTTTCTCTGAGATTACATGTCATATTCTTAATATTTGTTAATACTGGAAGCCTTCTTTTCCTATAGGGTCATAAGCATCCATTATAAATATTACTACCTGAATAACTATTGGATATATAGTCTAAGGCAGGGGTGCTCAAGGCGTCGATCGCAATCGACCGGTCGATCGCCAACTGGAAAAAATTTTTAGGAGTGAAAATGGACGGTCGATCACCACGTAAGTGTACATTGATAAGTAGCTCCAAAGTTTAAATCCTGAAGCCCAAATGACATTTAATTAAATACTGCATGTCAAACCCCCCTCCCCGTTCGAAATAATTTTTAGCAGTGAAGTTTGACGGTCGAAGTCGAAGTGGGAAATGATAAGTAGCTTCCAAGGTTGTAAAATCTGAGCAGCCATGGACTAAGGTGTCACATATCTCCACAATTATTATAAGCTGATTAAAATCGCGCACAAAGTTTGTCCTAAATGTATCTTAAAAATACAAATAAAAAGTAAAAGAAAATATTTAAATAAATTTGCATTTCATCATTCTATATGACTCTCATTTTCATTTTCGGTCTATTTCAGCTTCACTTTCATTTTTACGACTGCGACGCTAACATAATAATTACGTCAACGTTAATGAACGAGAAATCGTGATAATCATGTAATCATGTTTACTTGAGCTTTTTCCTTCTTGGCGTATGTATGATACACTCGGTTGCCAAGGAGTATCCGCAATGTTTTCGCACGGGAAAAGTTTTTCCGATTCGTATCTCACCAACGGCATTAATTATAATTTAAACTTGTGGCAACGAATTCTTGAAAAATGCGTAATATTTGCATCGTTATCGCAGGAAGAAGAATCGAGGTTCAATTAACCCGTCGTCCTCGCGCAATCCTTACACGATCCTATCTAACAAATTTTAATGTTGAACTGGTGGCGCAGTGGTTAGCGTGTCGGCTTCCCGTTACAAAGTTTTGGGATTCGATCTCCGCAAAAGAAGGCGTTTTCACAAATAAATAAATAAATAAAATTAATTGTCGACGAACTTCTTCGAAATTTGCTACAAATATCAAGTACAAATTTGACTCTAAATTTAGGGAAAATTATTGTCGAAAACAAGTGTAATTTTTCTCATTAAAGTATACATTTGCAATATACTGATAAATATTATCTCTAAGTGTTCTGTAATCTAATTCTACTATAATATATTTTGAAGCGTGTGTTTGTGTATTTGTGTGTTTGTTCATGGAACTCCTCCTAAACGATAAAAACTAGAATAACCAAATTTGGTACGATTCTTCCTTTCATCCTAACTTAATGAATGGTCAAGGTTTGGTCAACCGGGATTAATCAGGTCTGCCAATATAGGGGATTAACATTTTTCCATAAGATAACACGTATGAGTCCATTTCTTGACTTGCAAGGTATTCTTCCTTCAAGCATTAAAATACGTAAATATGGACCGATTTTTTTCGTTTTTGCTTTATTCGACGAATAAAACTCTACACTATCTTATTCCTGCGAAGTTTACATGTTACACCGGCAAAATTTTCAGAAATATGCTTTTTGTTTCGAAATTTTGTGGATTTTTCGTACTCTTTCCGGGCGTTTCCAAGGCGGCCGTCATTGTTACCTCCAATTCAATTAGCTTCAATGAAGCTTACAAATAGACGAAAGTTTAGCGTTATTCGATTCGCACTTTTGTTTAAGCAACGAAACGATCTATGTTTATGGATAACAACGATATACTGATTATTATTCAGGAAGCGTTTATTGATGAAAGTAATTGAACCTTCTTTCGTCTATTGAATACTGGAATCTTACATTTTTTGTAAGTAAAATCATTATATTCTACATTGTAATGTTTATTAACGTAAATAAGCTCACGTATCTGGTGTACATTTACCAGTCAGTGTTCAATCATGGACAGATGTACGTTGCTTTTTCAGGGGTTTCTTGCTTAGAAGACATAAATGTAAATATTTCAGCGAGGCATAATTACACAAGAAATGAAGCTGGATATGGCGAAAGTCATATATATGATAGGAAATAAAATTATCGTTATATTTGAATGCAATACGTTCGGAAACGGATTGTTACAAGCAAATATGATTAATTGTTAAGAAAAGTTAATTGTAATTTAAAAAGTATGTACTATGTATTTTAAAGAGTTTTTATGTTGTGCTGTAGTAGCTTCACTAAATCCGTTGAAATTCAACGGGAAATTCTGCTAGTAATTAATAAAAGGAAACAAAAATATGTTATTATAACATTTATTTGACGTTTTATTAATGTTATGCCAGTAAGGGATCCTGACCGTGATGATTTATATTTTTTCTAATACGGACCGCGAAGAAAACTAGCTGGTGACCCCTGCTCTAAACTCTTTCTAAGGCTTAAATAAAGTATTAAGCTCCTGTCAATCTTTTTTATTTATAAACATTGTTGAAAAAGTGAAAAATTAAAGTTTTCCTACTCATGCAATTTCCTGTAACCTGATTCAACGATGTGGAATTTCAGCACGCTTTCTTATATCGTACGCAATAATTTTCTCTCGTGATTTATGTTATAACGTTTTTCGATAACATACAATGACAAATTTTAATAAAGCAGAAGATCAGTAAAACACACAAGGTAATTACAACATCTAGTTCATGAAACTGGCATAAAAGATGAACAATTAAACATATCATGGCCAGCATTTGGCTTTCATATGCAAATTGAAATCGGAAAAGTTATCAAGATTAACAATGACAAAGGGTAGGTATAGCCATAAATGCCGTTTACATATGATTCATTGTATTTTAAAATATTTCGTTAACTCATAATAAGCAATTCGAATTATTTTGCAATTCTGCCCGTTATCTTTGTCCTTGTACTTAATATAATAAAGCCAATTACGCTGTTTCATAGCTCCTGCAATGGAAATTTCTTTAATGTGTGTGTTAATGATAACATTATGCAGAAAATTAATTCCCAACGGACGAGGTATAAGCAGAGGATTAGCATCAATAAACTTCTCATTAAGAGGTGTGTTTCTTTGTAATTTATTCCTTCAAGATGAGAAATTTATTTTTAATGAAGTTATAACGGTAAATAACCTGTTCTCAAAATTTACGACAGTGCGTGCGTAACATTACTTGCTGAAGTAATTGTAACTGAAAAAGAGGTTAGGCAAAGGTTCCAACATAAACATTACTGTAACATTTAATTAAATGCGGCATGCCCCATTCTATGGCAAAGGCTTAGCTTAGCATTTTTATACTCCGTTTAAGGTGGGGAAATGTCAAAATAAAATTTTGAAAATGAATTTGCTCTAGTACTAAAGGAATCTTTGACTTATTTAAAAAATAACTCGTAATAAACATCGCCGGACTTTTTCATCTAATACGAAACACGACCTGATTTACTTTAATTATGCTGATTGTACAAAGCCATCAAATTACGATAAATATTTTAGATCGTTTAATTTTTCGTAGGCCATTTAGCCGCAAAACAATCCGACCAGTTTCCTTTGGCAATAAAAAATTAAAACTCTTTGAATGCCAGCCGAGAACAATGCGTCGATTTTTCTTTAGAATGCTGCCTCGGTCGTGGAATTTATTCTTAGAATTTAATACGTTTAACGACGTAGATTTGAATTGGTCTGAATATTGTTATTGATCCGCTCGCAAGAAAATACCTGCGATCCGTTACTCAACCGGAATACCAATTTCAAAAAAAAGAATAAAAACGAGCTCGCAAAGCTTTCCCTCGATCGCTTAAAAATCGCTGAAATAAAAATTTTTCAAACCGTTTCGAGCTACTAAAGAGAAACAAACGACAACTGTTCAAGCGAACGAATGAGACCATCCGATGCAAACACCTCTCTCTGAGAAAATGGAAAGCTCGGAGAAAAGGGACCAAGGAGACACCCCCCCCCTCCCCTTCCTCCCCCTCCTCTTACAACCTCCCCCTTTTTACCCCATCTCCCTCCCTCCATTCTCCACCCCTCTCTCTCTCTCTCCTTCTCCCCCTATCCCAATC
Organism: Uropetala carovei; assembly: GCA_036926305.1. NCBI lineage: Eukaryota > Metazoa > Arthropoda > Insecta > Odonata > Petaluridae > Uropetala > Uropetala carovei. The sequence goes on from JAXCHB010000353.1 coordinate 338,851, forward strand.
CCCGTATGTCACCCGCATTCTCTCTTACCTCCTCCCCCCTCTTTCTCTCTCCAGAAGCCTTCCTACCTCTGCCTTCTCCTCCACCCTTCCCTCCCCTACGCACGCATACATATACGTACACCTCCTTAACGCCCCCTTCTTTCTTCCCCTTCAGATCCTCCTCTCCGCCTCTCAACCCTTTTCACCGTCTACCCCCACCGCTCTTTCCACAATGCCGGGAATATGCAATACCTCTCCTCCTCCCCCACGGCTTCTCTTTCTCTCTCCTCCTCCCACTCCCTTTCCCCTCCATTCACCCACCCACCTACCTCCTCCTCTCGCCCGCCCCTTTCCCAAAGTGGAGAACACGACTGAAAGTGAAAGTGGGATTCGGAATACTGTGAGCGCGCACTATAGCACATGGGCTTCCTTTCCTCTGTTAGACTCTCGAACGAAGGACCCCTCCTCCCTCTCACTCCTCTCTCTCCCCTTCCTCCTCGTCCGCGCTCCCATATCCCTCCCTTTCTCTTTCACCTCCGCTGGCAGGTTGTCTACATAATACGTAACTTTTAAGAGGAGCGTTCTCGTTTTTTCTTTTTTACCATCACTTGGTCTTGTCCTATCCTCCTACGAAAGAGCGTTTTATGCGAGGCAAGTGAGCATCTATATTCCTGGTTCCTGAACCTGTTCCGATAAGTCCGCTGCCGCGCTCGGAAGAATGCGTTAAGTTACGGTGGCGTTTTTTTTCCCTCTCTCGACAGAACTATACAACCGTCGTTTATTGAACTTATAACGTGACCGTGCAGTAATTAATCAAACGAGGAATGAATGCACTTAGTTCTCTCCACGAAAACGTCATCAGGGCGAAGTACGTTCGATTCGAAAAGATAGAGAGCGAAAAAATCCAACGAATTATATTTGATATTTTCATCGGACGGTGTCTTTATGTTTGTACCTGCTGGAGGATATTTTCCGTTAAAACTGGATCTTATATCTTATTTTGAAGTAAATCTTTACAACTGACAAAGTTTAATTTTATTTTCATTTTGGCGATGCTTTTACTTCAAATATCATTTTAAACCGCAAAATGTTAATATACCACAAAATTGATGAAATCGCACCATCGTCATTCAAGCACATATTTGAGAATCATTGCACTTTTAAGATTAGAAAACATTACGTAAATGTATAATTACACAATCATAAATGTTATAAAAGTAGAAATTGAGCAGTCACACATTTATCATGCAAAACATAATGAAATTATTTTCAACCCTTAGGCAAGTTACAATAATCTGAAAACGTGAACAAAATTAAGGATTAGTATGCAAAAAACGGCCCGAGGTCTAGATTAATCCATCGAAACTAAGAGGGGGATCCTTAAATTTTATAATAGGTAATTTGATTATTAATGTAAATTGCATTGATAACATTTTTATAGCGAACTATTAAGCATAAAAATCATTAATAATAGATGTAAAATTCATACGATACCAGAGAATGACCAAGTAACTTCCGATTTCACTCACCTACAGCCCTTTAAAGATTTTTCAACTTCTAATGTAAAAATTTTGCCAATAACTGGAATTCTGACACGGATCGAGCACAAACTTGCGGATTTCCTTCGCATAAATGTCGGGTTTATTGAGGTCCGCACGTATTGGAAAAATGTCATACAAGACAATTATCCCACGAAGCCGCCAATGAATTAACAGTAAACCCCTAGCGTTTAAATAACTCCAACCGTCATTTTTTTTGCAGCTACACAAAATATTTCCAACGATAGGATACAACGTACGCGCGCCCGTGATGGGTATACCCTTCCAGGAGACCCGAGATCGATCATCGAAAAAAAAACACTAATGCGAGGTTCTTTATTTTTTTACAGGCTTTCCACACGCGCTAAGAGACATTTTTCTCCTGGGAAAATGGGCCACGGCCAACTGCTTTCCCTTTCATACTATACGGAGGAGATCTCGGGTGGGCAAAACGGTGAGCAGGAAGAAAGAGCTCGCGGGAGTGTGAGCTAACAGTGGTCGTTTTGGGGAGGGGGAGAGGGGATGGAGAGAGAGAGAGAGAGGAGGAAGAGAATGAGGGAGATAGGGAAAGGGCAAACCGATGTTATAATGCCATAGCATAACTTTTATTCTTCGAAATTTTTTAAAAAAATAGGATTCGCCAGGTAAACGGATATCTACGACAACGTACGTCAAAGTAAGCTGGAAAGATGATTTTTTTCCTCGGCTTTTCTTCTTTTATTAGTTCGCAGGTGTACGTGCGTGCGTGCACGATATGTATATTCTTTTTCGAAGAAAATAACACCTCGAAATTCGAGCAACGATTTCGATGGGGCATACGTGGTAGGTGTAGGAGGTGGAGATAAAGATTAAGAACGATTTTGAACCGATTCACGAAGGAACGGAAAAAACGAAGGTTCTCGAGTAATTCTTTTTTTTTTGAATTCGGAACGTAGAAAGTTTTCGAATTTTCGACACGTGTGACGTTGCTGTTAGCATAATTTCCTTTTGTGTGGTAATGGTAACGAATCGTTACTTTCAGGAGTGACTTTCTGCCTCGCGCCGATGCGAGGCGCGAATTCAGACGTTTTGTAATCGCGAACTTTCGTTTCTAAACGTTTTCATCTGGTCGTCAGTATGGGGAAAAAAAATTAACTGAAGACTTTTGGGCCGCCAAAACTCTGCCATTTTGAGATCATTACGCCAAGGTCGTAACTTGCACCTATTCATTTGAGGCAAACGGACTTGTTCGACTGGATTTTTTGAACACGGTGAGGATATTCCGAACGAATAACGAGGGAGAATAATTTTGTGGCGAAGATAATGGAGGGTTGTTAAATGTCACTTGCAATTCTCCGAGATGTCTCATTCCAATTAATAAAAAGTGAGAAAACTTTGAGGCGAATTTCAGGGTAGCTCACAAATACAGGCAGTATTTTAATTCAATGAATAACGCGATGTTACTGCTGATATGAGAACCCGATACCGACAGAAGCTTGGAGAACCGCATTAATGACATATTTTTGTAATATCTCCGGAAATTCTCAGTTTCTCCATCACTGCGCAAGAATAATAGAGAAACTATTTTCAGACGCAGTTATCTGTTTCTTATTCAGAAAGGAGAATGGGGTCGCAATATTTTATTCTCTAATTTCCACGCTCGAAAAGTTTATTTACGATTTTAGATCTACCGAAACTTTATGGTTTCCATTATTATAGCAAGCCAGACATATATTGCACGCGCAGTAAAACCGACTGCAATTCCGCTTATAAGGGCATGGGAAAGTGAACAGCTGGCCACATGGCATCAGCAAGCAAAATTTTTGCAAATTTCCGCTTCAATGGAACTGTAAATCGATACATCAAGGACGCATATATCTTCATGTTGATGAGGAAAAGTATGTCGCTGCAGTTAATTTCGTCAATAGGCAAAAAGAGGGATATTGTACAGTGGCTAGATAAGACGCCTAATGCAGAGCATTGCATTACTCCGTTTATATAATCGCTGTTACGTAACAAAGGGAAATGAGTCGAACAGAGGTTTATCTGCGCATCACAGCACGGATGTTAAATGCTGATAAGATAGCGGAACATTTAATATGAGCAAAAACACCCATTTCCTCCTACAAATAGGCGCATTTATTTCCTTAATCAAATCCGGGAAGTCGATTTTCTCATGAATTCATAAATTAGTTCGATAATTTATAAATGTAGATAGAGGGATCTAATCCGTAAATCGTGTGCTGCATTACTCAGGAAATTGAAAACCCAAATGCCTGTTCTAAATACAGGCTGTCCTCATACTTACGTCAGGTTACGCTCCTAGAAAATGTGCCGTAAGTCGAAACGACGTAAGTAGAGACCGATTCTACCATAGAAACAATGACGTAATACGGGATTACGTTCCTGATCAATAATCCAATATAAAACTTTTCATAGATAAGATACAGATGTATAGCAAGTGCAATCAACTAATAACCATTTATAGAGTGCAATAATAGTGTTATAATTAGTGTTTAAATAATTCTTCTTCGTAATATTTGTGTTAAATAAGGGGATTACTTTTGGGGAGATGTAGGACGGCTTAATGGCTTTTGGAAAAATGCCCCTTCTTCTCATTGTAAATTTCTCTAATTCAAGCGTTAAGTGTTAAATATCATAATGTTGGTCTTGGTGCTACGCTCTATGCTGGGTTTCATTTCATCAAAAATTGCCATGACAGCTTCCGAATGTTTAAAAGCTTCACACAACAGCTTGATTGTATTAGCCCGCTGTAAAGGACTCTCTTCAATTTCTCATTAAGATTAATAAGGTCTTCATTGGTAAGTTCATGGGAATGAACATAACCTTCTTCGTATTCAAACTTCAGCTTAGCAGCTATCTCCACAAAGACGTATGTGCGGGTCCGACCGCCGTAAGTGCTATATAACACGAGTGGCAATTGACGACTGCCGTAAATGCGGATCGACGTAAGTCGAGGACCGCCTGTAATATATATTTTCATACCTCTCGAAGACTTCTTTTACAATTATTTGCAAAATATTCCACTTCGATCTTATAACCGTGCGTACGTTTTGTTCCCGAGCCCATATATCAATCGATGTACAATTTCCAGTTTCACAATGTTCTGCGTCGATTCTAAGATGTTACATTCACTATGTTTTTTCCTCATTTGATAAGAAGCTGTTAAATGCGTATGCCAATGGCTTATTCGTCGCTGCCGAGATGATTAAATAATTTGTATTAAGATGACAATAACGGACGTATATACTCCACTTACAGGAACAGGCAACGTCTCCTCTTCGTTGCAACACTTTAGTAATTTTCAAATTTTTAGCCCTGATAAGGATGCCTCCATTAAATTCATATTATCCATAGTTAATAAAAAGTTATTATTGTAATGTATTAAAGGTTTTCACCAAGTGAATGGTTATTTCATTATACTGTGTACTTTCCTAACTCGTTTATTGTTGCCCCGAAAAAACTTGCCCCATCGATGAAACTGGACATGGTAAAAAGTAAACTCGACAGTTGTGTTACGCTATACCCATTTATCCTCATTACTACGGGAAAGGCTGGGGATGGACTTAAATGATAGGGAGAGAAATTAATATACAGTAAATCCCGTCTCACGTCGTTTCCAATATATGTCGAACATCTTTCACTTCACCTATACGTCGCCGTCGTTTGTGAGGAACCGAAGGCGACTTTAAAGAGATTCCAATCGCAATATATAAAATGCTACTATGATTTAAAATCCCTTTAGTCGTGTTTTAAATTTCCTGTTCATTGTTATATATACAATTTCATTTCACTTTTTCGCCTCATATGGTGTCGCAAAATGTATCCGGTCACTGCCGGCTGACCCTGTATGTGATCGCAAAGTTATGCAGTAGTTTCAGCTTCGGAATCGTCCAATGTGACTGTTTATATATGTATTAATTTTATTTCAATTTACTACCCCCAATTTTCACATATTATGTCTTAAGTACCCATGGCCGGATTAAGAGGTTCATGGGCCCCACGCACAACACGTTTAAGGTCCCACCCAAATCGTAAAAATCGTGACATGTGTGGCAACACTTAGAAAGGATTTCGGCGAGACGAAACGAGATTGGGTCGGCCAACGGTGGCCCCCCTTGTCCACTGGGTCCCACACACTTGCGAGTTTTGCGCACAGCTTAATCCGACCCTGTAAGTAGTGTGTTATCATGCATCATTTTGGGTACAAATATGTTACAAATTGTCAGCCAGGAACATAACCCCTAATTTTATCATTATGTTTAGGGAAAAACGGGATTCGTTGTACGTCGTTTCTCCATAGGACACAGTTTTCAGCTACGCATTTTCGACGCATAGCGGGGACTTAATGTACCTATCTTAAAAACGGATCTCTATGATTTTTTTTACCTCTGCGGCGCTGGATTCGCTGCTTCGGTTCCATATCGGAGTGAACGACCGATATCGCACCGGCCGCTAAAAAGTTTTTGCTATCCCTTCCACTTATTGTTAGATCCAAGTCCCACCCCTTCCATCCTTCCCCACCCTTCCGCTTACCCCACCTCCCACTCCCGTTCTCCCAACCCACCCCTCCCCGCCACTCACGTTCCTCCCCGCTATTGTGCCCCCTTCCCTTCCCTCTCACTCTCTCCTCTCTTTCTCTCTCTCCGGCGTATACGACCCACTTTTCCCGTGCCTTTCCCGTCGCCGCGTGCTCCCTCTGAGGAACAGCGTCCCTCCGCCAAAACCTTCCCTTTCAGACAAGTGCCGAGCGCAGAGGCGCACCGGCGATATCGTGAACGAAGGGCTAGAGGGAGCGGACCCCATAAGTCTCTCCGAATCTGAGACGAGAAGGAAAAAAATAAAAGAAAGGGGTCATTATAGCACTAATTTTTCAGGAAAGTCGGCAAGCGGTCATTTCGAGGAGATTTCGCTGTCAAGATGAAAGTGCGGGGTTGTTGAAAGGCGCCAAACGATACGAAATCCTTACGCGAGGATTTAAAATACGGTACATTCCCGATTAAACGGATGACGAACAGGCGGAATTCCTATTGACCGGAATTTTTAAAACTTGAATGTTATTTATACTGCATTATGTGCGTACATGTGTGCGTTATTTAATCGATATATATCTTATCGATATAATAATTTCCTACAAGTTTACTTGAGTTGGTTGTTCGTTAACTTGCTTTACTTTAAGATTTTTATTTACTATATTAAATTTCCTTGATTTTTCATTTTTCTCACTACGGTGCGTGCAACTATGCATATCCAATTAACCGAGATAGGCTCAATCCAGAGGCATCCTGTGAATCAGGAGTTTACTGTTCATGGTTTTTTCCCCTTTAATTCTACGGAAGATCTCGCATAAAGTTGAGAGCTTCTCTTGTAGCATAAATTTTCACCTGGTTTAGCCATCCTATATATAGCTATACGAGAGAAACAGTTTATCAATTTTGTTTCTATAAGGCTTCAAATATTAATGATAGCAAACTCCCTAATATATTTATAAATCGTATTAAACGAAAGTAGCAAAATTACGAAAGCGAATCAAACTTGCAAATTCGTACAGACGTAGATGCTAAATCGGATTAAAATTAAACTATTTTTAAACAATTTAATTTCGACCGACGAAACCCGTTTTCACCTAAAGAAATAACTGTTGTTTCACACATCCACAAAACATTACATTTAATCGTCTCAGGAAATCGTTTTATGGATAATCAACGGAGATAACCGTGCAATTTGCAAGCGGAATCTGGATTGGGGTGGTTAAGGAAGGAAAAGTATCCCTGAGCCATAAACAAGTGCATAAACCGCCTCTACCCCACGAACTAAAGGGGTGGTAATTTTATTTGAAACAAATCAAGCAAGCAAAGCAAAGCGAAACGGGCGACGATATATATCTTTATCTCTTTAGGAAGAGAGAGAAAGAGAGAGAAAATAACCGGTGCAAGAATTTATGACATCCTGATACGAATAGATCATTTGACTCTCATTGACCATAATTTTCCTACCGTGGCAGAACCACCTGTCAGGTGCGTTAATGGTGTCATGCAGCACCTGATCTATCTCACCAGATTTCTCTCTCTGTGAAAAACGAAACAGTTTTAAGAATAAAGAATGAATCATTCTCAAAGGCGCCTTTACCGCTGCACGGTCGATGTAGCCGTTCGTTATCCACTCGCGTTTAAAATTGCGTATAAATTAAATAGGCCATGAAGAAACTGGAAAAAAGTAGGCTAAGTTTTTATATTGATTTCATACTTATAATAGGTTTTATCTTTTGACAAGAACATGATTATGTTCGCTGAATATATTCTTTTGCCGTCTCCGAAAGAAAAGTGATTTATGATATTCACTTGTAGAGCCACTGGTTAAAACAAATGTACGCATGATTTTTTGCCTTTTGATTGAAGGAGTCAAAATTCCACCGGCAACGTTTCTCGTAGAACTTCAACTAATGTTTTTGAAGAAGTGTAGGATTTTGAAACAGTACTTGCATTCTTAAAAAAGTTTCAAATCACTCGTAATGAAATTAATATATGATTAAAAATGAACAAAAACATTAAAATCTCTAATTCCATTCTTTAGACATAAGTTGTAGTTTGCATGATGTAGATATTTTTTGCAATTACAATAGAGTTCTCAGATTTGAATTGTATAATTTTTGGTAGGCTTTAGCGATACTATGTCTATAATCGTAATATGAAAAAATATATTTTCTACTTTCATGTAGATTAATTGAAAGAAATAAACAAACTAAAATCCAACCGATTCGAACCCACAATTGGAAGCATTTAGCCTTGTGCGTCACGGCTATATTGCCTCCCCTTTTCATTTATCACAAAAACTACAAGTGCAGTTTGAAAAAAATCCACAAATGGATAAAACCTTGTGCCAGAACCAAGCTGCGCTTGCAAAAGACGCGAATATATCACAAGGTCTTAACTCCCGTTCCGATGTTACACATATCTTCGTTACACATATCTTCGTCTCATCCGGAAACACGGCGGAAATTTGGTAGACTTAAAGAATCACTTATGGGAAACAAATAGATAATTATTAAACCCTTTCGACTGAAAACATACATTAAATGAGAGAAATTAGCTTCACAGGAAGAGGCAGACACGTTAAGTATGGTTTAGAGATGGCAAGGGCAACCCTCGGCCTACGGGCCTAACACGGCTCCCGAGAGATTTTTATGCTGCTCGCGAAATTAAATCCGGTATCACAAAAACCGTCTCCTATAAAATTTCAGATGCTTTATAAATACGGAACTAACAATGTCTTCTAGTTGCAGCCATCTTCTATTCTAAAAAATTTCCTCTACATGTTATGTCAACCGCCTCAGACGAATCACCTGCCACCTAATTCTCATCTCCGCAAAGGAAAACTTACATTATCCTTCTACATTTACGCTTGTCAGTTATGAAGAGTAAATCCGGAACATAATTTGAGAGGAGTTAGTGATAAATTTACTTTATTCTTTGATTCTCATTTTCGTATTTTTTTAACATTTCCCAACTAAAAATCGTTCAGTATGAACACTATACAATACAATAATAAACTACGCAATATAAGCAGAAGGAGGAAGCTATATCTTTATTCCTAGAAAAATTAGAGATTAAAAAAAGGTTATTCAAGCCTGCAAGTGAGATATTCTAGGGAATATGATGCACTGCACCCCCTGCCATCCACCATTATGGCAAATTACAGGGTATTATGTAGATTTATTATGTTTCCAAAATAAAAAATTATTCTACGTTTTCCAAAGCTTAACTTATTTCGGAGTTTGTTTCAAAATTTCGCGAAATTACCAAGTTCTAACAGGGACTGAATTTAACACGCGTATTTGGAATAACAACCGGACAATAAAAATAATAACGCAAAAAACTTTTCTTTCTCTATTTTAAGAGGATCTCCTCAAGTAGAAAAAGGCCGTCCAAGTAACTTCCAATGAGTACGAATGTGTTTGGACGCCGCATTGTTACGCGTTGCGTAACACGCACGACCAGAATCCGTGAGCGAGAAGGAAAATATTTACATCACACTAGTAGCTGGGAAAAAAATCGCGCGAATGTGGCACGAAGGGAAACGAAACCTTTGTCGCTTAAAGACGTTCAATCGATTGGAATTTACGAGACTCGAACAGGAAACGATCAGGGAGAGAGGGAGAGAGATGGGGGGGGGGGGGGGCTGGAGAGATAAAGATAGACAAAGGAAACTTTCTTAGTAGTATGAGGCTGTTCCCCTTCGGCATTGATTTTTGGCTGCTCTCCAAACGCAGGCAAGATTAACATCGCTTCCAGATTCCTGGCGATGCTTTCGGAATTCAAGCATTCAAAATCGGAATGCTTTCGGATAACTCGTCGGTTGCAAAACGGTTTCGCCGGCAGGATAGATACCGAACCCGCCGGCTAATCGCGTAAATTGATTTACGGAAGGTATCGATAGGCTTGCCGGACAAAGGTGTCTCCGAGCGATTGAAACCCGAGAAACCGAATTGAATGAAAAGGGGCGTTTCTGGAAGACTTCGTGTTTTGTTTTTATTTTCATTTTTTTTGTTTTTCGGCGGCGTGCTTTTACGGTCCGGGGTATGAAAAATATCGCCGACGAGTTTTATTCTATGTATTTGAGATCGGGTCTTTATTTTTTCGGCCTCTTTCGCTCCTTATCTTACCGTTACTTCGCACGGGTTAAAACGCGAAACAAGGAAGAAATGAACGGAGCTTGGTGGAAAAAATGAGTCGTCGGTTTGAAAGAAAACTGTTCGGCATGGCATTGGAGTGGAAAGATACAAAATTTTCCGTTTTACTTCCGCTTTACTTCAAGTCTTAAATGTTTGTTCTCTTAAAAGAATACAGTAAAACCCCGGGATTGTGTCAAGCACGCATGATAGGAAAGCACAGAAAGCCCTGAGGATTGAATTCTCAAGGCAAAATTTCTTTAAAATGTAGGTTAAATACTGCACAATTTTATTTTTAAAACAAGCCACATACAGTATAGAAGACGATGCGAAGAAGATAGAAAAATACAAAATTAAAGTTAACATTTCTATCGGAAAAATACTAAAAAAAACCCTTTCGTATGCGTAATTTAAATGTTTTGGGGTATCACAAGAAGGAAATAAAATATGTAATTTTAATTTACTTGAGAACAACCGGTCAATCAGTAGGTACACGGATAATCGGAGTTTGACTGTACTTCCATATCCTCTACTAAACAAATAAATACTTCTATATAATCAAAGGTAGAGGTTGGATCGAAAAAATTTACCATTGAAGAAACGTACTTTTGTCACTGCGAAACAATTTATGAACTATCGAGTGATTTATTCACAACCATGCGCTAGACAGCGCACCAACATTTTAACCTCGATAAGCGGAATTCGCGCGATTATTTATTGATACGATATCCAAGTGAAAAAATTTCTAACTTCAGAATAAATCACTTCCGAAGGTAATGTGTTAACGCCATAATAAGAATAACGTTCGATGCAAATTACACGAAAGGGGAAAATGCTTCCCTTGAAAGCTTTTATGTAATAAAATTAATTCCAACGAAACTTTCCCGTGACCTTGGCGCAGATTATTTTTTAAAAAAAACAAAAAATTCACCATCGACATTTTTAAAACACGACGTCTTCGGTGAGGTATTCAAAAGTTTAGCTGGAGGACTCCGTCTACACACGGATGACACTATAGCGCCAAACCTCATTTAAAGCGAGCGAAGAAAACAATAAGCTTATAACTTCTTTTTGGTTTTCGGACGGCGTCACGGCATCGAGGCATATGGAGAAAATTATTTTTTTTACCATCCTTTTCCCTTTCCTTTTCGGAGCGCCTTAGTAACCGCTATCTCCATGAAAACGCCTTTCAAATCGTTAGAAATCGAAATTCTTTCGTCCTTATTTTTGGATGGATACGGATCGCGAGCTTTAACCGATAGTGTTTCACTTTTACTTTCGTTCGGAGCAGAAAAAGAAGTCTTTGGGAGGAGGGCACCCCTCTTTTCCCCACACTCCTCACATGTAAGTCACACACACACAACCTGTTTCCTCCTTTCGCCCTCATGCCACATCTGATTACAAAGCAACCCTCAACTCACACCCCTACGCCGACACCTTATTTCTCCTTCCATTTACCAACTCCTTCCCTCTCTCCATTTCATAGCCACCCACTATCTCTCTCTCTCCCTTCCCCTCCTCCCCCGCTACCATTTCGACACCCCTTTCTCCCCCTCCTCACTTATACATGCTCCTCCTCCTCGGGGCGACTCCATTCTCTTTCTCTTCACTTCACCCCACTTCCAATCTCCCTTTGCCCAACGTCAACCTACCCTGTTTACTCATTACTCATTACCCGCTCGCTCTAATGGTTCTACTTGCCATCCACAAACGTCTCAACTACCTTTCGAAATCGGCCTCCGAGAATACTCCTCTACAGACTCTTATTATGAGGCCGCGGGTTCGAATCTCAATTCCCCGCCACCTACTTGCACCTGTGGTGTTGAGTTGCCGGTAAACGCCGAGTTGAAATATTAAGTCATATGTTATGATTAGGGCAATAAGGAGGACGCGAGATTGAAAGACCTATGACTAGCACGCGCTCTCACTTCAGCACCGTAAGAGCTTTAAGGCCAACACCGACAAAAATGTAGCCAATACGAGTTTACCATCGATGAATGCCCCTGATTATGGCTACCTGGTAGCCTAAATGTGCACGTTGTTTTTCATTACCTTTTTATAGCTATTGGAGATGCCAGATCAAATATTTATTTTTTCGATTTGAATTTTCAGGTACTGATTACTGAATATATTTTTATTATGACCTCCCCCTTTCACTCTCAGAGTGCAATTCATTTGAATTTTTCTATTTTCCCAACAAATTACTCTTTCTATTCTTCTATGCCAGACGCATACCACTGAAATTAAATTTCCAGGCAACTGATTGATCTGAGTAGCGACGGGCACAAAAATATCAATTTTGTGCATGAATGATGGACAGACCACCAATTGCGGTGCCTTGCGGGGTATTTATTCATACTCAGAAATGGACGTGTTCACGTCCCCCTTTAGAGTGAGAGACACTTTTCTCTCCACGCAGTCGATTTTCAACTCAGTCGTCATTGAGAAATATCATGCTGAGTGCCCTCCAAAATTCGCAGAATGAAAGATAACCCGCTTTACCGACTGAATAAAAAATTGCTATTTCGTATGAGAACAATGGTACCTACCCGCCAAGAATTTTCGAGTGGTAAAAACCTTCGCATGCAAGCAACTTTTGATTCGATTTGGCCATAAGGCCAACTTATACTGAAGGCTCAGACGACATTTATTCGCTTTCACTCGACCAGGTTACGACTAGACCAGTATTTTCCAAACCGAGTGCAGCAATTGATTCTTATGAGTGCCGCGAAAAACTTTATTAATTAAATAAATCAACGATTTAGAAATATTAATCGTTCATTAGGTCAATAACTGTTGCTCTAATCAATTGATTATTATCAACAAATAAATACGTCCAAAGATTGTTCCACCTGTATGTGTAAACAGTGCTTTTTTTGTGACGGTATGCGCCGGTACGGCGTACCGGCACATTTTTTCAGAGCGATGCTGACACACGACTAATTTCGGTACATTTTCATTTTTTTTATTGTTTAAAACTTAAAGTAATAAACGGCTTCCATAAATGTTAAATATTTTGATTTTTACTATAACTTCTTTATTAAAAGTTAATCATAAATTCAATAGAGAAGGGGGAGAGGGTGCAAGAAGAGGTGGAGAGGGGTGGGAGTACCGGCACCTCTTTCTTTTACAAAAAAAGCACTGTGTGTAAATATAAAACTTTGTATCACTGCGGGGAGTGCCGCGATATATCGGTTATCTTTGGAAAGGTGCATTACCGCCTACCACCCACCAATCTGGTGATTTTCAGGATAAAATGTTGATGTATCTATAAGGAGTTTGGGAAGCACTGGACCAGGAGTCCACAACCAGTCGATCGCGATCGACCGATCGATCTCCGACCCTTTTAAAGTCGATCGCTAAATCTTGCCTCAGCGCTATTACTTTTTATTGAATCAAGTGAGAAATGTTGAGGCGATACAATCGTTCAAAAATTAAGAGCAATTGGAATGCACAGATCAAATAATACAGATATCTCTCAATATCAGTTACCGCTACGAGACACGAGCGTGTTGATGTTTATCGACCCTGAGTATGCTGAAGTGTAACCGATACGTGCAAGGCCGGCCTTCAGTGAGAAGGGGCCCAATGCCATATGAAATTCTGGGGCCCCAAGAGTTCAGACATTTGGCTGCCCTGAGGCAGGGAAAAAATTGCCTCCCTCTTCCCCAAGCTTTGTGTGTCAGCAACTCATCATTACATAAGAATTTGATGTTTAGAGTTTATATAACGATTATTTCTTTTAAATATGTACAAAGAAAATATATTGCAAGTTATGTTTATTTACGTGATAAATACCTTTTATGGGAAAATATAAATGTAAGTAATCTATATTATTAAGAATGCGTGCGCGCTTATGAAACCTCGGGCTACATTATATGGGAGATAAGCTTGCGGAAGTGAGTGCAGAATATTTTTCATTTGCATTTTAAAATTACTTATAATCATCGTACGAATATGGGAGTTGGACGAATGAACGCTGAAAATTCATTTTCCTACTGTCGGGTTTTCAAATTCGCAGAAAATATGTTCCTAAATTAGTTCTGAACACGAAAATTTTACATTTATTAGGTGAAAATTTATCGTTGTAATGGAACTCGATTTTTGTTAAATTGGATTTTTGCTAAATGGATTTGGGACATCGACTTGAAATTCCTCTTCCCGTCGACCCCTGGACCTTTTCTTTCTCAAAATTTATTCCAGATCTGCGGTCGAGCAGTACTTTCGGCAAATTTCATATGCCAAATATTCCACTGGCAATTATTTTAGCGACGTAGAAAATATAGAGAGAATATTACTTTTCAGTGCATAATTTTTTAGATCGGCTTCTATTAATCTTCGAAAAAGAGTTAGCGAGACCATGCATATGGGAGGGGAGACAATATTCTTACTGTTTCTGCCGCTCCTGAGCCACTCCGCAGCACAAAGCAATAAACAGGAATGCAGGCTTCTTTATTTTGCTTGTCAATATACTACGAACGTTAAAAACTCCTTCCTCTGCAATAAGACGTCCGGGTTAGAAATCTATTAAGGAAACAAGAGATCCAGGCATTAGGGATGTCAAACATCGATGTGTTCCTTAGATGCTGTTTTTAACATTTTTGAAAAAGAGCATAGCACAATACCAGCCTCATTTACTGATTATTAAAAACGTTAAAATATCTAGTTAGAAGTTTGATTAATATCCCAATTGTATTCCAAACAATTAGGACCCTGCGTGAGGTGAACTATTGAGGCAGAGACCTCAGGCGGCATATTTTAGGACCGGCATTTACAAGTTTGTTAAAATATTAAGATGTTATATTTAAAATCCAATAAATATTATCAAAAATAATATCTGTGGATTGGGATTTCCGAAAATTCAGTTCTTTAAGCTTCATAGTCGAACAAGAAAACACTTCTGCATGTTTCCCATTAATACCAACACCACTGAAGTTGCACACACACACCAGGTTTTTTTCTATAGATCTCGCCCCGCAAATGGCGGCGGATGGAGACATGTGTGTAGACCCATAAACACAACATCCATGGCTGCCAAAATTAAGGGATGACTGCTGGCCGCTTAATTTTATTTTTGCAATCCCACCACGCTCAATGTTGGGTTTTCCAAATTCTGCCTGGAGAATTTCATCCCCCTATTGCCACCACCTTTTTCCCACCCTTTCATTTATTATCCCATACGGTCAAAAACGATTTTAGAGCCACGAAGGTGGTATCTTTTGAGCAGCAAGAAGAATGGGCGGCTAATTCTTCTGTCTCCAGAGACCGCATGGATTCATGGTCCGTAAACTTTTCAGGACAATTCTTTCCCCCTCCACGTTGCATACGGTACGGATGCGTGGCATGGACCACACGGAAGGTAACAAGGCATATTTTTATGGCATGTAACTCCATTTCCTTTTCAATGGAAGCCGCCGCATGCCATAAACATTGGATTTTTTTTACTCTTTGTTTATGATACTCTTCCTTCCCTAGCCTCCACTTGAGGATTTACAATAAGGTGTTTCGTAGTGAAATCCATCGTTGAAAAAATTTCCGTAGCTAATACATATGAAAGAATATACAGCATGTTATAATACAATACGCATTACTGTTAAAAATACTGTACGTGTCTGACGATAAACAGGCTGCCCGAGTGTGTCGTACACATCGCACATATGGACGCTACTGCGTTAAATATTTCCCTTTATACTTTTTTCCTTTAAATTCTAATTTTTTACTAATTTAATTTTCATTAAACGTACCTGCTTAATAATGGATAAGTGGATGAAAACGGATGCTGGTATTGGAAAGACAACAAAACAAACGTTGTCAAGATGGTAAAGGAGAATCAGTTATTAAGAAAAAAATACAACGTTGATTATATAAAATTTGGTTAAATATATTGGTGATCGAGTGTGTACACTGTGTACACAACCAATACTGATACACAGACAGAACCGAACCAATTACAAAAAATTGCGTTCTTAGGGGCCCTTTAAAGCTAGGGGGCCCACAATCAGGAGAGCTCTATGAACGGGAGCCCCAAGAAGTGTGTTGTATAACGTCGATATAGTATATATATATATATATATATATATATATATATATATATATATATCATCATCATCATAGGTAGTCTGTCCGTTTACAGGTCCGTGATTATTCTAGGTTAAACTTGGTTCTCCATATACTCCTATTTTCCACAGTTTTCTTCATGTCTTGATAGCTCTCTTTCCCTTTCAAGTCGTCTACTAGCTGAAACCTTTTCCACAGTTTTCTTCATGTCTTGATAGCTCTCTTTCCCTTTCAAGTCGTCTACTAGCTGAAACCTTTTCCTACCTCTTTCTCTTTTTCCTATATATATATATATCTAGTAGAGGAAATAAACCTAAAAATTTAGCAACAACATTCTCTCTCACACTTCTCCCTCTCTCTCTCTTGGAGTCTTTTAGACGGGTTAATGGTTGCAAGGGAAGACGGCATAGAGGAGGGAGAAGGCAGAGGGGTCTAAGGGGAGAAAGAAAAACAGTGGAGGGAAATGGGCAGCCGAAGTCGAAGTCTAAAAAAAAGGAAACCTGAACTTTATTGCGGAAAGCTCGGTGTCCACGTTCCTAATCCTACAGACTGCAGGCTCTTTTTCCCGTCTTTCCCTATTCTCTCGGTGGCTCTGAAAGCATCCAAGCAGATCGGGGCCCCTACGAGGAGGGAGCCCCGATGCGACGCATCGGCTGCATACCCTAGAAGGCCAGTCCTGGATACGTGGTGTTCCTATTGCGAATTATTGCAAAAGGCAAAAGTTTGAGGCTAACTGAGACTTTATGTGTAACTTGATTAACTAGTTCAAGTTACGTTTTGGTTGATTTCTTCCGTCTGTATATTTATTTAATTGCCTTTTTCTTCAAATTCTAAAAGCTTAAGACTTAGTGAATACATTGAATTATCCTGGCGAATAAAATTTTAATCAATAACTAAAATATTCTCTTGTGCAGAACGAAAACTCGAATAAAACTTTATTCCAGCTTGTTTAACTCGAATAAAAAGTTGTTTGCGATTAAATTGGATTAACATGTTAAGCAGAACATTTAATGTTACGATTCTGGTTTCGATGTCTCTTAAAGTTGGGGGAAAATTTGCGGGGATCAGCCCTTCCACCTCCCCCTTCCCTGCCTTTGCTCAACGGTATTTCTCGTATCAAGGCTCACTCCGCTGGGTCGATCCTCGGTAAATTTACATTGAATAGTAGATCTTCAGTGCTGAAAGGTTGGAGACCCCTGGACAAGACTATTGTACGAGCCATCGTTATCCTGCGAAATATACTTTTTTGATCTGCCAGTTAAGGTCAACTCACGTCAGGAGCGAAAATCGTCTGTGATTTTTTCACTCTTTAACTCATAAGGCAGTAGTGCTCAACCCTTTGCATATCGTTCGCCATTTTCCCTACAGCAGAGTGCAGATGCGCCGCTTAATGCAATAAACGTATATATAGTAATAATAAATCCTAGCTTTTACTTAAAAACAAATCCAATATTGCGATACAAAGCGTAACGAAATTTTATGATAATCATTTTCAATCCCAAATATATTTTATTTATAAATTTTTTGAAGAGCAATGCGCCAATTGTGAGACGCAGATGTGTCATATATTGCAAAATACAATAATTTTTCTTCGCCTGCGAGTTTAGAGGCAGAGGGCGAAACTCAAATATGAAAAAATATCAGTTTCGCGCGATGATACTGGATCGTCCACCTGCACCGAAGTTATTATCATTTTTTCTTAATGAACTGCTCGCCCACAAAATTCTGCACATTCCATTTTCGACTAGCCCACAAAATATCATAAATTTCTGCCTCCCCCAAACTTCACAGAACGAAATTCAATACAACCATCCGAGATGAAAAAGCAAGGAGCGGAAATATCCTTAACACAGCCGACAAGAAAAAGTATCATATGTCGGAGGGTGACTATAGCTCGTCCAATAGAATAGCTTCCCTTGAGTGAAAGTGAAAAAACTTCCCAGATGTTAATTTGCTTCTATCTTGATTTTGCCTTTATCCGATGGTTTGGGAAAGGCTGCCAGCAAAGGACTGGTCGGCCAGCTTAGAAACGGTTAGAGGAAAAAATATCATATTTCGTACGGACATCAGCGTGGTCTCATCGACTCGCATCTCTCTGAAAATAAGAAAGGCTTTCTTTCGGGCCAGCCATAGTCGCGCATGCGCGGTACAAACAGTGCAGATGCGCGGCGCGCCCTCATTTCCTTTCGGATTTCTCTCTGCTGTGGTCGTGTGTTGCGTGTGTTAATTTTTGGTTGCGTTTTTATATTTTTTAAATGTGCATAGAGAAAAAACCATGGCAAAACTGATTGATGAAGTCAGAAGACATCCATGTTTGTATGACGTGACCACGGATGCGTATAGAGTTGCGCGGTTAAGGGAAAGGAGTTGGGCAGAAATATCCAGAAACATGAATAAAGACGGTAAGTAAATCAGTAGTAAATAATTATTGGCTAATTATATATATATAGTTGCCGCGATCTGTCTGCAGGGCCGGCCCGAAGTACGGGCGAGCCGGGCGGCTGCCCGGGGCGCATAATTGTTTGGGGTGCCATTTCGATCATCTATCTATGCATTACTTGCAAATGAATAAATGTTGGACATCAATTTATATTGTGAAACAGGCTAGAATCATGATGAAATTCCTTTTATATATTCATTACCAATAAGTTTTACAGAGCGATGAATAAATTAACCTATATTCTGTAAATATCTCGACAAACATTTACAGATGGGGGCGCTGGAGTGCTATCTCGCCCGGGGCTCCATAATTATTCGGTCCGCCCCTGTCTGTCTGATATAAAGCTCAGAGCCCCTTCGGTGGCATACGATCCAGGGTAACTATGGTAATTCGATTCATACTTTCAGGGTTTACTTGGCCTTACTTCTTTTAAATTTTTAGCTGCTCACCGTCTACATTGAAGTCATAGTTTAGATTCTAGGAGCGTTATTTTTAGGCACGTTTCGCTTACAGCGTGAGCGCCTATTATCGTCGGTCTATCCGTCCGTCTGTCCGTCCCTCCGTCCGTCCGCATGTTCGTTCTCGGCTTCTACCAAACGGATTTTCATGAAATTTGATATTAAGAACTTACAGTCAAAGACAATAAGGAAATTGCAAAAATGAATCACGTAAGCCAATCAGGGGTACCACTTTACTGGTGATAAAAAAATCAACTTTCCGTCATATCTCGTAAGGTATTGCTCATATCAAAATATTTTTCAAATAAAACTTGTAGAACTAATAAATTAGAGTATTTATTTTCCTATACATTTTTATTGTAGGAGTAGCCTTTATCCATAAAATCGAACAAGAAAGTCTTACATCGAGTTGAACTTAGAAAATTTCTTACATGGTTACTTCTTCATTGTTGCTAACATAAACAATCTCACAAACAAACGTTTAATTTACTTACGTGTGCATGCACTATTTTTAAATAGGAAGAAAATTGATTATTTATGAGGAGGAAAAGAACTTTAAAACGCTATTTCCCTTACGTACAGGCATATAATTTCTTTCTAATACTCCACTGCACAAAACGCGCCCATTTGTGATACGCTGTACACTTTCCTAACTTGTTTCATTTAATTAATAGGTGGATAATTCACGCATACCGGTCCTATTTGACGGGCAATTAACTGGTTAATACATATAAAGAGTCTCTGTTGTAAAGTTACGCTCTGATAAATTATACATCAATGACCCAGATTTATAGCAGATTGAAACCTCGGTCATAATTTTATAATTTAACCCATTACTGCATATGCCCGGTTGGGAAGACAGGCAGGTTTACAGAACTTGTCTTCCGAAAAGTACTTAGGATCTTGCCACCAATCTCACTCTCAAAATTACCGCGATTTGACCTATTTTCGCCATTGTGTTCGGTTTGCTTACAATCTATATTTGAAATCGTGCAAATGTCTCTGAAACCGCGCGTCTGAGTTCAAGTAACATTTCATAAAGCGAAACGAGTCCTAGAAAGTGGCTGACTGTGATTCGTAATTTTAAAGTATGGGACAGGAGTTGTTTGGCGATATGAATTTAGTGATATTATGAAGATTATGTCTCAGATAGTGACAGCGAGGAGTGAAGAAGATGGAAACAGTGAGACTTCTCATGAAAACAAAAGAAAGTTATTAAGGCAAGAATGGCTTGGAATGGTCTTAAAACTAATCGGTCTCAAACTTAAAAGAACGATACATATTGTTTTGGAGTTTCTTGGATTCTCTATTAGTAGAGAGATTGAAGCAGATTCCAGTGATATTTGGAATTATTACTACCGACAGATGTTTGAACCCTATTGAACTCGTGAATTAACGCAAAGGAAACTCTTGAGAGTGTGTCACTGGACTCTTCTTTCCATCAGTTCGTTCGCTATCAAATCCCGGCCCTGAAAATTGCTACATTGTAGCCGAAATATGTGCCGGTCCGAAAATTCTCTTACACACGTACTGGCTCGAGAGCTTTTTCCAGTTTCTTCTACATTAATTATAGCCAGATGAAGCTCTAAATGTTCCTATCATAACTCTTTCATATTTATACTGGGAACTTTTCAAACAGGTTAAAAAAAATAGGGGCAAAATGGTGCCTTATATACAGGGTGTAACAAAACTCTACTGATAAATTTCGCAGGTGAACTCCTCACACCAAAACAAGAAAAAAGTCTATGTGAACTTTTGTCCTATCTCGCATAATTTTCCCGTGATACGTGACTGACGAATATGCATTGGCCAAATAGCGAGGTTTGATTCAGTAGGGTCGTTGAGTTTTTTGTGTGCAAGCACGCTGTCTGCCTGTGTTTACAATGGACAAGTATTCTTTCGAAGAAATGGCCGGTATGCACTTTTCCATTAATTTGTGGTGTGGCATACTCAGTGACAGACTCATAGGACCTGCCTGGACGGTTAACAGGACAACTTTATATGGATTTTCTGGACCAGACACTGCCTGAATTACTGAAGGAAGCACTTCTCCAAATCTGCAGGAGAATGTGTTTTCTGCACGATGTTGCACCTGCACATTTTAGCTTGGTGGCACCTGAGACCCCGGTTGAAGAAGAAACCCAACTTCTGCCTTGCATTCAGGTTGAGTGTGGACAAGTTTCGTCAGAACCCCGGGATGTTTGAACTTGTTCGCCAATCAATGATGCGTCTGAGTACAGAAGTGGATGGGAGACACTTTGAACAGCTGATATTAACCCAAAAATAAAATTAATCTAACAAAAAATGTAAAAAAACTTTAAAATAAAGTGTAGCGAAATTCCGTCTTAAGTGTCTTTTTTCAAAGCCTGACGGAGAAACTATGCGGCATAGGACAAAGGTTCACACAGAATTTAATTCTTGTTTTGGTGTGAAGAGTTCACATGTGAAATTTGTCTGTAGTTTTGTTACACCCTTATATTACGAATGTCCTTCCATCAAGAGCACATATGCAATCCGGGATATTTCATTTGGTTTAAAAGCTTTTATTCAGCGCTATTCGGTTTTATTCTTTCAGCTTGGCTATCATATGAGATTTTTGCATAAGATTCCGAACAACCTCAAATATTTCCTTTAAATACATTTGTTTGTTATGTGTCTCCAGTGGTCATAAATATGGAATGATGAAATAACTGTCTCTACTTATTTTCAGTCGTCAACATCAAATATGAATGGCAAAAATTAAAGTCTGGCTTCCGACATGCACTTCTTCGCAGGAAAAGTGAAATATCGAAAAACATGAAGCCCTGGCGTTTCGAAAAACAAATGCAATTTTTAGCGCCATTCCTGAAAGATACGACGTAAGTTTTATTCATAAAAGGGAACTTGCTCTTGTTTATTTACACTGTCATTGATCACAACACGAGAATATACATAGTATTGTGGCATTATATACTATTAAATATTGACCGGTATTGTAAATTTACTTATTCCGTAGAATAAAAATTATATAAAATTTGACAAGAATAAATTTCATTTTAATTGTGAATGCCAGAAAAAGAGGCATTTTCTTGATAAAGAGGATTAAACGAGTTAATCTTTTATTTACATTTTTTAGGAATTCTTCGATCTCTGGTAACAAAGACAATAGCTGTCTAAACAATACAACAATCGTCCGAGACTTTGCACAAGAAGAATCTGTACTTCCTGAGATCGCTTCCGAAGACGGAGACAAATGTGAAGAAAGCGAATCTACCGCCAATTCATGCGTCGATAAAGTTATGGCGTACTTAATGGAAAAACAAAAATCAGCAAAAAGACGTGATCATTTAGATCTGTTCTTTGCGAGCGCGTGTCAATCTACCAGGAAGCTTCCTCGTATGATACAAAACAGGATCAAGAGAGAACTCATGGACATCATTATTAGAGCTGAGGACGAACACGAATATGAAGTTTCCAGAAGTAATAACCCCAGCGTAGAACCTCCCAACGATCCAATTGACACATCAATAAGTTGTGTGCGGTATTTTCTTCATCCCTAAAAATTCCATCGGATGTTTGTATGTGTAACATTAGGGTGAGAATAAATATTTCGTTTCATTTCCTATTTTTTACTTGTTATTCCTCAAAGAAGAATTGCTTAAAACATATGGCAACCTTTTTTCCGGGATGATCTCGGCTTCCTGTGACTTGTATCATTTTCTCGTGATATCCTCCACAGTATGTTAACCCACTCCTTAAAACTAATTGTAAGCTGTGATCCATATAAATTATTGACAGACATTATCCTCGTTGAGCGCAACTTCATTGAATGTATTATGGACATTGGCCGGAACGTAACCCCCTCGTTCGGCTGGGAGCAACTGTACTTAGTTTTGTAGCTCTACAAAGAATCTATAAATGCCAGAGCGTAACATTGTTACATTGCGTTAGATTGACCTGCCAGTTTATCATCGGTCCCGAATACATTCACGTAAAATCAGGTAGCCTGCACCAGGCCGGGTAAACTCGCGTCCCTATTTTAAAAAAGAAACAGCGATTCGCGGCTCCCGTCAAGTCATCGCGACCCCCGGAAGGGGGCGCGCCCTCCAGTTTGCGCACCACTGGCCTAGGGGCATCGCAAACCACTATCGCTTGGGGACTCGCACTCCCTAAAACTGCGCCTGCCCGTAAAAATATCTCAAGGTTGTTATCTGAAGTTATTTCTCTATTAACTACAAAAAGTATATTATTTTGCATTATCCCTCAAATTATTTATATAGGTAAAAAATAAAGATGGGCCAATCATGCTTCGAATCCCAGAATCCGACTTTTGATGATCATAATGTTTTAACAACGAACTCCTAGTAGTAATATAAAATTTCTTTTACAACAGAACACGAAGACAGTATCAACGCTATGTAGAAAATATATAGTAGTAAGTCTTTCTCATAGTCAGGAGACCTAGCTTTGCTAATATTTCCTAGTAACTATCCTGGAAATTGCCATTTCCTGACCCCTTCCATCTTCTGTATATTACTTTACACCCCTCCTTCCCGATGAGCACTTAATCTCCTTATTCCAACCTTTCCTGTCAGTCCAGTTCTCTCCATTTCATTGATCGAATTTCCTCCCATTCTTACTTCTCCTCCACTTCGTCCTGGCACATCTATGATCTTCATTCCTTTTTTTTCTCTTTCTTCCCAAGCCTTTCCTCTCGACTTTACGGTCTTGACATTTGGGCGTTGCAATAACCGAGATATCCCGTCGAAGAGAAATCCTCTTACGTTTCCTGATTCTTTCTCCAATTTCCGATTCCGATAAGTTGGAGTGATTCGACGACTCGCATTGTCATTTCGAGTAAATGTATTCGCTAATTACGTCTCGCTCTCATTCTTTTCCGTCGAACTCAATCCGTAGCACGATCGGGACCTCCTTGACATGAAGTATCTGGCCTAATCGAAGGTAAAGTTGATATTGGGACAGAAGTGAGTAATTTTGAACGCCGATATATATATAGTGTCACTGCCAAATCAGTTTTGTCTCTCTTGTGCTGACGAAGGGATCATCCCGAAAGTTCCAATAACTTCTACAAATGTGTCTCTCCAACACCCCAGCGGCTCTCCTTCCGGTAAGTGCTCACTGGGTTTCCTTCAACACCTAGTTGCCCTAAATATCCTCATTTACCTTTCCTCTTCCGTAAATACATATATATATATATATATGTGTGTGTGTGTATCCATATATCCATCAAAAACGTTTTCTACGTTGAAAAATGAACGAATATTTAAGATACGGCTGTTTTATAGAAATAATTCCAACAGAATTTATGATTAAAAAGAACAAGCGAAAAATATGACATGGAAATTATTACTCCGCCCTCCAGATGATAAATATGTATCGCTTCCTTTTGATAGATCCCACCGAGACACCGACAGAGCAATGTAACGTTTTTCCTTTTTTTCCCTACGCGATCCTACGTAGTTTGATGAGAATATATCGGATCATTTTTCTTCTCCGTCTCCGATCGCGTATCTTAAACTCCATTCTCTCCCCTCTTCTTCTAACTCTCTCAACAGTTACCAACCATACCCTCTTCACCCATTTCCTTTCGAACGCTTCCACCCTCGCTCTCGGTAGTACTTCTCCCTCCAGTCACACTCATCTACTCCCCCGCTCTCTTCCATTCTTTCAGCCGCTCGCCGCTCATTCTCATCCAATTCTCCTTGCTTTCGCTAAGTGGCCCTCCTCCTCTTCCTTATAACCCTCCCTTTTTCCTCCTGATTCAGCCGTATCCCTTTATTTCCACCCCGTCCGGAACTCTGCGTCCTTTTTTTCCTTCTTTCGTTCATTTCTTCAGAATATTTCCCGCTTCCGTTCCCCTCAAATCTAATGTTTCTCGCTCTCACACTTCATTCCACATTTTATTTCCATTTCATCCCCTCTTTCAATTGCATCCAGCTTCTCGCCGTTCCATCCCTTCCGCATTTATGAGTGTTTTAAATTCAAAGAATAAATATCAACGTCGCTCTCCGCTCGTTTATTTGCCGTTTAGGGTAATGGAGTGATGATGAGAGAACGAAAGCATTTCAAGTAGCGTTTCTGAAAAATAAAATTAAAAATTAAAGAATAACATCGCGAAAGAACAACACTCCCTTGGATTATCCATCATCACGAACGTATTTTTAATTGCTCCTTTTTTCCGACCTGTTTATAGTTTAGGAGAATTCATTAAGGGAAGGAGAGGAGTTCTCTGTATCCGAATGGGTAAAGGATCGATTTAATCAGCGTAAACAACCCAACGCGGAGAATTAGAGAGACGTTTAAGAGACAGGTTAACGATGTTATCCTGAAATGTGTAAATCTACGGGACAAATCCAAACTTCGAAGCAAGATACAAAAGTTAAAAAAATAATCATGGTTAGGGGGATTTTAAAAAATCTTAAGAAGTTCACCGCCAGCGTCAGTGTTTTATTAAAATGTCCACTTTCTCTTTCAAAAGTTGCGCGAATTGGCGATTTCTATGCGATTTCCATAGACCAATGAGGGAATAAAATGAACTGATCAAATTTGCCCTCATATGACTAGTCATGAGATTTATGGCTGGTGGCTGCGGAAGACAGAATGAAGCAAATAACTTGCTATCATAGTCATTTCTATGCACATGCTATTGAGGTTGAGCTTAAATCTTAACTTCATATGATAGTATCTAAATAAAAAACAGGAGAAATTAACGTGTCTATTAACCAGGTGCAATACATTCTCACAAATCCGGGACTTTCGAGACCGAGATGCTTCTGGATATCTCGGTTTTTTAAATTAGTTATTTGATATATAAAAAATCTCTCGATTTCTCATAAGTTGCAGCAGCCAGGTTCTTAGTGGTGCCGGCGTGCTAGGAATGCGATAAATTTTGTTCCTGTATTATTTGGTAACTTGTAATTGAGTCCAATGCTTTTAAATAGCGTAATGATTTTAAATGGGATGTGGGGAGAGAGGCAAGGAGGATATTGTGAACGAGCTCACGGAGTTTATCAAATGAATCGAAGTTTAGTATGTACTGTTTCGTTTGTAAAACATTCCCGGTACTCTCGAATTTTTATCTCCGAAACTATGAGTCACATTATCGTGCTCTCGCTTATTTGTGGTGAATGCTGTCCTCTATCCAGATAAATTTTTTATCGATCCTCTTAGAGACCATATAAGAGCTTGGGAAAGATGTTTCTTTTGTTATCCACCGAAAAAGTCCTCAATCGATGTAAAAAAAATAGCATCATTTTTGTAAGAAGAATAATTATCTATAGTGTGTTTTTCTATTCTTTCCTAAACTTCATTATATTTTTTTGGTCTTTTCTTGAAAGCAGAGCTATAATGGGTAGTTAATTATTTCCGAAAAAACAAAATTATCGCGAACATATTGGCACAAATTAAAATCTCGTATTTCATATTTTACGGAAAATAAATATCCTACGGCTAGGGGCGCCTGAGGAATTGTCCCGGAAATATCTAAAATTACGTAATAATGGTAGAATGATAAGTACATAACAGATGAGTTGCCAAGAAGAATGTTTACCTGCATCAAGCCAATCGGAATGCAAGGTTCTGTTTACAGCGTAGGAAGAAAATAAGAATTATTTTAATGAGTGATAAGCAATGCTGAGACTGGCGTGAGATGAGCGAGGAATCCGCAGAGAAAACAAGTGAGCGGTAAGATTTTAAACTTTACGCTTTTCTGTTATATTCTCGGATTATTAGAAAAATATTTCAAATGTGAAAACAGCAGATCTTCTGGTTAAGCCGGTTTTCTGAGCCCCGGAATAGGGAGAATGCATCTGTACTTGTTTTCAAAACCTATTCGATTTCCTCATGTGGGAATTTTACATGCATTCTGAGAACATTATGCACAATACGTCACTAGTTATGCCAGCAAATTCTATAATAAAATTTTCGAATCTTTTAATCAAACTAAAAGCTATCGGTATGTTTCTGCAAACCGCTGTTTCACCTCTATTTAAGTTCGAAAAAATAAACTGGATTCGTGTTAGCAGATTTTATTATTCTTATCGTCTTATTTCACTCAATATTAATTAAAAGGAAAAGTGCTTTTAGATATTTAGTCCAAAATTCTGAAATTGTATAAAATAAATATTCAAGTACAACTGGACCACCTCAGAAGAAAATTTTGAAAAAAATGTGATACATTCAGAGAGAGACAGTAAACGGTAATATTGAAGAGCCAGCAATACTACATTTTAACCAAACAGGTTTAATATCAGCTAAGCCAGTATGGTGTTAAAATATGCCAAAATTTGAAATTTAATTATTCATACGTTTAATATCTATAATAAAAAACATATGGTTGCGATATACCGTCTGGTATAAAATGTGAACGTTGATATTGCGAGAGAAAAATTGGATGCTTCCATCGAGGTCGCTGATACAATCATATTTAAATGAAACAATAAATTCAACAGAAATAATTTATGACAGATTTTCATCTCAGCCGTGTAGTTTATAATATACACGCAACTAATAAATAAACGTATAAATATTAATAATATTGTTCCATCAAATTTTGCAATATTTAATTTTAATAAAGAATTCCATTAAAATTCTTTCGAGCATTCAATGAAAATGTTTCTTGTTATTACCTGATTGCAAGAAAAACGAACATAATATACGTTTCTGTTAAGAGTAGAATTACTTGCCTATTGAAAAATAAAGTAGAATTAAAACGCTAGAAAAGTTGCTTGAAAGGTTACTTCACCGGAAAGGACGAATTCATTGCATATACGGATTCCCTATCAATCATCGAATATTTACTTAAAACTCTTGGATTGTTAAAGCCCATTAAAATGATTTGTGCTTCAACAGGGTAGAATTTCCATCCGAGTAATTTTATTCTTAGGACATTGCGCCATCCGAAATGAAACACCCGAGGAACTGCAGAATTCGTTAACTTCACGCTTTGATGAAAATAAATTGGCCGACGGGAGTATGAAATCTAATTACCCACTTACATTTCTACGCAAAATTTTTACTGAAATAATCGACAATCTGCTGATCTTCTCGCGATTCAAGAACTAAGAAAGGGAAAGCCGGGAAACTATCATGCGATAGAAGAAATGAAATTATACTGCACAAAAGATAATCCCTTCACTTCTCTCCTTATTATGACGAGGAATTCTACTATTAAGAAAGGATTTAGATAATTAGAAATGATAACGTTTTTTCGTGAAAAAAAAGCTGAGGTCTCAAGGATTGAGAAGAAAGAAAAGGATTTTTTGCGGAGGGAAGAAGTATTTCAAGGATGTTTCTACAAATAAACCGGTTTTGATACTACAATTCCCATTATGTTACTATTCATGAGATTTGTTGCGTTAAATGAAAACTTTTCTCAGCACATATTTATTATCAGATGGGCTATTTGATTATGAAAAAAGATATAATAACAATAACTGTGCAAAATATAACGCAATTTAGGTGCAATTGAGAATAGTAAGCATTTTCAAAATCAAAATCGATCTTCACATTTAAACCATTTTCCCTCCTTAGCACTCTTGAGGATGAAATACGTAATTACTAGCAGAATTTCCCGTAAAATTTCAACGGATTTAGTGAACCTACTACAGCACAACATAAAAACTCTTTAAAATATATAGTACATACTTTTAAAATTACAATTAGCTTTTCTTAACAATTAATCATATTTGCTTGTAACAATCCGTTTCCGAACGTATTGCAGTCAAATATAATGATAATTGTATTTCCTATCATATCACTTTCGCCAAATACAGCTTCATTTCATGTGTAATTATGCCTATGAAATGTTTACATCTATGTCTTGTAAGCAATAAACCCGTGAAAAAGAACGTACAGTTGTCCATGATTGAATACTGACTGGTAAATGTACACCAGATACGTGAGCTTATTTACGTTAATAAACATTATAATGTAGAATATAATGATTTTACTTACAAAAAATGTAAGATTCCAGTATTCAATAGACGAAAGAAGGTTCAATTACTTTCATCAATAAACGCTTCCTGAATAATAATCAGTATATATTTACGTTGTTATCCATAAACATAGATCGTTTCGTTGCTTAAACAAAAGTGCGAAGCGAATAACGCTAAACTTTCGTATATTTGTAAGCTTCATTGAAGCTAATTGAATCGGAGTTAACAATGACGGTCGCCTTGGAAACGCCCGGAAAGAGTACGAAAAATTCACAAAATTTCGAAACAAATTGCGTATTTCTGAAAACGTCGACCGTGTAACATGTAAACTTCACAGAAATAAAATAGTATAGAGTTTTATTCGTCGAATAAAGCTAAACCGAGAAAAATCGGTCCATATTTACGTATTTTAATGCTCGAAGGAAGAATATCTTGCAAGTCAAGAAATTGATTCATACGTGTTATCTTATGGACAAAGGTCAATCCCCTATATTGGCAGACCTGATTAATCCCGGTTGTCCAAACATTGACCATTCACTAAGTTAGGATGTAAGGAAGAATCGTACCAAACTTGGTTATTCAAGCTTTTATCGTTTAGGAGGAGTTCCATGAACAAACACACAAATACACAAACACACAAACACACGCTTCAAAATAGATTATAGTAGATAAACTCATAAATATTCATCCGATTCTTAGTATGTAGTGGAGAAATTAACGTCGAAGATAATAAAACCAAATTTCCACATGCTTCCATAGGACTTTCTCTCAATCATTCATATCATTTGCTAACCATATATACTTTAGTGGTGTCACAAATAACACCTCAATATCATTTTTTCCAAAACCATATGCGTATTCTTCGTTATATATTGACTTTTATCCAACTGAATTTCTCATGCATTTTTTCTCTTAAGCATCAGTAAACTTTACATTTTCAGTGCTAACACTTGTACTTAGCCTTCTATTTTCTTTCTTCCCTACCTTGCGAATATTTCAATTGATTATTCATAATGTTTTTCCTCAAGAAAGATTTATCGAGCTGAACCCGAATTGACCAACTACGCCATAAAAAGGTTGGAGAACATGCGCATTTCGACTAAAAACCAGCCTTCCTCTACTATCGGTGAATCACCAGCATGCTTTATAGCCTAATTCCACATCTGGTTCTCCTAATCCTTTTACGGCTATCGGATATACGCTTTTTTTTGCTCTATTTCCTCCCTTCGCCCAATTTCCCTTCGCTTATCATTTTTGCTTCTTTTCTTCCTTGGTTTTTATTTATTTTATTAATCTCCCGTACCTCTTTATAGATCCTCTCTTACTCCATGCGTCCTCATTGCGAACACTCGTAATTGCAATCCTCCTTCACTTGTCTCCTCTTTCCGCATTATCCCCATTTTTTCACGTCTCTCCTTCGTCCATATTTCCTATCCATTTTTTACGCAGCCGCGCTCCCTTTCATATTTTCATTTTTCCTCCTGTCACTTTTTCTTTCTCTCATATTTATTCGATACCTCCCTTTTACCCTTCCTCCTTCCCTTGTCCTCCCTCCTTTCCTCCCCCCTCCCCACTCTCTCTCTCTTTCCCTTTTCTAACCTCAACTTGTCAGCCTTTCCCTCTTTGTCCTTCACAAACCCTCATCCCTCCTTCTTATACATCTATCCCTTTCTCCCTTTCTCTTTCTCCTCTTCTCCCACCTCCTCTTCCCCTAGCTCTCTCGCTACACACAAGCTCACCAGCATTCCTCTACGTTACCAACTTGTTAGTTCCCTCACGGCCTTTCTCGACTCTTTAAAACTGCTTAGCCTCGTGCCTTCCACCTTATCGCCTTCTACGCGCTTTTTTAACGTAGAGAATATTGTAGATACAATGATTTATCGGCTTGGTTTTAGCGAAGGTCTGTCTCAAGTCTGACAAACCATCCTCTTCTTATATTTATTTTCAATAGGTCTCGACGTTGTACTCCATAAAAGCTGATTCCGTGCAATCGTGGAAAGGAGGAGGAGGGGAACTATGGAGCTTCTTCATCTTTTGAATACCCGCATAACTCGTTTTCTATTTTCTATGGTCACGTGCTAAATTGACTCAATCTCAAGGCCATCCCCAATGATGCCATTATTCCGTCTTAAATCCGATGAGTTTTTTTTTATCAGCCTCTTCGCTCGAGGAAACCGTACCTGAAAAGGGACAACTTCCATGTTAAGCATCCTTGACGATATTTTTACTTATTTATTAATTTGAATTTATGATATACCAATGAAATCGAGATAGAGTACACTATCAGCCATCAGAATGCTTTTACTTTTACTAAAACACTCCGAAATCTAGCGTTAAAAACGTAGTATTTTCTGATTTAAATCTTATACGGGAGCACTTTATATAAAAACGACTGCGACAGCCAAGTTACTTTGATTTCACTTAAGAAGAAGAGGCCAAATAAGAGATCATTAAAAAGGTTTAATGGTAAAATGCATATCAATCTTCAACTTATAATCCTAATTCACAAGACAGGATGTGAATGCAATGGTGATGGAATATAATTATCGACACCAAAACATTTATCTGTTCAAATCCCTCCTTTGAAATTCGAATGATTATTTATTTAGATCATTAAAATGAGGAACGCATAAGTACTCTTATCATAGATTTTGTTTGTTTTATTCAAAAAGATGCCATTCCTACAGAAAAGTGCTGTTAAAACGGAAAGAATAAACGGCGCGGAGATGGAAGATCGATAAATAAAGGATGGCAACAGCAACTAGAAAAAAATAGAACGGCGTGCCGCATTACATAAACCACTGACTGCCCTACATACTGACGCCATCTGAGGGGGATTACTTTCCGCACGTAGTGATTTCTCTATTTATAGACTCGGCGATGCGTAGAAAGGTTTTAGCGGGAAAATATGACACAATAAAGAACAAATACTCCGTAATTTTCACCTCCGAGAATGTTAAAATATCAGGCAATCAATTGTCCTCACAGCTCTCTGCGAATAATTTTT
This sequence comes from Uropetala carovei, assembly GCA_036926305.1. Lineage (NCBI taxonomy): Eukaryota > Metazoa > Arthropoda > Insecta > Odonata > Petaluridae > Uropetala > Uropetala carovei. The sequence continues at coordinate 370,933 of JAXCHB010000353.1, forward strand.
TAAATAAATATTTGCGAATTGACACTTCACGATATACGACGGAAGTCCGAAAAAGTTAACCTCCGACAGAATCGATAACTCCCTTGAAACGCGACCGCTCAATTAAATCGATCGCTAAAGGATAACGTGCTTTAATTAATGAAGCGCAAAAAAATTATACTGAGAAAGTTGATCAATTATATTCCATGTCAATTAATGTTTGCGTCACATGCTCGCCGTTTGAAAAGAGGGAGGATGTGGAGTAATTTCTTTTTTCTAGCTTCTCAAATGTAAAGCTCGGTTATCTGTCTCTCAGATCGCTCCTACAATTAGCACGGTGGCCGGATCTGATACTCCTTGACCATGAGACTGCTTACGAAACCCTTTCGCCAGTACTCCTAGGTGTGATGTCACTTCATCTATTATACTTACAAATGAAACCGTGGAATTCACCAACAAGGAGGAAAAAACGAATTGCGATATAAATGAGTCACGCTGTCCCCTCTTCATTCTTATAAAAATCGAAATAATTCAGCATAAGTAATGAAACGATCGCAACCTATAGATTTAGCAAGCATTTATACGAATAAATACATGAATATTTTTTGTCGCAGCCTCCAAATAAATGAAAGGGTGCGCAAGTTTTTACTTTCTCCAGAGTTAATTTAACAAAATGTCTAAATCAAACGAGAGCAAATGACCAAACTATTGTAAAAGAAATAATTATCTACATTTACATTTACACGACACCCTGCAATTCACCAGACTAGATTTTAAATAATTAAAGTAACCGGGTTAGCTAGGTAAGCAAATTATAGCTATTATGTACTTCGATTCGAGTCGAGAAGCGGCCCCTAAAAATTCCTTCCTCTACTCGCATCAGCAAAAAATAAACCCTTTTTGTATCGCGAGTAATCAGGGATAAATATCAAATCCGAAGGACAACTCCATCCACTCTACCAGACTCCTTTTACGTGCTCACGTAAACCTTCCCCTCCTTCGCGTCTCCTTTCGTTCGAGGGATAATTTTCCCCAAAACCATTTCATCTTTTCCCGTAATGACCGTACTCAATCTTCTTCCCCGGGAGCGTTTTGCTTATATTTTTCATCTCTCTCTCTCTCAGCCTTTCCAGCTCTCCCAACCTTTTCCCTTATCTCGTCCTTTCTCTCTCTCCGACAACCACTCCTCTCGCCCTCCCAATCCCACTCTTCCGAGAATATGTCCCCTCGCCGTCCTCTCTATATTCCCAACAAGGGAGTCTCCCACTACACAATCCCACCCTCCCACCTATCCTACCATCCTACGCATAAAACCGTGTATGGATAACTCTCCCTCCTTCTTCCCCCCCCCCTCTCCCCCCTCACAACTTCTCTATCTTTTTCTAGCTTCACGTTTTCCCTCACCCATTTCCCCCCTTTATTCTTTTTCCTTGGATTTTTCTCCTCTTTCCCACCCTTTAAGACCTCCATTCTGCCTTTTACTTCACCCACATCCCACATCTTCACCTTCATTCCCTCGACCCGCTACACACTCTCTCACGTCCGACAAACTCCCACCCAACGCCGACACCCACCCACCTCAGTCTCTCCGCCACCCTCCGCTGTCCCTAAACCCCCGAACCCCCGTTACCGCTCAACACACTCTATTATTCCACTTCTCCCGCCTCTCCTCCCTTCCTATGTATCCTTCCCTCCTCTTCCTTTCCGTTTCTGCTTCTCTCCGCTTCCTCCCTCTTCCGAGATTTTTTCCCTGGCATCCATCACGGCTCAGTCATGGTTAAAGAATATTGTGTTATGGCTTCATTCGTATCCAATCCAATGTAACCGAAGGCGCGATTTCTGAGCGGTTATGATATATAGTCCTCGTTGTTGACGACTAGCGGCTATCCAAGCGGAATAATTGAAGGGAAACTATTAAAGTCCATACGGCCAGGGACGTTTTAGGAACTGTTGTGGCCCCGACAGATTTTGTGTCGAACGGATCACCATATTCGCCACATACTTCTAAATATACTTATGAAATATTAATACGAAAAATATTTTTCGATAGGTTTCAAATTGTATTATTTAGTATTAGCTGTTATTTAAAATCATCATCTAAATAGAGAAAGCTTCAGTAGTACTGAAAAAATAGTATGTATTACTATTAGATACAAATTTAAACTTGAACGTTGACAGAATATTTTCAGAAATATAGCCAAGCCCAAAGAAATAATCATCGATGATTGTACCAATTGTACCTATTGGACCCAATCGGGCCCCGCACCTTGCTCTATATTTTTTTGGGGAGGGAAACAGCTTGCGGACATGGAAACTGCAAACTGGCAAACTAATTAATAAACAGTTTTTTAGCGTCTGGTATCGAACTCCCTAATAGACAAATATCAACTACGCCTTTTAGATGTAGGGGCTCGGCCAAAAGTTTTTTTTTGGGCCCCGCAATTGCTAGGGCCGGTCCTGGGTAGATTCTGTAGAAACGTCCGAGATTATTCTTGGTTAAACCTAGTTCTCCAAATATTCCTGCTTGATTTTTGACAACTCTGTTTCCTTATCAAATCATCTATTAACTGAAGCCCATCCTCTTTCTCATTTTCCTTAAAGTTTTCCATCTAATACGTTTTAAATCATATTCTAACTTCTGAGATAAAGTCAGATCAAGTTCGCCTTCATCTTTCTTGTTGTCTGCGCGATTGTCCGCTTGTCTTTTTAGTACTTCCTCATTTTTCATCCTATATGTCCGTTTAATTTTCAAGATTGTTCTCCATGGCTACATTTCGAAGTCATCAAAGTGTTTCATACAATTTTTCCCGACTGTCAGTGATTTGGCTCCATACAAAGCGATTTTTATCAATATCTTATATCTTCCTTTTGCTTTCACTCTTACGGTGCTTATTTCATCGGTACATTTTGCGTCTCTCATTATGATACCTCCAATGTATTATACTACACAGGTATTGACTTGCTAATCTAGTAAGGTAAATAAAATAAAAATCTGCCCCTGATGATGATATAAATCGTAAAGAACGCGTCTGCCTTACATGTATGTATGCATGAATCTTTCCTCTCTTGTTAACACTGATTTTATTTATAAGACGCGAGCCCCCTGAAGACTGAGGCCCCTGTTGTTCGCCTAATTCACCCATTCGTTAAGAAGTTCCCGCGTACGGTTACTTTTTACGCCATGGTTAAAAACTAATTCGTTGTAATTGTAACGAATTAATCTGCTTACGATGATATAATGAAATTGTCCATTTTTTTGTGTTTCGTAATAATAAATGAGCATTTAAATACTCGTGGGTGTAATTTAACCTCTAATTACATCAAAATTGGAAAAGGTCGTTGATTCCACGTGAACCGTAGTTTAATTTACATTCCGAATAAATTAAGATACGTCATTGTTTCATAATCACTTTCACTTACATGAAATCTGTCAACCACGTAATGTTAATGATAAGCGAAAGGCTCTTTATATACCTGAACCTCTTGCAATACCTCCAAGTGATTTCTTTGAAGTAAAACGAATTAGATACGTTATCAGTGACTTCAAGATGAAAATGGCGAGCTTTTAACCTAAGTAAAATTTCCATTATTAACGACCTTATCTTCAAGTGTGCAGTTGAAAAAGATTCGCTAAACGCTTAATAAATAAATGATCCAAAAACTCAGGGATTTGTTACAATTATAACGCTGAATTGCCAAATAGACTATTTAGAGTTGTTTGAGGAAGGAATAGCTCCCAGAGTTCCTCACTCCCGCCTTTCTAAGAAATTTCTCAAGAGTTCCCATGCTTTCTTCCGCGTAAAATGCTAACTTTCTTCCAGGAACTCGGAAAATTTCATCAATACTTTCAAAATATCCTAGTAGTTCATTTTATTGCGTTCCCTTATAGCCTGACCTTTTACTTTTCATCTTCCTGCCCTGCTCTCCGCCGTTACCTTCTCAACCTATTACTGTCGATATAAAGGTCAGCTCCTAATGTTTTGAAGGGGAATCGGAAACCGCCTTGCTTTCTCGAGCGATATCCTGCGAGGGAAATATTTCGTAGATGATACGTTTGGACCATTTAAGGTGTTTGTCGGGTACTTAATCTGCAACTAAACAACATACTTTTCCAATTTCAGTCATTCTTTTTCTAAATTTTTATAATTCCCACTTCCCCCGCAATGATGTTCGTATTTATAGAAATATTAAATATTGCTGCATTTCTTCCAGGAAGATTTATCGAACTCGCCTTATGGCTGAAATCAAATACACTAAACATGTCTCTACAATAGTCAGAAAAAATATTAGGAAAACCAAATGTGCATTTCGTACGCAAAAAAAGTCTTTATCATTGGTGATATTCCGAAATTAGGTTTTATTTGACTTTTTCATAATCTACTTCGGTGAATCACCACTGATGATGACTGTTTTTTCGCCTAATTGCGAATCTGGTTTTACCAACCTTTTTTGGAAAGACAAATTATCAATTACCGTACTTGCTTTGACGCTATTTCATATCAATGAAACCATTAATATTAATCGATAAATTCACTCACATAAGGCTAGCATGGCTTGCAACACCCGATCACAAACGAAGGTCACCTGTTCGTATCCCACCGGATACTCGCTCGATGTTGATGGAGTGCGAACAGTGTATTATGATCGACTTAAACAATAATAAATTATCAAAAGTAACCCAAAGTCGATAAATACATCCCTCGAACGATAATAACATGCACTTTAAAATATATAGAGAGAGAGAGAGGTAAGTGACAAAAAAAATAACACCATAATATTTCCTTACCGCACACGAACGGATTATAGAGCTTTCAACCTCTTAAGATAGGAATATGACATCATCGCAGCCTCGATCTCTCCCGCGCAAAAAAAATTGAAGGAAGCAACAACAGAAAACACCCGCGAACGTGACCATAACGCGCGTTCCTCGCCTTTTCCTTTGCATCAAATTAGCGTGCATACTACCGCATTTTAACTGACGCGAATAAAAAAAGTAGTCGCAAACGTTTCGGAGATTATCTTTTTTTCCTTCGATTGTTTGGGCAACGAACCAAATCAAATACACGAAAGTACGCGGCAACACACACACACTCTCTCTCTCTCTACCCCCCCCCCCCCCCCCCCCCCCCGCGAACCACTGTCAATTCTTTATAAACTGATTTAAGGACACGCTCACCTCTTGGAACCGAATGAAAGCTCGCGTCTAATAATTCAAAGACAGGTTTTGACGGATAAAGCGTGTCGTTTTATCGGATCACCGCGCTTTAATTAATTCAGCCTCACCTCGTGGAAGTTTTAAGTTTAGAAACACTCCAGACTATCACGTGTTTATATTTATTTTAGAATTCTTCCGGAATCAATCCTACCGCCTCCTCTTGATATTTATTTAGCGCTCTTTCTCTTTTTGTATTTCAAATCTCTCGCGATGTTTTAGCATTCGTAAAAAAATTTTTATTTCAATTTCAGCTTTCCTTTTTCAACCGGGTATATTTTTTGGTGGATTTTTCTCTCTATAGCTAACGCCTATATTCACCGAAAGCCTTTTTTCACGTATTCTCATCCTCTTTTTCATTTGTCTTGTTTCATTGGTGCTGTGACACCCCCTGCCAAACGCTTCTGGCGGCTTGCAGGGTATTAATGTAAATGTAAATTCCACCGCATCCCAATCTCTCTCTCCCTCTCCTTTTATTCTCCGTCAATATCTCTGCTTTTCTTTCTCTCACGCCTCTTTCGCTTCGTCGCCACGTTTCCTTTTTTACGCTTTCTCGTTCCTTGTTTCGCTTTCCCTTTTTTACCGTTTTTTCTCATCGCCGACGCCGCTTCTTTGCTTTTTCGCGCCATACCCAACTTCCCTTATCTAAAACCCTCTTTCTTCCTCTACCAACCCATCCCCTACGAACTTACAACCCACACGCTATTACAAACCGCAGGTATAAAAGTCCCCCCTCTCTCTCTCTCCGCCGCGCCTACCTACCTACCTCACTCTAGCCAGCAAACCTCTTTTCCTCTCTTTCTTCCTCCCTCATCCTCCCATCTCTTCGCTTCCCTCCCCTTTCCTGTCTCCTTCCTCCCCTATTCCACTTCCCCTTCCCTAGATCCCTTTCCCATTTCCTCTCCCTTCCTGCTCCCTCCCCCTTTCCTCTCCCTATCTCTCAATCTCTCTCTATACATCTCCCACACTCCCTTCTCCCACAGCCTTCTTCTGCTTCTCTGGATCACCTTCACCTCCTGCCTTCCTCTCACGTATTAACTTTTCTTCATCCTCTCCCCTCTACCTTTCGCCCTCCCACTCCCTTTCACCCCGCCTCTCTCTCTCTCTCTCTCCCTCCCACCCACCCACCCAGCTAGCCCTTTCCCCTTCTCTACCAGGCCCTCGCTTGCCTTCGTTCCCCATTTCCCTTTCTCCATCTGCGCATATTTCTCGGCCGGTTTTTCTCAGCCTTCTTCACCACGGACGCGAGATTCAAAACAATCCGTGAACACTGCGATGTCTCTTCAAATAAATCTTTTTTTTTTACGGGGTATGGGAGCGGATTATTATTATTGCCGCTTCTATACTCGGCGTCCTAGTGTGATATCCGAGTCGGTAGAGAGTGTTAGCCGGTGTATACTTGGTGACGCTTAACGGGTTTAGACCAGGTTATTTACCTGTGCTCTTAAAAAAGGGATATATTGTATAAACATTTTGTGGTACAAAGGGATGAAGGGATGGTTTAGGCAGAGCCTGCTTGGAAGATCGCGGGAACCGGTGCAAAGTGTCAGAAGTTTTTAATAGTTAATTTAAATAATTAAAGCAATCTCTTTCGCTATGACTCTTCGATATATTTTCAGATTAAAAAAATGCGTGTACTTTATAAGTACGACAAATATTTTTTTGGAGAGTGCGGGGCCCGGTGCAGTTGCACCGTTCGCACCGCCCTGGGTTTAGGCAAAGAAAAACTAGGTTGAATATCATTTAGTGTGACGTTCGGCGTAAGTAGAAGGGTGCGGGTAAACTAGTACGCGATTGCATCGTTTTTACTAAGATTTTAAAAATTTGTATTCGCTAAGAAATATCAGTATTATTATATAATATGGTTCAATCGAGTTATTTTCAAATTGTAATTATTCGACCTCTGAAGCCCTTAGAAAACAAAATAACGATCAGTATGAAATCGTAGGACCGATGATTTTGTTTAAATTAACTTTGCATTTCAATAAATACCAATATAAGGTGCTATATATATGTTTGCTCTATCAGTTGTAAATTCCATTGTTTCGGATGATGGAAGTTTCTGAATTTTCGCGTCACAATGAGATACGGAAAGTAAGGATCTATGATAAATTATTCAAGGAATTCTACAAATTATTTCAAATTTAATTAATGTGCGTAATGTTCGTGGGAATCATGAATTCCGTCGTTCCACACGTGCATATCGACTTAGTCCAACAATAAAGTTCATAAATATTAAGGACGGACCAAACCGTTGAATTGGATACATAGGCAACAGGTGATGAATTTGTACAAGTTTCTCATCTTTTGTGACTCGAGAACGAACTGAGAAGCAAACTCAAGGACAAGGACGAGGACCTTTAAAAAACATTTGTCCACGTTTCTGAGGTTTTCTTCCGTCACTGCCACCAACTTCAGCTTTTCAACTACGACTCAGGTCTGGTGTTTCTCTTCAACCTACACCAGCAGAATAAAGAGCCACTGGATTAAGGGGAAAAGGAAAATAACGAAATAAAATAAAAACTATCTTTTGCGGAAGAGTAACACTAATCGCTTCCAAAAAGATATGCATGTCTTACTTTAAATTGATGCCGAACGTGATAAAAATCTTTACTTTTCTCAAGTGAAATAACCTTCATTATGCCGTTCCCGTATGTCAATGACGATATAAGTGAAAAATTTCAAGCTTAGAAATTGCAGTGGTCAAAGAGTGACGTGAGTATAGTATTGAGCAATCCCTTGCAAACCACCAATTTGGTGAATTGCCGGGTAATATGTATATCATCACTGTCTGAATTACATCACAAGGATAGCTCCCAGGGTAGGCAGCAAAATATTTGTTAATAAATAAGCGCTCGTTAAGAGATAAACATGACTGTCCAGGGACTACTGATGCAGTTTATAAGTCACATCCTTCTCACCCAAGGCACTTGAACATATATTACATAAACGCTTCCTTGTGCTTTGCGCAGTTAGCCTATCATTTTCAATGGGTTTCAAAAAGAATGGAAGGCGATCATAAAAATGGATTAAAATAGTACACATATACAATCTTAATAAAATAATAACCCATTAAGGTGTATCAAACAATGCTAGTACTAAAATAAGTATTCCTGAGGGATTTCATTCAGTTAAAATATTTGGATATGATAATGATCTGACAATTTCGACCTCATCCTTTCACATCACGGAAAAACACCAAGGCAACACTCTTGATAGAGTAAGCGAGAAAACCAATTAATTCACTGTACAATTGAGATTAATCTACTTTTGTAAAAATTTCATAGTATAAACAAAACGCTGTAATTCATGATCTAAATTATGCAGCTTTATATACTCGAAACAGAGACACCACATTTATCGATTAATGTATTCCTACTGCTGATCACGAATAAAATATCCTGTATTTTTCTTTCCCTCAATCTTAGAACTTTACAAATCGTTCTCGATACGTACGACTGGATAGACTTTTTTCCGCGCGATTCTAAAACACACATTCTTGAAACGCGCAACATGCAAACGGAAATCGAAACGCGTTTTCAAGGTGAAAACTCTTGATAACCGCAATAAGTCATTCCGCCTCGATTTTCGTCGGTAGGGCTCACGCGACGAAATCTTTCGTCGAACTGCTTACGTGCGCTCTTTTTCTTTCTTTCTCTCTCTCTCTCTCTCTCTCTCTCTCTCTCTCTCTCTCTCTCTCTCTCTCTCTCTCTCTCTCTCTCTCTCTCTCTCTCTCTCTCTCTCTCTCTCTCTCTCTCTCTCTCTCTCTCTCTCTCTCCCACACGAGCACGAAACTCTCGTGAACGTTTTCTTCAGAAATCCGAGCATCTCTTTCCAGGGACGAGAATTTTTTAATCGCGCTGCGCACATTTTGTGGCGTTGTTCCTTATTTTCATAATTGCGCCGGTCTCCGCCAGGATGCGCGCAAATCGCTAAAAAATATTCTCGGACATATATCCAGAAATCCTTGAATTCTCGAGAAGTGAGGATCCCAGCCTGTTCACCGGACTGACTTGAGTGCGTCCTTCGTGATCTCCAGCTTCCTGCCATCTCTCTTTCTCTCTCTTCCTCTCTCTCTCTCTTTCTCTTCATTTCCCTTTCACCGAGTTTGATCCTTTTCCCTCCCAATCACGTGATAGGAATTTTTCGGACTCTGAGATCTCCGCATTCTTTTTCCTCCCATTGGTTCAGATCGAATTCCCGGTAATTTCCTACGCGAGAGAAGGGAAAGAGAGAGATAGAGAGAGGAGAGAATGAGAGAGATGGAGCGAGGGAAAGGGAGACCGAAAAAAGGTCGCGGTGCTACGCGTAACGTATTCACGGCTCGCACTAATGAGCGAATCTCACTTTCTTTGCAATCTTGACGAAAATAATGCTGCGCGTTCCTTTTTCACGATTGTATTCAGATGTACGCATTTGCATGTAAATTGGTGGTTTATTTTTACTCGCTTCATACCTCTGTGGTTAACTGGGCAACGGGTGAATGAGGAAAATATTTGCGCAAACAAACATTTCCCCGTTTAAGCAATAAAAACAGTTTTATATTCTTACCAATAATTTTAAAATAAAAAGAATTGATTCTATTCCTCCTGAATGCTTAATTTTGCGTCGGAGAGTAGCTTTGGATGAATGCCAGATTATATTTGATAGCCAAAAACGCGCTATGAAAAACAACCGTTCAAGATGGAGCTTAGATATGTTATTTCATTTTATCTACGCATATATCTAGGGAATAACCGATTAGTTAGTGGATAAACTACGCGGCATGACTCATTCTGCTAGTCAAGAAAACCATCTTACCTTCGATTTTACCAACTCGCGTCTAGAAAGGAAAATTAAACGCAATAAAAAGAGCACGTATTTTAATGCAATGCACGAATTTCTTTTTGAAGAATAAAATGCCTCGATAGAATTGATTCTACTTTCCAATATCCTTGTGTCTGAAAGAAAAATTCGTGGCAACTGCGAAAAAAACAATTTTTCATACACTTAGGAATTTCTTTCCGACAAAAGAATGGCGAATGAGGGCCGATTGTCAGATTATAGAAAATTGAACGAAGGTTAGTAAATAAACGTTGCAAGGATCCCTTCACGCAAATACGGTAGCGGTAAGCCATGAAATCATCGATAATCGTTTTTTGCTACATGCCAATCTCGGTGGACTGTAATGTATCATACAGATGGGTAATAATTCAAGCGAGATATTATGCCGCAAATACTCCATTAATATCCAACGGTGTGTGTTCCAGTGACGCATTTATCGCGTGAGCGATCGATTACTACTGCATTTAATTCAGTAAAAGCGACTAGAACGCGAGAAAGCTGTGATTTCAATATTTATTAAAAATAGAATATGCTACGTCGAGTTGGTGAAATTATCGTCCTCTTGTTTATCTACGAATCATACAGTATATACTCTCCATTGAATATTATTTTGGTACAAAATCCATAATTTCTAAATACTGTAAAACCACGATTATCCGTGAGTGGTTTAACCGGACGACCGAGCGTTGTGAAGATAATGAGAATTTTCTCATATAAAATATATTTAGAGCTCCCTCTTCTTAGCACAGTTTTTTTAGCTACACTGTAATCTATTTTTTTATTTATCATATATACAGCTCTCCAAATACTATTAGCAAAATTGTTTTATGCTTACGAGTTTATTGTATGTTACGTCAATCAAAATATTTTATGAAGTAATGTATTTTTCTGCATGGTTATCGGTAGAATGCTGTACAAAACTTGTTTGTTATATAAATTTATATATATATATATAACAGGGCTGTTGTCTATCACCGGTCCTATTCAATGTGTGTGTATGTATATGGAGAGAGGCTAATGCAGGAAGCGTTAGAAGGCACGGGAGATTTCAAAATTGGAGGAAGGATTATAAATTTATAAGAACAGCGAAATACGCTGATGATAAATTACTTCTAGCAAGAAAAGAAAAGGAACTCCAGAAAATTATAAATAGAATAGTGATAACAGGCAGAAAATACGGCATAGAAAGAAATACAGAAAAATCCAAGGTCATGCGAATATCACGTAAAGAAGAAGAAAATTTGAACATACGTAAATACTGGAGTAAAGCCATTAGAACAAGTTTCACATTATAAATACCTTGGAAGTATCACAACGAGAGAAGCAAAATGTACCGATTAAATCAGGACTAGAATAACGAAAGCAACAGCCGCTTTCAGAAGAAAGAAACTCCTACTAAAGGGGAATATAAAAGAGGATATCCGTAAGAAGTTGATAAAATGTTATGTATGGAGTATAGCTTTGTATGAGGCAGGAACATGGACGCTAAGGAATGATGATATTAAATACTTGGAAAGCTTCGAAATGTGGACATGGAGAAGAATGCTGAAGATAAAATGGACAGATAGGATGAAAATGAGGAAGTGCTACGGACATTACCTGAGAAGAGAGAGCATGATTAAAGAAGTGTTAGAAGGAAAACTGGATGGAAAAAGAGAAAGAGGTAGGAAGAGGTTTCAGCTGATAGACGACTTGAAAGGGAAAGAGGGCTATCAAGACATGAAGAAGACTGCGGAAAATAGGATTATATGGAGGACCAAATTTAACCATGAATAATCACGGACCTGCCTATGATGATGATAGAATTTAACAGAAACTACAAAGAATTTTACTTATAAAATTTCATACTTCGGATCATCCTTGTTTTCCTATTACACGATACGTGCTTCCCACAGTCCCAAATGACACGGATAATCGGAACTTTACCGTATAAGGAGAGGAAGCATCTTCAACAACATCGAGCCTTATAAAATTCTTCTTTATTGCGGTTCCGAATAGCCCGTTTCAATGGTTGCTACATAAAACGAGGATTTTAAGCAGAAGCCCATACTTATATATTGGTAGAATAAGGAATTCAAGCGAGGCGAAAGAGGCGTGTTATAGGACTTAAGCGGTACATAAATCTGCGTGAAAAAACGTAGTCTGGGGCTCCACCCCATTGCTCGATATGGGGGTCAATTGTTGCTGTTGCGGGGAGAATAAAATAAACATCGACGAGAAAAGACCTTTCGTCATTCGTTTCAACATTCTCTCTGCAAGTAAGAACCCTCGCACCTGCCGCGGAAAGCCAAAACGCCCCACGTACGTACGTACACACACACACACACTCCAACAAACACCCAGACCTTAAAAGATGCGGTCAATTGTGATTCGTCATCAGTGACACGTTAATACCTTTCACTCCTGTTTCCAATCGAAACAAAGGGGTGGTTGCCAGCCAGCTAACAGAAGGGATTTGAGAATTCCATCGCCCTATCGACATCGGCGCCCCCTCTCCTCCCGCCCTCCCCAAACGAAAGGCTTTAAAGATGAAAGGAAGGGATAAGCTAATCGCTCTTTGTGATCGAATGCTTCGTCCTGTCGAGCGTACCAACACCGCGGCGCAGAAAAAAAAAATAGCGAGTCATCCGTGTTGAAAACTACCCTGCAATGCTTCGGGAAAGTCGCTCTGGTTTAATCCATAAGGTTTTTTAGACCTTATAAGGAGACGGAGTGAGAAACTGCAACTTTGGCCTGTTAATGTCGAAGGTGAAATCTCCATGCCTTGGGAGGTTGGTTGTCCATACACGACATCTGCCCACACAAGTGAAACTTTCGAACCATATGACTGAAGGGCCCAAATACACTCTCCTTTTGGTTTTCCATCGTCGCCGGGGAAAACTGTTTTCTCGGCATTTTTCGCCGTGTTCGCCATCATCAACACGTGTACCTCTCTCCCTTTACGCGCAAAATGTTGCGCAAAGTGCGCCCTGCATACTTACGTGGATTTTCTTGTTTCGTAGACCATAAATGCCATTTATTCCGCAACACTGTAAAATTTAATCTACGCCACGACAAATTTGTTTCAGTTCTAAGAGCCAGTCTCAAAATTCAAGAGCCAGAAACGATATAAAATAAGTTGTGGAATATTACTATGTAATTATGTTAGAAAACGAGATATGTTGTTTGGAATCTTAGAGATATACAAACCTAAATGTATACAAAATATTTAGGAATATGATTAAAGAAAGCAGTAGGCTTCACGAAAACCTGGCGCCAGCAATCATTCAAGCCCTATATATATATATACTAATATAACTTCATGCAATTATTACCATTGCTGTGGATTTATAGCGAGGTCTTAGAATTGGTTTTTAAAAATTACCAGCGGAGGGGTAGTATTCGATTCGGGGCGCCTAAAGGCGTTCAGGGAGATGAAAACAAAAATAAATGCAGCGTTAATGTTTGAAAGAATTTCTCTTTTTCCGGCTTTAGTTTAATACTAGATAAAATCGTTTCTCAACTATCAAGGCAGGGTATACTTAAACACTGCTTGCATCCTGAAAATGTTCATTATATAAGAAAATTTGAAGCGAAGGAATTCCATAGCTAAAACTTGTTTCACGTTTGAATAACATTTATATTTACCATTAAAGAAAACTAGTGAATTTATGCTTAGATTCTAGGATTCATGTATTTCCGGATATAATTCCATACACCACTCAAACATCCAGTGAAAATTCGCTCGTGTTTACAAATCATGGCATGCGTTCGAACATACGAAAACAAAAATTGCTCCAACTTCGAAAGAAACAGACGTTCATTACAAACGACAACGCTTCGAAACTCACGTGCCTTCCACATCCCACAAGCCCTACAAGGCGCCACCCCGTGATTTTTTATACGAACATGAATCAGCGAATGGTAAGGAACCAATAAGACACCCGCAAGATCTTCCTTTCTTTCGATACTACACGAGCGGAACTCCAAGTGCAATTACCCCCACACGGACGATGTCAACGCCACACGAATCCAGAAAGAATCGAAAACGAGTATATAATTTACTACGCTGCGATATTACCGCAGTGCGATCCTCGATCGCGGGATCGGCTGCGTACTACCCGATCTTGTTTTTTTTTCTCCCCGCCTGCCCTCAAGGTTCGCATCATGGCGTCACTCGTTTAGATCGCGAGGACGGTGAGTCGACAATAAAACACGCGAGAGACGTGAAGGAAAGCAAAGAGAATGACGGAGTTATGGAGTGCATTGGATCTCGCACGCGGAACGGCAATCGCTAGACATTATCAAGTGGTTCTGGATGCATCCGGCCCAATTACTTTCCTCGTCGAGAGAGGGAGCCGGACGGCTTTGATGGGAGACAGCGGCGTTTCTTAACACCTGAAAAGAGATTTTCCGCGGAGTGAGTGGGATATGATCGGGAGATAAGGAAGCGTGACTTCGTTTCTTTTTTAAAAAAATGGCATAACCTGGAGAGAAGTGAGCAAAATAAAAAAGTGAAATCTTCGGAGCGAGAGCTTTCGCATAACCCAGAAATAATTTAGTCGGGGGAAATAATTTAACGGGTGAGCCGAGGATATAAATAAGATGGCAATAAAATCGACGCGAAGTAGGTACGGAATACTGCTAAGAAAAGCTACGTCGGAGCGATTCTCGAGGTTATAGTTTCGGAGAGTTTGTATGGACAAAATCAAGGGAAACGTAGGCCACGCCTTTCGCGGGGAAAACCTTTAGCTGAAGTAAAATCGGGTGGCTTTTTTTCTGAAAAATATTCCAAAAATAAATTCGCGAATATTTCATATTTCGACCTTTTTAAAACGAGGCATTATCTTGGGAAAATACAAGAAAATGTAATAATATTTATGTAACAAATAAATGAGCAAATTCTACTGCGAGAAAAATTCTTCAAATGATCACTTTCCAAACTGCCAATGGTGTCGTTTTTTTAGCGATTATTTCGGCGTATTATCTGTTATATTCTGATCTAGCCCTACGCCCACGAAGACCGTAAAGCACATTAAATTTTTCGAATACTTTCCACTTGAAGTACATTCTCCTACACGTAATTGTCTGCCATTTAAAAGCTCTGATACGCCAGCATTGTATCGATGCTCGCCCTTTACAAATCGAGCCGCTCTATGCTGGATCATTTCGAAACCCCTACACATAACAACAAAAATTCGTCGTTCAATTTATGAAACGCAACTGACAAAACGCAAACCCACAAAAGTGAAGGAATCGTGATAAAGAACGGAAATAAAAATGTCAACAAACATGAAAAATATCTTAATTTTGATGAATGCGATATTAAAAAAGAGAGAAATAACTGATTTAAAGTTATATGAGGCACTTTTTTCAAGTTTTATGCTCCACATCCTTGTCCTCTCGTTATACACGTACGGACGATGACAGTAATTTTGCTGCGCTTGACCGTGGAAGATAAACTCATAATTGGATGTACTAGATTGATTAGATCGGTAAATAAATTACGCCCAGAAGGACGGATAAATCGTAGTACTTTTTTTCAGTGTGCACTACATATGTATGCTCCATTATCATAAATAAACTCGATCTTTAGCGCTTACGACCTCCCAATAAAATAAATAGACATTCGAGAAAAAACGCAATCGAACGAAAGGGGAATCATCGATTCACTCCGTCGGACACCCCGCCATTCTCCAAAGAAAGGAATTCTGATCGAGAGACCACACACACATCCGACTCGACGAATCCGAAGACAGAAGAGAAATTTGCTCACAAAAGGGGATGAAGAAATGCCGGGTTATTTCAGTCCGGCACTTTCTAATATATTTTCGGAAAATCGTCCCGGAGTTAATCAACAATCGCGCTTATTCCGTCCGCCTTCCGCTGCGGCTTCGTCGAGAACATCTCATCAGCTCAAGCGCGGAGATAAATAAAGAGACGGAGGGAAAGAGAGCGTAGTACGGTGCAATCCTTTCACTTTTTGAACCGTCTAGCCCGCAATAAAACCTCTTGAAAACCTCCGAGGTGTTTTTTTTTCTCACCCTCACCCTCTAACACGTAAGAATTCGTCCCAAGGTGAAGAGAGTCGCAGCCGTATTTATTTCGAAGAGAGATTTACAATTTGAGCGGACGTTCGCCGATTCGTCTTACCTGAGACAAAAACGTATCGGCTGGGAGAGAGAGAGAAAGAACCGGCCAGTCGACTGGGTTGTTTAGTGGATTGTGTTGGGAGAGAGGTTTTGGTGGGAGGTCACGGATATTTACATGTCGGGTAAACAGTCGAGTGTTGGAAAGAGAGAGAGAGAGAGAAAAAAGACGGAATCCATTCCTTCTCTACCTTCAAAACCCAGCGGGAAGAAGAGAAAAGAGAGAGAGAGAAGGTAACCTTCCTTTCGTTCTATGCAACTTCCAACCACCCACTCCCTTCATACCTCGCTATAGCCACCCTAAAAACTCCCCCCTCATTTCCACACCTGACGTACAAATACCGCAGGAGAGACATACCTTCCCTTCCCCTCCATCCCTACGCACAAACGCACGCACGCACTCTTTTCTTCCCCTCCCGTACGTACCCCAGCAAAACTTTCCTTTTCATCCTCTTCTCTTTCGACTCGCCTCCTCCTCAGAATTACTTTGTTCTCTCTCTCTCTCTCTCTCTCTCTCTTCCACTGCAGACAGTCCAGTATGCTTTCTGGTTTGACTTCGGCACCTTAAGCTATTCTTTTCGTCGAACGTCAAATCCCACAAATTGGACATGGTGTTCTATGGGAAACACTCCGTGAATTGTTTACTGTATAATATTTTTTCTAGGAAAATTTTGGTTTTTTTTTCCTCTCTCAACCTTTCCAAGAACGTGTAATACTTTCATGCCTGGGTTAATACGTACATATACTCGTACTTTCTTTCGGTAAATGGGTGTGCCGCAGTAACATGACAGGTGTCCAATCGAGTTAAAACAGTGAATGGCGAAATTGTACGCAACACGACTATGCGAACGATATTCCGAAGTTTTGAACCACGCTGATCGTATCCTCACAGGCTGTTTTGTTTGAACGGACTGTTTATTATCTCGAGTGTGTACCGCGTATCGCTGCTATTTTAGCTTTACAATAGGCAATTATGTGATCACAGCCCTAGGACACACTACTTCAAAGGTAGTTTGCATATTTTAAGTTCACGTGCTGCACGCCACTAATGCTAGGTTAACACACATTTTATATTTGTATGTTTTGAAATGAGTAAACGTAGGTTAGGTCAAGGTAATAAAGCAAACACTAAAGTGGCTATTTCTATCCTGCTTTACAAACTCCCTTTGCCTCTGCTCCCATTTCGATATTTCCATGTATCTACTTTTCATACGTTTATCCTCTTTCGCTTTTTTTGTTCCTTCACCCGATCGCAGCCTCGGGGGAGAAAGAAAGGTGTCTGCTTTGTGACCTTGGGGTCGCGAGTTTGAATCCCAACGTCGGGACTACTGTCGTTTATTTGGTGCAGTTTTTTTATTGAATTCACCGACAGTCATCTTCAGAAGACCGTCGCCAATGATATTGCCACAAACTCGATCTCTTTCATTTGCGTGGCGACCGTAATAAATCCCTATTTATAGCTGAATAAAAATGCAACTAGGCTCGCTCAGGTTAAAACTAGTGGTATTTTATTTGCAGATGTATCAATGTGCCTCGGTAGCGCAGTAGGCAGCGCGTAAGTCTCATAATCTTAAGGTCGTGAGTTCGATCCTCACCCGGGGCATTTGTTTTTGTTTGGCAGAATTGATATTATGGACCGCCCATTTACATGTTTTAAAGTTAATTTTAATTTAAAAGCTATAGTACGTAATTTACGGTTCGATTTGAAATTTTTAAAGTAACTCTTCTCGTTTTTCACACGTAATTCCCTCCCTGCTAAACGCTTCTGGCGGCTTGCAGAGTATTCATGTAAATGTCATTACCATTGAGTCCTACTTAGGTATTTCATTAATATATACTTTTCTTCACATCAGATCCTTAATTAAGTAAATTTTGCGGTTATTTAATGTATGTTTCAACTTTTTGTTCTATATTAAAACTTTTATTTTAAAAATTTCAACCTTCTACCGCCTATGATTTTGAATTGAAGGTAAAAAACATTAGAAAACAACGGAGTCAGCTTACTGAACGAATTATGTACATAGGTTTAAAAATGACTGCAAACAACGAGTTGCTTTTTCTTTTCTCCTTTCACATAAGCATTTTTCCGCTCCTATTCAACCAATTGTATTCTCTACCATGAGCCACCTTAAAAACCTGGCCATTTTTTTCCCTTCTACGTATTTCCCCATTTCACCTTGACTCCAAGTTCTCTGTTATCCATTCATTATCTCGTTTAAGCCTTTTCCTCCATTTCATTCTCTCTCTCTCTCTCCTCTTTCCCTCGACCTCTTTTCTCTATCCTAATCTCTAATATCCCCTCCGACACGACCTCCTTTTCTCCTCCCCTCCTCTCTTCACCCACTCCTCCCCCCACCCGATTTATTCACATTCATTTTCCCGTTCGCCTCTCTCTCTCTTGCACCATCTCCTCGCCTTCTCTCTCTCTCTCTCTCCCCTCCTTCCAACGCGAAGCGTTTCTCAACTCTCCACACATTTATCCTTCTCTTCTCCCGCCCTTCTTCTCTCCTTTTCGGTTGCTCAATCCTCCTCCTCCCCACTCCCTTCTCTATATACCTCTCACCTTCTCACGGCCTCCCTCTCATCTCTCTCTCTCTCTCTCTCTCTCTCCCTATGTCCCACTCTTTCAACCTCTCTCTTTTTTCCCTCCCACCTCCTCAATAGTTCCTCTCCTCGTCCTCCATATATACTTTCCCCTATCTCGTTTCTCACCTCCCTCTCTACCACCTTCTCTTCCTCTCACCTCCCACCTTCCTCTCTCTCTCTCCTTCTCCCTCCACCTCACCTTATTTTACCTTCTCAGGCCTGAGAACGGAACCTTTCCCTCCTCTCCGCCTATCTCTCCTTCCCCACCCCCCCTCCCCATCCACCCTTCTTCCTCTGACTTTATCCTTCGCCTAAAAACACCCCTCCACCTCTCCCTTCCTCTCTCTTTCTCTCACTCACTCTATTATTTTTTTAAACTCAACGCGCGCACACACACATTCTCTCACTCCTTCTCCTTCTGTCTCACTCCACTATTCATTGTTCTCCGTCGCTGTGTTTCGACTCAAGCGTCCCACGCTTAGAGGTCAACCGCTCACAATATTCCTTAAGTTAGGGTCGTCCTTTTTACCTTACATTTGAGTCGTGTCAGCAATGGGATAACAAAGATTTTCCCCCCTTATGCTTTTCCGAGAGAATGAAAATAGGAAAGGATTATTTTTTTTAATGTTCCATTTCGTTTGAGAGCTCCGAAGCAGGAGTATCCGCCGAAGTCCGTCGGATTTGGAAAATTTTGGAGGTAAATTTGAAACGTGGTAAGTAGAACCCAGGTAAATTTTTTGCATTTCACATTTAATTCGGCTAAGTGTGACTTTAAAACAACAACTCTCTCGATTGTTTTTCCAGTTTACTGTATTTTAAAATGTGAAAATGCTTTTGGCTGCAAGATCCACTGGTGATAATAATTATCATGACTGATTTATTAACACATTACCCGCTCCATCCTGTTATTCACGAAATTAGAATTTTTTTCATTTCCTTACGTTTTATTATCAAAATATCAACGTTCGGGTAAAGTAAACGCGGGGATCGTTATCGCATATGAATGAGGCATGATTAATTAATTAATTTATTCATTCCGCTGAGTAAACGATAACAAACCCGAGCAAAAGAGGGGGGAAACTTTGAGAGATTTTCAAAAAATCAAGGATTCTGTTAGTTTTATTTTTAAATTACAAACACACGAGCAAGTAAAACTATGCAAGAGCGCTTTCTAAATAATGCTGTTAGCATTTCAGCGTGAGAACTAACCGTTTCACAACACGCGAAAACTTTCTCAATATTGTAACATGCACCTTTGTGCGAGTTTCCAAGGACGATGAATTAGATCTTTATCAAATCAACAGATATCGCGGTATAGGGTAAATAACATTAAGATAACCTCCACGGAGAACAATTAAGCTTGATTTTATATACAAAATTAAAACGTATATCATCTTGAGCTGCTATTCTCACGCTTTGTTTCGAGAAACCCATCCCTAAGCTGGATAACATCTAAACTATCTTGGATTGCTTAAATATTCAGTCCTAAGATTGCGTCTTGCACATTTTAACTTGCAAGCGAGAGATATACGAAACATCTAATAGTTTTTTTTATTATTTAGACATCACTACGACTTCACAAGCACAAAATCTTTGAAGAATACAGCCTCTTATAATATAGATTTATTTTTCTTATAAATACCAAAATATTAAATTTATAAGCGCAAGATAAAGAAATGGAATAATAGAAAGAAATTACAATAAGTTTCTTCTTAGCTACTTAATTCACAAGAATAAGTGACACGAACGAAGTTCAAACATATTCGTCCGCATTACATATGAAGATGAATTTTATTTTCTACATTTACGTTATAAACGATTATTCTGCAAGACGCCGAAAGCAGTCGGTACACAGAATCCTCAAAAAAAGTTCTCTGCATATAATTTTCTTTTCTCCAAAAGAACGATAAATTCCTACCATTGTTCAAAAACGCCACCCCATTAAAATTTGTTTTGCATACAGAGTTTTTACGAACTACGAGAACTGTTTCATGCCCTGTAATGCGAGAGTCATCTTCTTCTCAAATGAATCAGACCACATAATATATGTACTATATGCAAATCTGGTTCACTTCTCTCCCTCACGTAAAAAGACTATCTAACCAGCATTTCGCGTCAGTCCTTTCTCTCTCTCCCCACTATTTCTATACCTTGCTTTCCTCCAGGCTAACAGACATTTCCTCCAACTCTCCCACCTCCTCCCTCCCCTCCCCCCTCTTAATACCTCCTCCATTCTCCCTTTTCTCACCCAAAAAGTCACAGCCAAACACCACACGCGCCTAATTCTCCCACACCTCATTTCTTCCCCGACGCATGCAACAAAGTAGTTAAAGTTAGAAAGGGTAAAAGAGAGGTCCTTTTCATCCTTTTCGGACTCGGTCCTGTTACCTTGGTCTGACTCTCACCACAACCGCGGGTAATACCAAATATCCTTTCCCCTCCTCCGACCACCCCTACACCCCTCTTTCCCCCGACTACACAATCTCTTGAACGCCATCCCATGTTTTTTCTCAATCGAGGCGGAAAGAATCTGTCTGGCGATGGAACGTATTATAAGAAGGTGAAGGAGATGGAGGAGGTTGAGGGGAAAGGGAGGGAGAAAGAGAAAGAGGGGGAATGCGGAGATATGTAAGAGGAATAATAGGATAAAAGAGAGGGAGGGAGGGAAAACGCAGAGGGGGGAGAGGTGGAGGAAAATGGGGGGGAGGCAGGAGAAAGGGAGAGGTTGAGGTAGCGAGCGAGAGGAAATAGGAGTGGGACGGTGAGGGAGAAGGAGAGAAAGAGAGATAGAAGGTAAAGGAGATAGGGAGAGTGAGAAGCTCGGAGTGGCGGGAGGAGGAGGGAGTAGAAGGTGGGGAGGCGGTTATGGAACTAACCTCGGCAAATGGAAAAGGAGGAGAACCTCGACTCTTTTCTCCTTCTCTCACTTTTCCCACTCCGTCGGCAACCCTTCCCTTTTTCCCTCCCACCTCCTCCTCCTCCTCCCATCTTCCCCTCTCTCTCACACGTCCTCACTCTCTCTCTCTCCCTCCCCTCCTACCTCTTTCTATACCTTTACCTTCCCTTCCCTTTTTAACCCCCGCTCATTCTCAATTCCACGCCCACATTTCTACCAGCACCTTCCTCCCCATTGCCTCTCTCTCTCTCTCTCTTTCCCTCCCTCCGCTCCTCCTCCTATCCGCCGCCACCCATTCCCTCCTATCCCCCATAGAAATGAGCCACCATTCTCAAGGTCTCGCCCAGGTAGTGAAAGTGTACGGACAGGTGGGAAGGTAGGTAGAGGAGGGGTGTGGGGAAGGAGACGAGGAGGGTAGGGATCGGGGGGGGGGGGGGGGGGGGGGGGAATGGTAAGCGAGAGTGAGTGAGAGGTTTGTGAGGGAGGGAAGGAAAGAGGGGAAGATGGAGGAAAGAGAAAAAGCTTGAAAGTATGGGAAGGGATGAAACGGGCTCGGCGAATATGTGTGTATAAATACACGACGTATATATTTATATGTAGGTGTACGAAGGAAGTAAGCGGCGGTAGAAAGGGGAAGAAACGGAACGCACGTAGACGGATAAGCGTGGAATCAAGCGGTCGCAAAATGCACGCATTTATGGCGTTATAAGGAGCCAATCGAATGAGCTTCCTCTTCTCAAGGCAATGGCACAATGTAGCCAATTAAATTATCAAACAGCTTTAGTGCCGACCAAGATAATTTTGAGGTTAAAAATTCCATTCATTTTCGCTGAATATGCATTGCACAGAGAAATAGAGAAGGAAAAGATTTTGAAATGATTTCAAATCCACGGAAACAGACAAACACAGTCTTGTCATGCAACAGGATCCTAATTCTGAGACGCAGCGATATTTGTCGTTCTTTAACGCTTCTAATTTCACAAAAAAAACTAGGTAACATATTACTACTGCTCTAGTTTTCATATTTACATACAATTGAATTGCTTCTTAGCTATTAAGAGTGAAATTAGACTTCATAGAGTCTGAATATCATTAGAGAGAGAGAGAGAGCGCTCACGTTTTGGGAAAAATACCGAAGAGGTTACAGTTATTTGAAATAAACAACTTTTTAACTACCATGGTATAGAAAAAATATGTAAATTCTTAAAACTCAGTTATTAAAATCTTTTACAAGAGGAAAAAATTATACCTTTAAAAATATTTTATAGTATTTCACAAGTAGCTTTTTAAGTTTTTTAAGCAAATGCCAGATATTTACTTCTTTTATATTGTCAGATTTCGGTTTCAGCTGCGTCCGGAACATGATGAAACCGACGTTACGCGACCGTTGCAGGTAGCTTCTTCAGGGCGAAGTGAAGAAGCTACCTGCAACGGTCGCGAAACGTCGCGTCGGTTCCACCATGTTCCGGACGCAGCTGAAACCGAAAGCTGACAATATCATCGAACAACCACGCTGCGAAAACCTTCGATCAAAATTTACTTCTTTTGTTGTAGTAGTTTATGCGTTTATCATTTCTCGCGAATTAATTTCTCTTGGCAGTATACTTATAAAACTCACATAAATCACAAATGTATAGGCTCGATCACTAGCACTCACATTCCAAGCATCTTCGTTAATAACCTGTGTTAAAAATAAAATATACATTCTATTACAAGTCACGGATTAGCAAGACCTGTTATGAATACAAACGATCTTCGACCTAATATAACCATTTTTGCTCTTACTAAATCAATATATTTTGCCTTTCTCCATTCAGAATTTTGGGTCAAATTCGTGAATTCGTTTCTTGCTCCCTGCTATAAAATCGCTTAGATCATTCTAATGAGAGTTGCTCTTCTACATTTACATTTACATGAATATCCTGCAAGTCACTAGAAGCGTTTGGCATGGGGTGTCACAGCACCAAATGAACTCTAACTAATGCCTCTGTTGGGAAAAAAGACCAGGCATTAAACTCCTACAAAACCTCGATACTTCGAATTTATGGATAGAATATTGTCAATCAATTAATTGTACATTTTGAGACACACTAATGGATCTACCACAAAACAACTTGCGATAATGAGAAATTTTATATAATCCTCTACGAAGAGATTTTTCTCTGAAGTGAAAGCATTGATCAATTCATGATTCTGAGCAACTGAGTGATCATAGCCTACCTTAGGGGAGAAATCCAAAATGTAATTAGTTCTTTAGCTTTCGTAAGTGTCGATGCGTATTTTTATTATTAACATTTTCTCATTTTTTTCTCTTAATTACTGAGTGAGTGCTTCTCTGGTCGATTTTACGGTCAGGAGTTTTTCTTTATATCATATCTCGAGAACCGTTCGTCGTAGAGATATGCGGTAAACGGCGTTTTGTTTCTGTTACCTAAGACAATGATGAGGAACCTATGGCACGCGTGCCATAAGTGCCACGCAAGACGATTTTCGTTGGCACGCCAACGAAAGGCGAAAACCAATCAAAGCATTTATCGTACTGATTTAGTGCCGCAAAAACTGTTATTATTTAACTATTGTAAATATTAGTTTTATGGTTAAAAATTTCAATCTCTTACGAATTTTATTTAATAGGAACGGAAAAAATGAAGGACTTTTTGTGGCATGCGAGGCGGAAAATATTCGACAATTTCAGTAATATTGGCACGCGGTCAATCACTGAGCTAGGGGGCACATGGAAAACTATTTTCATTTTCATGAAGTCCCGGGTTCGAATCTAAGGAATCATTTATATTTTCCATAAGATAACACGTACAACTCGACCTTTCGGCGTGCAGGCTTTAATTCATTTGCTCATATAAATTCGAAATATTTTTCGTTTACGAATCGAAGTCGCTCGCATTTAAAGTTTAATGCATACCATTTGCACTAAATTTTCCATTTTAACATTAAACTTCTTGACGACGGATATTGTAGTGCTCGAAGAACTATTGTTGTAAAACCGTATATAGCTTATGAGCGTAAAATTAACGTGTTTTATAAGCAGTTTAAATGAAGAGAGGGTAAAGGCAAAAGGAGAGAGGGGGAGGGAGAGGGGAAAAGGACAGAGGGGGAAAGAGAAAAGTGGAAGAGAGAGGGAAAAAGGGAGAGACAAAGAGGGGGAGGTCGTAGCGAGATAGGGAGAGAGAGGGGAAGAGGGAGGGGGGCAAGGGGAGAGAGAGAGGAAAACGAGAGAGAGAAGGATAGAGGGGAAAAGAGAGAGGTGGAAGGGGGAGAGGGGAAAGGGGAGAGATAAAGAGGTGGAGGGGGGAGCAGGATAGAGAGAGGGGGTTATGAAGGGATAGGGGGAGTAAGGGAGAGGGGGAGGGGTGCAAGGAGAGAGAAAAAAGGGGAGAGCAGAAAGGTAGAAGGGAAAAGAGAGAGATGGAAGGGGGAGAAGGGAAAGGAGAGAGATGAAGAGGTGGAGGTGGGAGCAGGATAGAGAGAGGGGGGATTGGGAGAGGGGGGATAGGGAGAGATGGAGACTAGGGGAGGGAGGGGGGAAAGGAGAGAGGGGAAAAGAGAGAAGTGGAAGGGAGAGAGAGGAAAAACGAGAGAAAGAGGGGGAGGGAGGGAGGGAGAGGGGGGAGAAGGAGAGAGGAGAACTTCAACCTTTATTTCTTTGTGCAATCATTTTTTAGGCGCGTTTCTCTTCCAGCGTGAGCGCCTATTGTCGTCGGTCTGTCCGTCCGTCCGTCCGTCCGCATGTTCGTTCTCGGCTTCTACCTAACGGATTTTCATGAAATTTGATATTAAGGACTTAGAATCAAAGATAATAAGAAAATCGCAAAAATGAATCGCGTACGCCAATCAGGGGTACCACTTTACTGGTGATAAAAAATGAACTTTCCGTCATATCTCGTAAAGTATTGCTCATATCAAAATATTTTTCAAATAAAACTTGTAGAACTGGCAAATTAGAGTATTTATTTTCCTATACATTTTTATCGGAGGAGTAGCCGTTATCGATAAAATCAAACAAAAATGTCTTAATTCGAGTTGAACTGAAAATTTCTTGTATGTTTACTTCTTCATTGTTGCTAACATAAACAATCTCACAAACAAACGTTTAATTTCCTGTCGTGTGCATGCAATATTATTAAATAGGAAGAAAATGGATTATTCATGACGAAGAAAAAACTTTAAAACGCTATTTCCCTTAAGTACAGGTATATCATTTCTTTCTAATACTCCACTGCACGAAACGCGCCCATTTGTGATAGGTTGTACACTTTCCTAACTTGTTTGTCTTATCAGGTGTAACACTAAATGTTTACTTGTGTATATTTAGATATATCAATGTATGTGCTTATATATGTAATATATGTGTGTATCATAATCGTTAACTAAGTTACAGTGTTAGTGTATTTGTTAATGAAAAGAGATTAGGTGGAAGAGGAGACTGACATAGTCTCCTTCTCACCCCAATAAGGATACTATTTCATTCAATTCAATACATACGTATGATGTTAGCGCTATTAGGTTATCCAATCGATGGGAAATACCTAGAAACAACTGATCCTATATTGATCTTATCCTTTACAAGTAACGGATTTGCCGCATTAATGTGACTGCATTCATTCATTAAGGAGATTATGTCCAATAAAGATACTTTTTAAGAGTATTATAATTAAAAAGAGGTATCACCTCAAAGTTGAAGAGCAACGTGAGATTTTAAAAGGCTTAATATTGTCCTTTTCTGTACATACAAAAGAATCGATTTGAAAAAAAATCACTGAAGTCGGAAATTTTTAATTAAACGTTTTAGAGGCATTAAAAATTTCATCCGGTTTACTTTCATTGATCCAGTACAGATGGAATAAATCGCAAATATTACTTCGCCACGTTAGGGGGAAGCCATTTTTGAAAAGCATAATGTATTCTTTATCAATAACTCAATAACTATCATAGCATAATACCAGTTCTAATTATAAACTTATCGCCACACGGTGTTTGCGATAAATTAAAATTAAATATTAAATAATAACATGATTTTTTACAATACACGCTAGTTAAAAACTCTACGAATACCAGCGCTAAAAAAAAAGATAATTACCTGCGGTGCACTGAAAAGATCATTTAATAGTATTTCGGCCCAATAAAACACTCGGTAACTGTTAGTAGCGATAAACGAGCGAAGAATGGTCACCCACCGGTGGGACGATCTAAAAAAAAAAAAATACTCGACAAATTTCCTAGGAAAATTTAAGTCGACGCAAAATACGTCCGCGAGGAGAAAAAAAGCTCATTCCACTTTTGTCCCGCTAATTCGCCGTTAAGACGATGCGGGATTGGAAGAGGACGCCACTTAAAAATCAATTTTAACCGTTTTACATGCCGAGTCGTTTAAGCGATAAGACTAGGTAGATAAAAACTTCGACTAATCGCGAAATTACAGGAGGAGAAAAACTCCACCGCGTACGCGAAACCAAATGATGTATCATTTCCCCGGATACGATCGACGGGTTCTTCGTTATTGAATGGGGAGGAGTCGGAAAAATGGATCGCACAATAAATCACCCCAACCGCGTGGCAGAGGGCTAACCGGACCGAGCGTACATTACATAATGACGCCGAGTTACAGACGTGGGAAGGGTATAAGGGGGAAGAGGGAGGAGGGAAAGGAAGTTACCCCTTTTTATACAAGGAGTCGCCGCGTCACTGGCGCATAAAACTTTCTTCTACCCGAACGAAATCTGATTACGGATTCACTCCTCCCCGCAACCAGCCATCCCCTCGGGGATGAGAGAGAAGTGTTATGAAAACCTCGTGGCATGCCTCTCTCCCTTTCCACTTTCCAAAGAATCACGAACTGAGAACACGAAGATGAGCGAAGGGGGAGGGTAGAGGGGGAAGAGAGAGAGATGGCGGTACGGATCCTGAGAGGGCTCAGAAATTAGTCAATCCCTTCGAAGAGATTCGATTTTCTTTCCACCTCTCTCTTTTTCCCTCCTGAAAATATTATTTAAAGGGATTTTTCTTCTCTCTTTCTCTCGCTCTTGAGGGTTTTTTTTTATAATCCTTCGAGGTCATCGGCTTTACTTTTTTCCCCTACTCCCGAGCGTAGGAAGAATTAAAAAGTTCGCAAAACATTCATTCGGGGAGTTATTTTTTATCTCGGATTTTGTAATTTGTCGAAAGGTTTCGGAGACGAGCTTTCGTCGGAGAAAATCCGAGTCATGTTCGATTACCTTATATAGAGTGTTTACTTTTGATGCTCGCTTCTCGACGAAACAATGAACATGGTCGGAATTAATGGAAGGCTATCGTTTCTAATGATAAGGAATGAAATAATATTTATTTCTAAAATTAAACCCTGGAAAAAGCTTTCTCCGTATTAGTGCTCAAACAGTAGGAACCGTTTTAATAACATCATCCTTAATTATTATTATTAATTTTAATATCGTTCGTATAAACGACCATTCTAGTGGTATAGTACAGAGTAAAAAAATGACAACATTGGGAGGTATCCGGTTTTTTTAAATTTCTGGTTTCTGGACAATATACTTAAGTATGCAGCTTAACTATGAATCATCAATCATTGAAGAATTATCGTTTTCGAATAAATTTTCGGTGAATCACCACTGAAGACGGCTGTACTGTAGCTGAAATGCGCATCTGATTATTCATAGCCTTTTTAAGGCTATTGAAGAGAGGTACCTAAGTACTCCATTTTTCAAGTTTTAATGTCTAGCTGCTAATTCTTGGACACCAGTTATCGTATAAAGTTCATATGGAGCGAGGAAAACAAAACTTATAAAGACAATCCTCAAAGAGAAAAACAGCAAAATATCTTGTAATTTAAATATGCAAATATTTTTTTAACTGAAATAAGAAAATGAAGTATTTTGTAAATGAAAAATAATAAAAGAAAATGAACAGTTTTATTTCCTTATTATTCTTCTCCATTTATCAAGTAAGTTATACAGGCTGTGTGATAACAATTTATTTCTCGTCGTAGGAGGTTGAACTATATTATTTTTTTATATAGAGGATATTTTCTCTACATTAATTGCGTTTTAAAAAATCATTTCACCTTTTTAACGTACTTGGACTTTTTTGAAAGAAAATTTTCTCAAATTTTATAAACACAATGTCCCGTTAAGCTTTTTAAATGTCAAGTTTTCAAATTCCGATTTTTGGACTGTACTATATTATTCAATTTAGACCGCATTGTGGATGTTAAATACATTTTAATGGTGATAATAAAAATACAGACAACTCGCTCATAAATACCACTGCTATAGCAGGACAAAATTAAATTCTGAAGTTTTGGAAGAGCAACAAATCGATATAAAATTTCTCGGATATAACGTCAAATAAAACTTGAGTAAGACTGCTATCTGCGTTATAAAATAATATTAAAATAAGGATGTTTTGAATGTAAAGATGAATTTGTTTGAACTAAGCTGAGAGTATAACGGTAATATATCTAAAGTTATAAATGTACGATTAGATATCTAGGGTACCACTCTAAACGTTAATAAACAAATACTGAAACTTTCCTAAAATCCACATACTACAAAAAAATTGAGAATATAGTAAATTCCGTATTCTGACCCTGTTATTATTTAGCCTTACCTCTTCTTGTGTATAACGAGCAAATTTTTTAGTCCCCTAGTTCTCGTTATGACAGACTTAGATTTCATTAAGCAACTAAATTTGAACTAGTTTTTCACAATATGCGTTCGATTGATAATAAATATCACAAAATTATCCGAAAAAATATTCATTCTGTCTAAAACATATATTCAATACAAATTAGGCTGTGAAAAGTACCACTGGGAAAAATTCTAATCGCTCGTATCGGGATGGAAACACTTTTTACCTGCAAAAGAATAAACGTCTCCGTCGGCCTGTGGGCGAGCATCAAGGTTTTAACTCCTGTTTCGTCTGTGAGGTAAAGTCGTAAAGCAATCTAGTGATTAAATGTCGCGCACTTATACCAATTGATGCTTCTCACTTCCTTTCGCTATGTCCGTATAAGGGAGAGACTTTCTTTCCAAAGTTCAAACAGCCCTTCCTTTGAGCGTGCAGTAGGAGAGCCGTTTTAAAGCACACGCGTGAGAAAGAAGGGATACCATATAAGATCGCATAGAATTGTGAGAAGTTACGAAACTCTATGACGGAAAATCCACAGCACGAGAAAATAATGCAGGCATAACCGTCGCCACCACAAACTGAGGTATTTTCTGCGATCGAGATGCATGAAAATTGCAGTCTATTGAAAAGTTTCGAGTCGGTTAGACGTTTTTCTCATTGATGCCCATTGGATGAAATTGTATGTATTCGATTCGACTCAAAAGTACTCCGATAAGCGACAATAAAATTGTCGATAAATTTGTAGCGCGTTTTTTTATAAAAAGGATTATTTTTGCGGATTTTCACCCGTTTAAATGCGCATAACTACTTAAACTAGGCCATGAGATTTTTCAAGTTGTGATCCTCTGTCTTCGTGCAACAAGCAATAAAAGCATCATCGACTGTGAATCCATCTGCTCTTCTGTCTCTATTTTTTAAATAAAATTTTTATATAAGTTAAAACTCTTTCGTAATTTGTTTCATTGGAATTGTTCATCTGAAATATTTTACTATAGGCAAAGGAACAACTCACTTTTGTTTCCAATGAGCACTTAAAACGAATAAGTAAAAAAACAAGATAGGTCATACGGTCCCAAGTTAAACATAATGAGAAGTTCTTATAATAATTTCCCTCTTCCCCATCCAGCCAATATTGAGAAATGGCATAGAAAGAGGCATCGCAAAATCTTTCCTTGAATCGAGCCCGTTGAAATAAGCGTAAGCAGATTTTATAGGATGGAAATACAAGCATCATCCTCCGATGGTAAACTACAATTCTCTCTTTCGACGCTAGAATCACCTACGATAAAATAATTGACCTGACATAGGTGAGGTTTCCCAGACTCGAATACAAAAAAAAAACTTCAACGATTACGCAACTTATCAAAAAAGTCAAACTTGAATAAATAAACAAAAATCCAACCTATTTAAAGCGCTCGCACCCGGGAGATAGTCACGCTCAATACGAATCCGATGTTAACACGTGTGATGATCTGCCTTACACATCCCATGTCACGAGTCCGAAGAACCCACGGGTCATAGACGAGAGAGGGAAAGAGAGAGAGAGAGGAAAGAAAGCATTAGAAGGTCCCCGCAGAAAATCCCGTCCCCTTCTGCGGGACCTCATGCCTCCTTATTTGCGAAATGATTTGACCTTTCGCGGGTCACGCGGATGAAGGCACGCAAAGGAACTCCGCGTGGCTGTGTGCTACGAGAGGAGTGGGAGGAGACAGAGAGAGGTTTATATAGACTCGAGTAGGAGCGAGATGGAGGATGGGAGAGAGAGAGAGAGAGAGAGATTGGTTAAATAGAGGCGACTGGTCGTGGAAAGCACGACTGTGCGCGCGTTAAGAAAAAGATATTTGAAAAAAAATCGAATTCTTAAAAAGACGAGGTGCAGGAGGAGTTCGGTTACGGCAACGGATGCATTACCGTGTCATTCCGAGTTGATTTTTCATCTCCCTTCTTTCACAAACCCTCACCCAACTCGTTTCCACCTTATTCAATTCATTTCTCAGGCACCTGACGACCGGGAGAGAATTTACACGCCGACAAACCACGAAAGCAGCGCCTCGTGATGGCGGAGCACTTGGTTGGGTTGGTGGAGAGAGGAAGAATGGGGGTTATTAATCTTCGGGCTCGTTTTATTTTTACTAGCGCTTATCCATTGAATTTTGCGGTATTTCTCAACGACGTCGGTGAGCTATATCGTTCGAGATAATATTTTCCTCCTTATTTTTTTTCGCTCGAGGAGATGAAATGTTTGTCTGTTTGTCGACAGGTCAATTATATCCGCTGGCGTAATTATTTCTAAGTGATTTTCGTTTCTCTAGAAAATCTAGCCGTTGGATCTTGAGAAAGCGTTTAAAAGTCTCGAGTAATAGATCGCTGTTTAGGAAAAAAGCATATGTCTAACGCTTAAGAAGTCGATTTATTTACTTAATTGATATTAATAGGTTCATTAAACGGAATTTTACAGATTTTTACAATTAGCATATCAGCACTATCATAGACGAGCGAATATAACCATGCCATAGGCAGACTTTAGCAATCGCGACCCATTGGGAGGAAGACACTGTATCCGCCCCTCTATCCAATCTGAAAAAGCTTTAAATCTCATTTTAAAAAAAGCTTGTTCTGTCCGTAACGCTAGGCAGAGTTAAATCAGTATTGAGTATTTTTCATGACTTAAAAAAAACAAAGCTATATTTGACTGAACGATAGAAATTTTAATTTTTTATCTAAAAAGCTGTTAGGTATCGTAAGATATTACATGTTGAGTTGTGAAAATAAAAAAGCATTTTTTTAAAGAACTGAAATGCTATGGAATTATGTACTTTAATAATATGACGCAATTGTTTTAAATTTTATTCGAGAGTTAAAATAGCGCTTTCATTGTGTTAATATTTTATATTTACGCTTTAATAATATTATCTAGTAGTTTTGATTACGATCTTAATTTTAGTATAGCACTATGAAGCGATAACTTTTTATTTTCAACATCTAGCGCCGAACTTGAAGGAAAACATTTTAAGTACATACATACAAAATAAATTACCTCCGATTCCTGAAAAATATGAATTTTCGTCGTATAATTTTTCGTTACGTTTTAACTCAGAGATACTGGAATACAAATATTGTGAATAAAAAGTTAAAATAAGGAGTGAAAACGGAGTAAATGTGTGTTTTGATAATTTCTTATCAGCAACGGAAACGCACCATATTTGATTTGGTACTGGCATCCGAGTCAATAATATAAAGTTTCGCTCACAATAATTATACAGGTTAAATATATAACAAGAGTCGAATGTAATGCCCGCGATAATTAATTAAACACAACAGTAATTATAATGCATTTACGCTAAACAGCTAAAGGTAATTAATTGTTCCCAAAATCTTCAATAAATTACCACATGCTCTCAGAAAATTAAACGGTTTTTCTACAGTGAAAAGAAAAATTAAATTATGGTTATTGAACTATGAATAATATTGTTAGATCTGAAACCTAATCATTAAAGATGTATTAATCATATTTCATGTATTTATATACATATTATACTTGAAACAAAACATGTATTTAATTTAATTGGCACTTGTTGACAAGCCCTTTTTGTATAGGGCTTAGCAGGACCAAAATTTCACTTTCTTTTCTATTCTTTCTTTTCTTTGTGTTTTTATTTACTTTTATGTATATGTACTTGTACTTTTTGTAACATTATTATCATTAATACTTAAAATTATATTTGTAATTAAAAAAAAATGTAATTTTAAATTGTAATTTTTATGAATGATGATGAGATAATAATGTGATTAAAACTCTCAAATGTAATAATATTAATATGTAATAAAATTGTCTAAACATAAAAAAATAAGAAAAGCTATAAGATTGAATGCATAAGAGCAATTTGATCGTTCATCCCAATTTACTTATTTTTCTAGTACAGGGTATTGTGGTATATTTTTAATGAAATATTGCAATAGCCAAAAATAACACGAAATTTAGCCATAATCGTTCGCATATTTAGTGAATCAAAAAATAGGTGGTCTCTCACTATTAAGTACTTTTTTTAATTTTATAATACTATCATGTTTGTTACATTTAAAAAAAACAAATAAATGAATATTTTCCAGTTCCAGGTACGCGCGATATAATGTCTGAATACGTTCAGTTTATTGGTACCAAGATGGCATTTCCGTTTTCAATGTGCTATACTTCAACCATAAAAATTTAATTATTTTACACGTAAATTTAATAAAGGCATCATTAAAAAATAGGAAAATTTGAAACAAAAAAATTTGGCGAAATAAATTATATATAGTTTGTTAAATTACTCTATGAAAAACGAACTAAGCTGTACATATGTAAAACTTCGCCGAGTTTAATAAAATTTAACAAAAAAGCCGAAAATTAAACCTGTCGTGTCTTGCTCGCTATCATTAATAACCTCAATTAATGTCGACAATAGCACTAAAAATAAAAAGAGACAGGAAGGGAGAAGGAGAAGGAGAGAGTGAGAGAGAGTAGGAAATAATTTTTGAGGTGATATCAAAATCTTCTTTGCGTCTAAGCCTTGGATTAATTCAAGCCTGGTATAAAGCTGTCGACCCCACACGCTAAAAAGAAATATCACCTTACCATCCCATTATGATTAGCTAATGTCCTTGTCCCGTCGAAGTAGTATTCTTCCCTGAGAGAACCAAGTTAAAGGGAGGGGGGGAGGAAACTCATTCGTAAGCAAGGAGAGGAAGATTACGTGAGGAAATGAGGGAAAAGAACAAAGGAAGTGAGATGGCCGCGGGCACACATACACACACACACATTTACCCACACGCACGCCAAGGACCCGCGAATCGCGTGCTATAAAACTCTTCTCCTGGAAAAAAAGGGAATGAGGAGGCGTTATTTAGTTTCATCACACGAAGAAGGTTATACGAACTGTAATTCCTTGCTGGGGGAAAATTTTTCCCGCATTTGTCTTACTTTCTCGTTTTTATCGTTTTTTACGGCGCGGATTAAATAAACCCTAGTCATGGAGTTAGGATTTTACGTTATTGTTATGATTATGACATTTAGACGGGGATATAAACGTGATAAGACTGTGCTGGCATCGATTCGAACATTTGAAGAGAAAAATCGATTAATTATGGTTCGTAAGTTTGTGCGAAATTATTAAACGTGTGAATGGTTTAAAATGCATGCCGGTTTAAAAATGATCAAATTAAAAAATAGCACGTGAAAGACAGATATTTTCGCTGATATCACGGAACGAAAAATAGTCTTTAAATTTTATTTCAATTGAGTCTTTTTTAATCGATGTCGATCGGTACTTTCTCTTTCAGCACTCGAGGGCAGCTGACAGCTTTGCCGCAACGTAAAAATAACTTCCATTTTTTCATCCAACTTTACGAAACAATTGATTAAAAGTGTAACGAAATAATATTTCAAATTTTCATTTGTCCTCAGGAATTTGCTTTTGAAAAGTGAAAAAAATGGCGTAACATTTAACAAGGGCTTGAGCATTTTAAACGGAGAATTATACCGTGTCTTCTTCGTGGCGAACAAATTAAAGAGAATGCCGAGATTTCATAAAACGCGTGATAAATAACGCTAGTAGTTTAATCTTTATTTATGCGTCCTTATGACTTCTTGACAACCGGTATCATTCAAGTGAAGTATGCTGGCATTCGAAAAGGTGAAATTGCGGTGACTCACGTTAGGAAATTCTACCCGAAGGTGGAAGAGCGACCAACAGCAAGAGAAGAAACTAGTAGAGGGTGGAAATTTCCATTCATTCATCCCCGTCAATGCGTTTAAAATTTTCATATACTATTGAGATAGCCACAGGAAGGTCAGAAGCGATCCTATAAATAATAACGATAATTTATATCGAGCTTTTATGAAAAGTTTGTATTTTGCCCTTCTCCTTTGGTTGAAATATTTTGCTATCATTTCGCCTTATTTATTTATATTTAAAATCATCGCAGCAAATATAAAATACAACGTAGAAAGGTCATATTTCCTATTGCACTTAAATTTATATAGTTTGGCAAAATTCTTTATTATCTATTTTTCGGAAAATGAACTAAATGCACGTTACAAGCTTTTTTTTAACAGAGCAAGAACGAAGTAGTAGAAGAAGCAAGCATGCCAGCACGAATATCTGCGGACATGCTCCTTCACCCTCGCAACTAAGTTAATAAAAACGTGCCATAATAGATCGAAACTGAATGCTGACGTTCATTTGTCTCTGCCAAAGACTCATCGAATTAAGTAGACGGCGGTGGAAGGAGAGAGCGAGAAAAAAGAAAGAGAAAAACCCTCTTAATGGTTTTCGAGCTTCTCACTCGCGGCGCTAGATGACGTGGAGGTATGAGTTAGAATCGACGACGCGAGGGGGTGCTCCGGAAGAAACGAGAGAGTGGGAGGAGAGAGAGAGAGAGAGGAAAGATGAGGGAGGGAGAAGAGAGTGAGGCAAGCGAGAGTGAGAGTGATAGTCTCCCGCGAGGGGAAGACGAAGAGGAGGGAGGAAAAAGGAGGGGAGGGAGGCGGCGAAGACGAAGGGAATTCTTAAAAAAACTCTCCTAACGCATCGCAGTCACCACGCGATCACAACGCCTCCTTTATGAAGATTTTCTTTTTCTCGACTGCCCCCCCTCTCTTTCCCAATTACGGCGTTGTACCTTTAAAGGAGAGGAGCGGTTGATTACAAAGGACAGGTGGGCGGAGGTGGAAAAAATGAAACATGTTTCGAACTTTTTTGGGGAATCAAAAACTGGTCCCTTAAGAGCGATTCAGCTTCTTGTTTTGCTGCAGACGAGGTAGTGGGTACACTATGTCCTTTGAGCCGCAGACGGCTCTTCAAATACATTCGTGCGGCTCCCTGAACATATTCTTTCTACCGGATGTGGTAATTGGGACTAGATATTCACTCACGACCATGCATACCCGTAAATGCACGTTTATTGATAAAGGCGATCTTAAAAATTGGATTATTTTAACGTAAATAATTGCTTATTCACCCTTCCAAACGCTACTTGCAGCTTGCAGAATAGTAATATGACTAATACCCTCTTAACTTATCGCAATTTGTGTGTGGCAGGGGATGAATATCACCTACTTTTCAGGTTATTGGCATGTAATGCTCTTATTGTTTTAGGAAAAAAATTAATTTCAGTTTGGTCGCGGCGTTCTACATATGACGGGTCCCTAATGCGGTAATGGATTTGGAAATATTGACCCATATTGTTAATTCGTTTCCCGAGCACTGGCGTAGAAGTTTCCGAGAAGGGGCAGATAAAATCGACCGAAAGGAAATGCAAGTTTGACGGTTAAAATGACCCCGACAGAAAAAACCCAGGTCGAACATTCTTTTTATTAGGAGCGTTTCGCTTCCAGCGTGAGCGTCTACTATCGTCGGTCTGTCCGTCCGTCCGCATGTTCGTTCTCGGCTTCTACTGAACGGATTTTCATGAAATTTGATATGAAGGACTTACAATCAAAGATATGGTATTTTTCTGTTAACGGGAATACCTTAAAAATGAACATGTATTGTTATGATTGTTTGAGAGGTTATAACATTGGAAGGATATATTGACGTATTGTTGGATTTACGATATTTTATTTTTAAAACAACATTAACAAAAACTGTCTCGACATTTACAAACCCAATCTCCGGACACTGTGGAGTGTTTCTTTGGTTCCGGTCGAGGCGAAGGGCGCGGTAGCGTCCGGAGACGACTACCCATTACAACAAAGCGAGCCGAAGGCTCGTCGATATATCCTCTCAATTTGCGGCACAACAGTCAAGAGGATATAACATTGAAAGGATATATTGACGAGCCTTCGGCTCGCTTTGTTATAATGGATAGTCGTCTCCGGGCGCTACCGCGCCCTTCGCCTCGGAACCAAAGAGACCCTCCACGTTCTCTGGAGATTGGGTTTGTAAATGTCAAGACAGGCCAATCAGTTTCTGTTAATGTTGTACGTAAGTATGACATGGGGATAATACGTAAGTACCAGGTCCTGCGAAGGGTCCTGGAGATATTCCCGTTAACAGGAAAGTACCAAAGAAAATAAGAAAATCGCAAAAATGAATCGCGTACGCCAATCACTTTACTGAGGCAAAAATAAACTTTAAGTCATATCTCGTAAAGTATTAGTCATAACAAAATATCTTTCAAATAAAAGTTGTAGAACTAGTAAATTAGAGAATTTCTTTCCTATACATTTTTATCGTAGGAGTAGCCGTTATCGAGAAAATCAAACAAAAATTTCTTAATTCGAGTTGAACTGAAAATTTCTTGTATGGTTACTTATTCATTGTTGCTAACATAAACAATCTCACAAACAAACGTTTAATTTCCTGTCGTGTGCATGCAATATTATTAAATAGGAAGGAAATGGATTACTTATGACGAAGAAAAAACTTTAAAATGCTATTTCCCTTACGTACAGGTATATCATTTCTTTCTAATACTCCACTGCACGAAACGCGCCCATTTGTGATACTTTCCTAACTTGTTTTTTTGAGGGCGAGTGCTGTCTCAGCATTCGATTACACCGCGGGACAACGCGACCTTGGGACGATAGGTTGGGGAATGTGTTTACGTACAGCACGTGGCTACGTCATTTCGTACAAAAGAATAGAACTCCCCGACCTTTATACCTAAAAAGATTCTCTTTCAAACCCGCGACCAGTTTAGCTCGTCCCGATGGCACCTTTTTTTTTAACCCGTCTTCTTTTAGTATTCCCTTTCAAACGCGGTTCGCTTACGTTACATTTTGTCTCTTCCCTACACGTTTTTCTCGATCCCTTTAATCTCCCTCCTCTATTCCTTTTTACTATACCACTTCCCTTGTTTTCTGTCTCGTTCGACCACACACTTTCGCACTCTCTTTTAGGTCCCACTGCGTTTCGGCCTTCTTTTTTTAGACAACCCTTTTTTTTAACCACTTTTCCTTTCGTCTTACTCCTCCACCTCCGCGCTCTCTCTCTCTCACTCTATCTCTCTCTTTCCCAATTCCTCCCCTCCCCTTTCTCCTCCTCCTCCCCTTCCCACCCCCTCTCTCCCACTCCTAAAAGGGCCTTACGTCCGCCAACCTTCCTTTCTCTCTTTATCTCACTCCTTCTCCCATCGATTGCGCAATCGAATTTGGGTCGGACTGCAAGAGATGGGAAACGGAGGAAGGAGAGGGGAGGGGAGAGAGAAAGAGAGAGAAGGACGGTGGGATGGGGGAGGAAAGGTTTGGGAGGGGAAAGGAGGGGAAGGAATCGGCGCAGATAGAGAGAGAAGGGCGGAGAAAATACATTTCGCCTCTCTCTTATCCTCTCCCTCTCTCCTATTTTGTCCCACTGCCTCCCTCTCTCTCTCTCCCTTAAAACTCCTTTCCGAATCACTCTCCTTCACTCTCTCGCTCCACATCCCTTCCTCCAATAGCCTTGTTTCCATGCCTTTCTATAGCTCAAGTGAGGTTTTTTGTGCGTTATTTTGGCTCTTTAACGAATTTTATTTAAGGTTTTTTAAAGTGACCGCTTCCGCGTAAATGTACACGAAATCAATTTAAATATGTAGACCCATTCGAGAATGGATGTCTATAAGACGAACCTCGAGAGAAACAAAAATATATTCGGCTTATAGAAAATTCGAGTCACGGAAGAAAAATAACCCGAAAAAGATTTTGTCCTGTAAATTGAATTCTTTTCGAGGTATGGAAAACCCGAGTTATATACGTTCGACTTGTAGAAATTGGGCTGTATTTACATTTATATAAGCGGATAAGAGTATGAATTTGTATTTATATGCACCAGCCTCGTGTCGTATCTGGGTACTTTTAATTGCGGCAATGAAGATAAAGAGGGAGGGAGGGAGGGAAGGGGAGAGTGAGAGAAAACTAGCAGGAAACGGAGGCATGTCCGAGAGCCTCTCTCTCTCTCTCTTTCCTTCCATGGGTGACTCAAAACCCAGCGGAACACGCCAATGCAGGGGAGACCAATGACCAGTGAATGACTGACCCATTCCCTACCTCAGGATGGTGTAACTCTTCGCCTTATAACAATAAGACGTATCATTATGTAATGGCTTTCAAGAGATCCGTTCTAACGTGTCTGAAATGACCGTACCTCTTTAGTTATCAGTAGAGCGACGACGCACGATGTTGCATTTCCATAGCGGTTATCGGAAGAAAGTGAAATCAAAACCTTTTATCGAAAGATAAAAAAGAGAAACTGATTAACGAGAAAATATTTGTTCGTTGGACTCAATGTACTCAAAGAGTGAATAATAATAAAATATTTGAGAGGTTAAAATTGAATGGGTACACCAAAATGAGAAAGTAAAGAGAGAATACTTGTTTTCATTTCTATTATTTTGCCACTATCGCTTCACAAGTTAAATATCCTTTTCTTAAGCTACACAAGTTCCACAGAGTAGCGTCTGAAACAACTGATCAAATCATTACCGTAACGATCGCACCGCAAACGAGTAAAGAACTTTCGCATGTCCTGTTCAACCCCTGAAATTTTCAACTGCCACGAAACATAAACTCGTCGACGAGACGTCATCGTTGGACATATAAAAGTTCGCCGAGCGGTACCGGACGCCGACGCGTTAGCTAATATTCGATAATTTTTTCAAAAATAAATAAATAAAACGATGACCGTACACCCTGCACAACGGTCGTTAAACTTCGTTTCCTTCGGATCCTAAGAGAAAGTATAAAATAAAATCCTTTCACGTCGTTTAAAAGAGGGCGCCTGGTTTAAGCGCACCTAGTGCCCACTGCCACCACCATCCATGCCCGTAACCCAACGATTCGAAAGGGGGTAGAGAGTTAAGTATATGGGGCCCGAGAGCTGAATGCGGGAGAGAGAGAGAGAGAGAAGGGGGAGGAGAGAGGGTGGGAGGGTAGGTGGGTTAATGATTGGGAAGGCGAAAGTGTGCGTGAGAGAGAGAGAGAAAGAGACGGTTAGAAAAAGGGTTTGAAACGAGAGGTTTGGCTATCGGCGGGTGGGTGAGAAGAAAAGTTTTTTTTTTCTGGGAGGGGAGAGGGAAGGGAATAGGCGGGAGAAGGGTAAAAAAACCCCTCTCCCTTAAAGATTGCATCTACGAAAGTGAAGGTGGGAGTGAGGCAGGGTGTGTGTGTGTATTGAGGGGAGAGGGATCTTTGGCAGGTGGGGAGAATGGGAGATGGGAGTGACAAAGGGAAGAAGAGGTGGGGCTTAATCCATTGGGAAAGATTTTTCTCGCTATATTGCAGGGAAAGAGAAAGAGAGAGAGAGGCTTTTAGAGAGCTTTAAAACGTCCTCATTTTGTGCTTCCTAAGGCCTAATCGTGACTATGATACGGTTGTTATAGGTTACATGATGGATGACTCTAAATAACTAGCCGCTCCCTAGCGGGGAGTCGAACTGGTGGCATGCCTGTTGGAAGGAAGCTCAATGGGACCGATTTCGTGACCGAGGGCGTATTGTGTCTGCTCACCGATCGGTGAGAGCCGATACGACGGAAAGAAAAAACCGTATGTTCGATTCCTAGCATTAACAGAGTGTGTTGTGTCATCTTTATGGCACCGTTTGTATGTGATCATCTTGGTTATAGCAGGGGGAATTTATTTGTATCGTAATTTAGGTTTACGCGGAATGAAGAGATTCTAAAAGTGAGTGGTTAAGAAAGGTTTTCCCTTTCTTACGGCGATAAAATGCGGAAGAACTGTTAAATATTACACCTCATGCGGGGATATATATTGTAACTTTACTCGCGGAAAGTAATATATAAACAAAATAATAATAAGTTTATACAGGATTTGTTTATACAAAGAACGATTCTGGAAGGATTTAGGTTTGTATGAAAATTAAGTTAAAAATTATTTTGAGCGGTTCACTTATAAAGCTACGATGCTCAAAGACATTTGATTGATCAAGAAAAGAAATAATAATACAAAAGTAGGAAATGATATAATCTACACTGATAGTTGAGCAACAATCGCTATAGTCTATCGAACAGCGCCTTCGTCTATCGCCTGGAGATATTTGTGACGTAACCAATTCCTAATACAAATTTTATATCTTCTCAATTTATTGGCTGTATTGAACAGGTTGCCATTGTTGGTAAACTTCTTATATTCGCGTCGTGGTTAGATTCCTGATCAGGCCATGGACGCTTCCAATGTCGCTTGAATGATAATCAGTCGCTCAGGGAGTTGACATGGCGCGTCAATAGGCCACAATACAAGGCTTAGGGGTCAAGTGGTTATTATGTTAGCCTCATTCGATGTTTTGCGTGATAAAAAAAAAACACGAGAAACTAATGTAAGAACCCATTTATTCGCGGATTCAGGCCAATTTTATTTTGCGCGGACTTTTTTCCACGCCCTATTTCTAAATAAAAAATCCAACGCGTTTTATCAAGTTAAAAAAAACGAAGACAAATTTAGCTACTTGTTGATATCTGTATCTGTTATGCAGCGTTACAAATTTAAAAACGTGGTAGTGAGTTTTTTTCAGCTCAATTTTCCTATTAGAAAAATGATCAGAGGAGTAATAGAAAACTTTAAAATTCTGTTTAAACATGCCACGTAGTTATTTTACCATTTATAAAAATTTACAATAAGCGTTCTCTTACGAATCTGAGAAGTAAACGGAGGATATTGATAGAGCGATTGGAAGTTGGAGCCTCGATTTTTGAAATCTTCCTCTTGCATTTAAATTTCCTTTTCAAAGTGAAACGTCCTATTTCTATGAAACACACGTAGCAATCTCATTTTAAGGATTAAAACAACACGTTCCCTAGAATCTCAGCGTGGAATATTGCATCGAATGTACGCCGCTTTCTTTTCAATCGAATATATAAAACGTTCGGTTCTTCATCCCGTAAAGGAAAAGCGAAATATTTCGTTAAAAAAATCCTCGGATATGCATTAAAGCACGGAGTCTCTATCAAAGTGATAACGCAAGACGAAGGAAACCATAAAAGGAGCGGGCACAAACACGAGAGGATGGGATATAGAGAGTTAAAAGGGAACGGCGGATTGCGAATGTTCTCTCGTTTCGTCGTTCTCTTTCCGAAGCCGCTTTCCTCCGTACGATGGCGCCAGCGTGACGTAACTCATTCCTTTTTCTTCTCGGACCTTCGTGTTCGTTAATGTTAATGCCGCTCTGAATACCTAGCAAATGGGTAAAACTCTCCAATGTCGGATTACGAGACAATTTATGTCTCGTATTGGCGCAGGGAGCAATGAGTGAGCTAATGCTCTACCAGATTTAACCGGATAGGTTAATACGAAGTAGATTTCCGTTTATCACGAGTCATTTTTTTTTCTTTTGAATACGCAAAAACCGATGAAGCGGAAGAATGGAATCGTTCCGAGATAGTTTTTATCAAAGTTTAGATGAGTGTTGACGATGAGATAAACGTACGATCAGGAGACCGTCTTATTTCCGTAGAATTTGGTTTGGATGAAGTCTCATTCGGAGTTTTAAACTGCATTATCGGATAACATTTCTCCACGCATCGTTGAATTTACGGACACTACGAAATTTTGGGGGGTTAAAAAATAGAATGGGTGCTTTCTGCGGTCTTTCAACGGAATATCGACACGCTCCAATTGTCTTCCGTAGAATCAAATGACAGTCTGAAGATTAATTTTGCACAAAAAAAATCCCCAGATACGCACTTCACCGAGAGAAAGAAAATGTGGAAGAATCGACGAAAGAAAATACATACAATTTCGATCGCTGATTTTTACTTTCTCATACGAAGTATCGAGAAAGTATCGTTTTCGCGAAAAAAATCGACCTCGAGATTTTGACGGAAATATACGTTTTAGGTGTCGCTGAATCCGAAAAAGTGGTTTTCGCAATGCCGT
This sequence comes from Uropetala carovei, assembly GCA_036926305.1. Lineage (NCBI taxonomy): Eukaryota > Metazoa > Arthropoda > Insecta > Odonata > Petaluridae > Uropetala > Uropetala carovei. The sequence goes on from JAXCHB010000353.1 coordinate 414,042, forward strand.
CTGTCTGTCTGTTACTGGTGCTGGAGCCCAGACGGTAGAACGAAAATGAATGAAATCTCGTACTTCGGCATTTTATCATACTGACCAGAGTATACATAGAAATGGTTGACATTGATCAATAATTAAGAGTAGTTTATTCTACGCATTTTTAACAACAATCCGATTTTCTCGAAAACGGCTGTAACGATTTTGATCAAATTTCGCACAGTTACTTAAGTTTACATCTTCAATAATAATGTATAGTTCATATTTCTCAAAAAATAAATATAAGGCTAGTTTATTCTAGGCAACTTTAACAATAATTCCATTTTCTCAGAAACGGCTACAACGATTTTGATCAAATTCCGTACAGTTACTTGAGTATACGTCTTCAATAATACCACGTATTTCATTTTTCCCAATGAATGACTATAAGGCTAGTTTATTCTTCGGCAACTTCAACGAAAATTGGATTTTCTAAAAACAGGCTCATACGATTTTCATTTTCTAAAGATAACTAAAGACGCATTAGTACGTATATGAGAAAGTTTGTACAATGTATGTTGTACCGATTTTTACATATACATTTACTTTAATATTGAATACCCTGCAAGCCGCCAGAAGCGTTTGGCAGGAGGTGTCACAGCACCAAATGAACTCTAACTAATGCCTCTGCTGGCCTGTCTTATCGCGTCTGGGAAAAAAGATCTGTAGTATTTCTCGGTTATAGCGGTTGTTTCGACATATTTTCTCGTACGTTCTGATCTGACATTACGTTCACAAACACCGATGGGTTCAACTATGCCGCGTACGTCTTCAACGAATTCGGAGCTTTTAAACTTTTCAAATAGTTACCTTTTGTACTCAATTCTTCAACTCTTCAACGTCTGCCATTTCTGATCACTCAAGATCTCTGATACACTCGCATCGTACCGATATTCTCCCTTTAGAAATCTAGCCGCTCTACGCTGAACCATTTCGAGCTCCCTAGTTAGGTCCTCCTCGAAAGGGTCCCAGACGCCGCAACAGTATTCCACGACGGGTCGTATTAGGGAAAAGTATGCGATTTCCTTAGAGGAAAGTCCTCGAACCCTGTTTGCCGATGCTATGACGGTTTTGATATGCTCCCTACTAGATATGAAAGTAAATCCCCACTTCTCCAAAAAAAACGTCACTTTCACTTAATTAAGCAATGGAAATAAACGACGAAATGAATTCATGTCAAAAGTTCTCGAATAAATTACTAATTTTCATAATTAGTGACTTCCGTTCCTAAACAAGTGGCCCGCGAGTCTTGAGAGCAATGTATTAAGTTACTTCAAATAGAAGAAACTATCCCTTATTTAAATCATGATTAATAGGCAAAAAGTTACGTGATTTTCGGAAAAAAACGACAAGAAATTTAATTTCGAACTAGACGACTACGGATTAAACTAAAGAATCGAAATAAATTTTATCGGAAGATTATAGGATTTCGTGAAACTTCAGTTCCTGCTTACAATTAGAGAAATCACCCGCTCGTTGGAGATACGACCTGTGTGAGACGGTATCATTTGTTTTTTCATCGCAATTACCATGTTGGGATATGAATTATTTAAGTAATTAAAACACATGAAACGAATCGTGGAAAATTTCATATCATTAGCATATGATATTCATGATATGGTGAGAGTTGCATTTCTTCGGCCAAGAGATATTTAGTTACACAACACTTACTACAGATTGCTTTAAATACTACTGTAGGGATTGCCATTAGTACCTAATCTAGACACAGACATATATGTTTATTTATTGGTTTATATAATTTTTGTAAAAATCTATCGTATAAATATTCTCCACATCCCGTTAAAATGGCACAATTACTGTCAATATAAATATTTCAGAATAATTAATCACGATTACATAAAAACTGAGCGTGTTTTAGCGCGTTTTACTTGCGTTCATTTATATAATTCGGTATTCGTGTGTACTTCGGCGCGCATAGTTATATATAAGCCCTTATTAATGTGTTTGTGCTTTTTGGAGGTCATAAAATACAGCCACATCTTTTATATAAATCTTTTGTCCGTTGTATCTATTCCTCCATCTTTTTATCTCAATCTCTTTCAGACCAAGGAAAGTGGACAGGAGTGGGTGTTATAACGATCTAAGGCGATACAAGTTTCTCTGAAGTTTATCTCAGACACGAAAGCAAAGAGTTTGCTGGGATTCTTACACCATTAAACTCTCATCCGATCTCGCCAGTGTGTCACCATCGCTCGGTTAAAGAGGCGTCTAGGAGATAGCAGAGTAGAAAATAGGGACGTGGAGCGAAAGATAATGGAGTAAGGAAAGAGGGGAAGAGACTTTTTCGCAAGATATAGAAAAATCCAGCCAAATACATCTTCCATTTCAAGTTTTCCTTACTATGCCTTAAACTGAGAAATACGCCGATGGGGTTCCTACGAATTACATCGATAAAAAATTACTTCCAACTGAGGGTATAATTGATAATAATGAGTGCAGCATAGATTCTTAATGATACATAAGAACGATTTAATATATAAAAGAAAGTTGTGAACCCATCTATGATGAATATTAAGATCGATACCCTGCGGCTAAGAAACTGCATTATTTTTCATGGTACTATGTGGCCATTAAAAAGAATTAATGATGGATCGCTCTATAATTCCATCACGCGTTTATTATGCTTGGAGGAGTATTATTTCATTGTCAGATCATAAATATGAAAAAAACGTCATACCATAAAAAGATCTAATTAGATTGCAGATAACAAAAGAAATAACTTGTATCGGTATATATTTTTACAGTTAAAAGACCTTGAAAAAATAAACCAATATGGTGCCTAAAAATCGGTGTATACATACGTATATCAGATTTCCTCTTTTGCGCCAGGTCAAAAAATCTCGCTTTTGGTTATCGGAACAAACTTTCCTTGGTTTTCTTCACTGACCAAACTCGTACCACTTTCTGCACGCCTTCCTAGCAGATTTTTAACGCAGACGTCAACGTCAAAATACGGGTAATTACCTACCGAGAACCCCTAAGGTAATCTCACCCTCTCTTGCATTCTCCCACCAAAAACCCGACCACGATTAAGACGATAGCAAACCCCGGGGGAAAATTATCGTCCGTAGCGACAAATACTATTTCATAAACCTCGTACGGACATGAACGAAAAAGAAAATAATCCCGAACTCTTCTGTCACGCGGGCAGTAGAGAGAGAAAGAGAGGTGCCAAAGAGGCCGTAGTTTTGTCGTTAAGGGAAAGGCGAGGAAGAGGCGGAGTTGGGGGAGGTGTTAGTGAGGTTGAAGGAGGTGGTGGGAGGCAGGAGTGACGTAGTGTGCGTGGGCGGCGAGAAAGGGAGAGAAGGAGGGGAATGGGAAGGGGAAGGAAGGAGTGGGAGGGAGGAGCCGTGATTGGCGCCTCTGGTCGCGTGCGGGTTTACACAATGTTGCCCACGCGAGAGAGAGAGAGAGAGAGAGAGAGAGAGAGAAAGAGTGGAAAGGAAGGGAAAAAATGTGTGGAGAAAGACGGGGAGCCTTTAGAAGAAGATTAATAAACAAGGGCTTTAGCGGTTTAAATGTTTACCGACGCATTTCTTTAAAGAGATAAAAGAGCGACGCGATACCCACACCACGCCCAATCTCGCGCCCTTTTTTTTAACGGGAGTCTTCCTCTTTTATCGCTCTTCAATTAAAGACGATAGAGATATTGACGGGTCTTTTATCTCTTTCTTACTCGTAAGGCTCGATTCCGATCACTTCTTTTTTTTTCGTCTCCTCTCGAAACGGGACTCTCGTCACTTAACAGTTGTATATTTTTGTATTTTTCTGTACTGAATGAATGATAAAAATCCATGGCTGACGCTTTAAAGTAGCGTGGAAGAGGAATTTTATTTTTAATTTTTTCTCCGGGATTTCAAATTTTTCGCTTTAGCCGTTACTCTGGAATAAATTATCATTTCTAAGGTTTGTACCTTTAGCTTACTTGATTCGCGGAATTTTCACCCGATCCACAATGCTACGTATATTTTTGTAAGATGTACAAACTTTTTGCAAGTAAGAAAAAAAATGACAGCGGAAAAAAGCTGACGAAAAGGTATAATTTATTCTCTAAACTTTTAGCAACTTGATGAATCTGCGAAGAAATGGCACCACGAAAGAAAAAATCCGGCAGCAAATATTTCAGCTGCTTTCGTTTTTAAATGCAAATATTTTTATTAATCGATATAACTATCAAAGACGATAATTCATGTCGATACGCGCGATTTCGTGATAAAAATATGTCAAAAATCGATTTTTCGTTTAGTGTTATAGTGATAGTTCGGTAAACGTCAGCGACTCTACTTTCCTTCTCATACGAGGTTTAAAACGCCACGGAGAGTAATTAACGAGTAAAAAACATGCCTCCGTTGTCCATGGACAAACTCCGCCGCCTGACATAATTAACCGGTAGCTAAACCGAAAGGAAAACAAAACGAGCCCCAATTTGGAATGGAGGACACTTTTTTCCGGTGAAGCATGAGTGAGAGGTCCTAATTGCCGAAACGTATATATATATATATATATATATATACTCACACACATACATACATGAATTTACCAGATTAGTCGGTCATTTGAGTGAGTATCCTGGCTGATTGAGAGACCGTTCACGAACGACAGCCCCGGTTTCGTAATCGTCAATCTGACAGCCGTTATCTTGCCTCCTGTTTGCACAGAGGATGCGTAGGTTGAGATAAAACTTTAAATGGCTACTCTTTGTATGGACGTGGTGGAAGGCGTAGATAAAAGCGTCGGACCTAATGAAAAGAAAGGGAGCGATTTGAGGGCGGGAAATAAGATTATTAAAAGACGGAGACATAGAGGAAGTTGACCGAACGACGCGAGAGGTTACTTAATGAAGGAAAACGGTCGAGAGGCATCAATCAAGGTCCAATCGTATACCCGCGAGTAGCATGTTACGTACGAGAAATAGATGTCGTTTTACTACGAAACAACCTTCGAATTAAAAATGGTAGAAACGGCCACGATGAAGAAACAGGTCGTGGCACATGTTTTTTTAAGTTTAATTTTCTTGTTGTTATGTGTTTTAATAAATCTATCGAAATATAGAAACATTAAAATATACGGTTGATCATCGACGTGATTTCTGTAGCTGTTAAAAGGAACAGTAATTGTAAGCCAGGTGTAGTTCAGTTGCAAAGAGATAATTCATTGATCGCTGATTCTAAAAAGAATATTTCGGAAAAGAAAAATCAAACTTTCCATCACACGCTATGGGATTGTCATGACACTTCAGAATCAAAGTAATCTATGACGAAGATTTTTTAAAAACTTTCTCTCAGACGCTTTTAGGCGAAGAATAATGGCGAATACTTAGAAAAGGTTTAGCACGTGAAACCTTGTGATTTTCTAAGAGTCAACCATAAAAAAACAAGTTAGGAAAGTGTACAGCGTATCACAAATGGGCGCGTTTCGTGCAATGGAGTATTAGAAACAAATGATACACCTACCTGTATGTAAGGGAAATAGCGTTTTAAAGTTCTTTTCTTCATCATAAATAATCCATTTTCTTCCTCTTTAAAATATTGTATGAACACGTAAGGATATTAAACGTTTGTTTGTGAGATTGTTTATGAAGAGGTAACCATGCAAGAAATTTTCCAAGTTCAACTCGAATTAAGAAATTTTTGTTTGATTTTATCGATAGCGGCTACTCCTCCGATAAAAATGCATAGGAAAATAAATACTCTAATTTGCCAGTTCTACAAGTTTTATTTGAAAAATATTTTGATATGAGCAATACTTTACGAGATATTACTGAAAGTTTATTTTTGTTATCAGTAAAGTGGTATCACTGATTGGCTTACGTGATTCATTTTTGCAATTTCCTTATTATCTTTGACTGTAAGTTCTTAATATCAAATTTCATGAAAATCCGTTTGGTAGAAGCCGAGAACGAACATGCGGACGGACAGACCGACGACAATAGGCGCTCACGCTGGAAGCGAAACGCGCCTAAAAAGAGTAAATACCTCAATAGGAAAATGTGTACGAAAATGGAAAAAGTTATTAAATAATCACGATTTCAAAATAAATGGCTTCGCGAACGCGTTTATGCTTCTAAAGATCGTGTCGTCTTGTGCAGAAGAGCGGATGAATACATTTATTTTTTAATTGGATCAAATTGCTCCTTAAAAGGATGTTTGGAATGTCCGCTTAAGAGAGAGGGTCGAGAGAGAAGGCAGTCGTGGAACTAACTGCAATCTAAGGACGAGGATAATGAGTCGATAAATCGGGTATGATCGACTGGTGATGGTAGTTTAGGATTGAACGAACGAAGTCAGAAAGAACAATCGAGAAACTTATGGCGTGTACCCAGATAAAATACTTAGGTGTCCACCTACGCATCATAAACGAGTTCGAAAGAACGCAAGTAAGAAATTTAAAAAACACGCTCACCCTGTACTGGAAAAACATACAATCGAATTTATGAGTACATATGTACTTACACCGCACTAGGCAACGCCATACACGCGCGCGCGCACACACACACTTCGAGATGTTACCCCATGACGGAGAGAGAGGGAGGGAGAAAGACAGAGGGAGAGGGGGGGAAGAGGGGCGGAGGGAGGAGAGAGAGAGAGATAGAAAAGTTGATGTGAGATACACAATGAAAATGATGTAAATACAGAACCAGCAACGAAAATCCTGCAGTAATCTCGAATAGTGATGACGAAGCCTTTCTAGCTCACGTACCAAAATTACAAATAAAATGCGAACATTTTCTAAGTTACGTGGTAGAATAAAAATACGTGAAAAAAGCTTTATTTACCAATTAAGTTTATTTTTCCATGTAAATTATAACAAAAATTATCGAACCATATATTCTTTCTATTTCTAGAAGCTACAGGTGATTGGTTTCGTAGTGTCTCTTGCGACTCAATGTCCCGAATTATTTATGGAGAAACGGCAGCTGTTTCAGAATTGCTTCTGATCACGCAATGCAAAAGCAGGTACGGTGTTAACTGAAATCTATCGACGCAAAACTGGGGTGTTTATAATATTAACCATAGTTACCATCACGTCAATAATAGTTCGGGTCAACGTGTCGAACTGGTAAGGTAAGGCCATATTAGAGATAAACAGTTGCTGATTACTTTTCGTTTCACGGAGGCGTATCGCCAAAAAACGGAATTCAAAACGAAAATGAACACGCGTGTTAAAAAGTAGAACAACAAATGAAGGTTAAAAACACATCGTCGTCGTCAAGGAAAAAGCCATTAACAACAATTTTGAGGCAAATTGGGGTTTTTTCATACTTAAGTCAGAATATCGATTTTCTTTCTGGAATAACTTTTTAAGCGCCAATTTTAAGTATTTCTTTTAGAAAATCAATGCAAATAATCACAAAAACAAATGAGCGCTAAACATTTGTAAATAAAAAGTCACAAAGTCTGTTAGTTTATAATGTAGTTAATGACTTTTTCCTTGACAACGACGACATATATCTTGACATATTGCCGTGATAGGAAAAGACGTATGGGCCTCAGTCACACATTTATGTGGAATATAGGATAACCTTCATCGATTGTGCGTTCTGGCGGGTGAATCACCAAAAAAACAACCGATGAGCCAGTCTCTTTCCGGGAAAATTTCAATTAGTTTGCAAGTTCGGGGGAAAGAGAGAAAAACGAGGAGTGAAGAAAGGTAAGATTCCGAGAAATGCAGAGAGGAAAGGCGCGTGATAAAGAGGTCCTAATTAGGGGAAATAAAGAAGGTGGAAAAGGGCGAGGGAACGTGACAAGAAGAGGAGGTGAATGCGAAATGAAATTTTACGCCTGCTTCACGCAAGTGTGAGTCTGGACAGTGAAATGGTGACTGCGGCCGAAAACCATATAAGCAACGTTTATTAGTCTGCAGTTAGGAAAATACGAAAAATGCTGAAGCAAAAAACTGATCATTATTTGTAAAATATTCTTTGAATTAAAGCACATTTCTAGACCAAATAATGGATTCAATATAACTGAAATTAAATCGACACGTTTTGTGGAATGGGACTCTGACAATCGTCGAATTGATGCTCCTAATCGGTTGCCTACCATAATTTTGGAAATAAAATTTGAAACCTCCCTTCCCTGTTTATTTTTTCTATAATAAACAATGACGAGTCGAATATTGACCAATTTGTATCGGGCGGTAGAATTATAAAGAACAGAAAACAACATATATACTGCATAATTTGGCCAATGTGACACAAAACGCCCTCAACGTTGACGAATATGGCAAGCCGATCCCAAAAAGTTCAAAATCGTATCAGAGAAATCGGTACAACATACATTGTACAAACTTTCTCATATACTAATGTTAGTTTAGTTATCTTTAGAAAATGAAAATCGTATCAGCCGGTTTTCAGAAAATCCAATTTTTCTTAAAGTTGCCCAAGAATAAACTAGCCTTATATTCATCTTTTGAGAAATATGAAGTATGTATTATTATTGCAGACGTATACTCAAGTAACTGTACGAAATTTTATCAAAATCGTTGGAGCCGTTTTTGAGAAAATCAAATTATTGGTAAACTTAACTAGAATAAACTAGCCTTATATTCATTTTTTGAGAAATATAAACTATTTGGTATTATTGAAGACGTAAACTCAAGTAACTGTACGAAATTTGATCAAAATCGTTAGAGCCGTTTCTGAGAAAATCAAATTGTTGTTAAAAATGCGTAAATAAACTTCTCTTAATTATTGAGCAATGTCAACCATTTCTTCATAGCTTCTGCTCAGTGTGATAATATGTATGCCTAAGTACGAGATTTCATTCATTTTCGCTCTACCGTTTAGGCCCTAGAGGCAATAACATACAGACGGCATTGCGAAAACCACTTTTTCGGACTCAGCTACACCTAAAACGTATATTTCCGTCAAAATCTCGAGGTCGATTTTTTTCGCGATTACAGTACTTTCTCAATATACTTCGTATGTGAGAAAGTAAAAAAGTACTTACGGGAGCTAATTATATCTATTGAGGAATCTTTTATCGTGACACTACTAAGAAGATCTCCAAGCCAATCAGATCCGTGGAACTTAATTGAGTAATCGTCTGCTGTAAAAGATTCTATTAAAAGAATAAATGTTGAAAGCTGTAACTGAATACGGTGACAATTGAACAAAAATAACGTATAACTTTTATAATTTTGATTAAAAACGAACCTCAGGACCGGAGTTTATTTCCTTAAACTGACATTCGTTCCAGTACAACTACTTGATTCAGTTCGTTTTCAAAAATTTCATAATTTGAAATCTCTCTGGGGAGCTATTAATATTTGTACAGATGTTGGTAATAAATGGAGCATTAGGTTCTCAGTACCTAAAGACGCAAAGCCGTTTACTTCACGCATAAGGGTTTACGCAAGAAAACTATTTCAAACGAACCTCGATCTCTCCTGAGTGTTCTTAAATGAGCGAGAAAACGGAGGAAAAGTAAAAGCAAATAAAAAATGAGAACTTGGGGGAAGGTGGTGTGGGTGCCCCGATAAACAGGGCGAGTGGCGGAAAAGCGATATAGAGCGAGGAAAAAAATACTCAAGGAAGGAAAAGATATGACGACATATCCATATAAAGAGCTCTGTTAACAGGAATAAACGTTGTCTGTTTTTTTAAAGAAAGAGGGATATATAACTCATATCGCTTGTGGGGAAAAATATTTCGAAATTATGGCAGATGTCATTTTAAACAAATTTGTCTACGTGTAAGTACGCCATCAACCTATTAAAATAGAGTTTCTCAAGTTGCGGTACGCGTAAGTGATAAAAAATAATTAAAAACTTCAAATTAATACTTCAAGTATAGTAATGTGACCGATGGTGGCATGTAATTATGTGCTGTTTTAAGATTTATAAGAAACGGCTGAGAACTTCCATATCAAAATATAACTTGCTTTTACTGGTTACTGTTTCCACGTTTCCCAACATACTCAAATTCCTGAATATTACCATTAGTGATGTACCGGGTACTAAAAAATACCGGGGTACCCGGGGAAGCAAAGAAAAATTACCCAGCCGGGTATCTGGGTACCCGGCCGCGTAGGTTGAACCAATTTGGTTCAAGATGTGTGGGCTTGCTTAAATGAAATTTTGTTTGAAAATGAAAGCAAACAAGAAGAATTTCATGCTGAGGATAGTACGTCTTATTCTAAAGAGAGACAATTTGAAAATTTTCTTAAATGTCCTAACATCCCTCATAAAGAAAATCCTTGAACTTGGTGGGCAAAAAATGCAGCTATCTTTCCTGAACTGTCAAAATTGGCCAGACGTTACTTGTCATCACCTCCAAGCAGTGAATGGATGTTTAGCGAGGCGGGAATCATATACGAAGAGCGGAGGGATAAACTCCTTCCGCGGAATGCGGAAAAACTATTGTTTCTTCATCATAATCTCCCATTTTTGAAATTTAATCATTGAAACTTTGACTGCACTTTTATTTCATTCTTTACTTAAGAAGATTTTATAAAGTTTATAAGATTTTACAATCCGCTACCGTTAACCGGTCGTTAAGTAAAATTACGCATATTATGTAAAATGTTATTTCACGCTTCAGTTTAACTTTTGTTAGAATAATCGGTTTTTTAAAAGTTTATTATAATTAAGAATATGGTTTTTCTGAATGTTTCTTGCAGGCTAAAAAGTAAAAGTAAAATAACAAGTTCCATTTAATTTGTTTTTATTGCTATCCTTTTTTGCTCATGAGAGACCCAGTACCCGGCACCGGGTTCCAGTGCCCGGTGTCGGGTCCGGGTACTGAAAATATGGCCGGGTATGCCGGGTACCGGGTAATTGCCGGGTACCCGGTACATCACTAATTAACATTTTTATATTTGTGTACATCTTAGCGAACCCATGATCTTCCAGTTCACATCGTCTCATCCGCCTTCTAAAAATATGAATAAATGAAATGGCCGCATCAAAATTAGGTTGAAGATTTTTACCACAGTATAATATGCAAATGACAGCACTGAATCTAAATTGTACGGAGGGAAAATAAATGAAGGGGGAGACAATTTAGCATTTCTAATTAGTGTCAAGATGTTACAAACTCTTCAAAATATTGGAATAAAGGTATTATCAGCTAAAGAGAGAAAACAACTCTGCACAAATGCTCTAATTAAATTTCTTGGCAACTACAATTAAAGTCGCAGAATTCCATGCAACTTTTGAAAATTCATTGATTCAGAAAAAATAAAAATCTGATTTGGCCAACACATGACTTTCTCCATATTTGGGGTATAGATATATAAATTATTATGAATAGCATTATAAGACAAAATTATTATTTCGTACCGTAAAAGAATACACTCCTCCTTATTGCCGTAAATTAGGTATATTTTGAATATGTTTACAGTATTCACCGCTACATGGTGGTGGCGCTGTATACTGGAAATTACGAAAAAGTTTAATATCTCCGAAATGGATGGTTCTACGAAAATTTGTTTCAAACAAAACTTGGAAGAAATATTATTCTCTACAACTTTGGTCCTCACGAAGATTACCAATAACGACGTTTTTGAGATATTTGACGGAAACCGAAAAAACCGATTATTTATAAATAATTCCTAAAAGATAACTGCTATGGAAAATTGTTTCAAGTGAAAGTTGTAGGAAATTACATTCTCTATAATCTTTGTATAGAATTGTACATAATAATGATGTTTTAACGGAGAAATATCGCAAAAACCGAATCCGACTTCGAATAAACCTCGACTTCCGTTTAACCGTTATTTTCTAAAAACTATTCAGTTCTTTATGCTCATGCTAAAGTGTTATATATGAAGTTTGGTAACGATATGGCAAGTACTGTTTGAGTTAGAGCGCCCACAATCACATACACGCACACAGACATCATTCCGAAAATCAAGTTTAGAATTTTTCTCATTCTCAATCTTTCCATTTGTCTTCAGTACTATGCACTCATGCATATAGGTTAACTTCCACCATTTAACTCTTATTAGTCTAAACGTGTTCTAGGGACCTCAAAACGTATTTCCGTTGAAATCTCGAAGTCGATTGTTTTCGTGATCACAATACTTTCCCCATACTATGTATGGAGAAAGTAAAAATGTAATTATTTTAGTTAAATGGGATTTAGTATAAGTTAAAAATATATTTTATGAATATTTTTGAGTTAAATTAGGATAAATAATAAGTACCTTAAAAAAGCATTCTGGTAGTTGATTGAATATAAATAAGGAAGAGTACAGAGTCATAAAGATCACACTTGAAAATATTGTCGAATTTACAAATGTAATGGCTTACCATCTTCAAAAACACAGTGACGAATGTGAGAGAAAGATATAGTTTCCCAAAAAAAAATCAGATGTCAAGCACACTAAAAAGGTTTGAGATTTTGATTTAGTACTGATAACCATGGTAAATTGGTGTTGCTTTAATGTAATCTTCGAAAAGCACTATCTATAGTACATGTTCGGACCATCAATTTCGCAGTTTTTTCCTGATAGAGGTATACTCACGATTTTTGGTACGAAATTCTGTTTAGCGTAATCAATGTGCGTTGAAATTGGAATTCACTGTTTCGCTTGTATACCTTAGGAGATAAGAACCGAATAAAATATTTTAAGAGCTAAATTAGTCTGCTCACCAATTTAACAGATAATAAAAATGGACCATATTCGGTAAATATAGAGATAAAAACCCTTTCAGCGTGGCTTGTACCGATACGTCGTTGTTGACAGCTGTTTTATTATCAATTACATATTTTTTTGGACTTTCGATACAACGTTTATTATCGACCAATATGTAATTTGACTAAGGCTTTAGAAGGCTCAAACAACTCAGCAGTTCCACACTGAATTTTTTTCTAAAGAGATAAAAATAGTACAATTACTAACAGCGATCGTTTACGTGAAGTAGTAAGGTTTCAGATGGCGTGTGTTGGTTTAGCGGTCCTGTCTATCCAGTTGAGCCATTAAATAAATGTTATCGTGGGGGAAATTTATAATCGCAGAGAAATGTTGCTGAAAAATGTTTAAGAAAACGAATCAAAGAGAGGAAAAATGAAGAAAGTGAAGAATTTAATTATTAAAATAGTGTAGAGAAACTGAAATGTGTGGTTCACACATGTAAGAAAAAATACCCCAGAAAAATACCTTTTCACAGTCAGTTGAAGTTTTATATTCCTCAGCAGGTTAATCCTTCCCAGTTTATGTGTAAATTTAAAAAAATATAACACCAATCAAGATGCAATGGACTTTTTGGAAATTTATCTGTTAGTTACGATGGGTGTTATCGTAAGAACATCGCAACGACGAAAACGATAAAATCTGCCTACCACAAAACATTAGTCCTGCGTATTTATGGTATCTTTAATGGACTAAGAGTGAAGTACTTCCATAAAATTTTGTATTGATAAACCTGATTTACAAATTTACGCCCGCTTTCTGCAAAGAACCGGTGTGCACGACTAGAAAAGAAATTATAACTTAGAAAGAAACATTTTAAACTTCAACGACCAAGCCCATGTTAATAGGCCAAAAGAATGTCGTAGTACTTTTCATATTCTATAAATAATCACATTAAGGCTGCAAAAAACTAATCTTGCAAAGAGAAGAATAAATTACGTATGAGAAGTTTGCCGAATGATATTTGTATATGTCGTACATGTGGAGCAAAAAATTTAGCTAAATAAAACCTAACAGGAAATGCTAGTCTTGTTAATTTACAAATGAAAACGTGTCTTAAAAATAAAACCGTGAAATAAGTTTCGGCGTACTGTTTCACTACATTAAGGACACGAACCTATATACATCTGCGATATATCACCTAAATTGCCCGTTACACGCATTTTATTAAGCTCGGAAGTTATCATTTCGACCATTGGAGAGCAGTAAAAGTAATATTACCTCTTTTGAATGGTGAATTCCCCTTTAAACCCTAATTGGTTTATTGGCTTTTGAAAAATTATTCGAACACACAGATAGTTATTTGCCCACGCATCTAGCTTACGACGATTTGTCTTTACTCAACTGGGATAGGATATAAACAAAAATCCGAGGAATATTTTCCAAAAAACCGACGTCTTCCTACCTTTTTGCTGCGGTTTTCCTCCAACGGTGGAAGACCTTCACTCTTAACATGGTGGCTGATGTTACTCTACGCATAGGCAATAACCGCTGTACCACTAAGTTGTCTTATTCATTCACAAAGACGAATGCGATATTTAGAGTTCAGAGAACTTAAAATAATCTCAAAGGTCTTGCAAGGAGGCAATAACGTCGCACCTAGAATGGACCAAGAAGATTAATGTAACCCTTTGGGATGCTTGGAAACGACTTAAGAAACGGGTATTTAAATGGATTTTGCACAAGAAAAATAGCCAATTTCATAAAAACCACTTTTGTTGCATTAAATCTCTTAAATAGAATTTATATTTCTTCGCCATAAACCACCTCTGTAGAAATACTCAGCAGGATTTAAAACTTTAAATAAAAACAATTTAAAAAGAATTTAGGATCAACTAGCTGTACCCGCGAAATGTTTGCGCGGATTTTTTCAATTAATTTATTAACAATAATATAAATTAATTAATGGTGCAAATAATATACCCATAGAAAATTATTCTATTAAAGACGTCTTTTATTATATTCTTGCATTAATGAAACATCTCCCTCCTCCCTCTCTCCCACTTTCTCTCCCCCTCCCCCTCTCTCTCCCCCTCCCCGTCTCTCTCTCCCTCTCTCCTTTTCCCCTTACCCTCTCTTCATTTAAACTGCTTATAAAACACGTTAATTTAAAGCTCGTAAGCTATATACAGTTTTACAACAATATTACTTCAAGCACAACAATGTCCGTCAAGGTATTTAGCGTTAAAATGGCAAATTTAGTGAAAATTATGTGCATTAAACTTCAAATACGGGCGATTTCGAATCGTAAACGGAAAAAGACCATAAGAATAAGAAACCTTAATAATTTTTCTTTAAAACGATCCAGGTCCGAAGCTCATATGGCAATATTTCAAAATTATATGAGCAAATGAATGAAAGCCTGCACACCGAAAAGTCGAGTTTTGCGTGTTATCTTATGGAAAATATAAATGATTCCTAATATTCGAACCCGGGACTTATGAAAATGAAAATAGTTTTCCACGGACCTCCTAACTAATAGAAACAAAACGCTGTTTACCGCATATCTCTACGACGAACGGTTCTCGAGATACACATCGGGACAGACGGACGGACAGACAGAGACGGATGGACGGACACGTAAAATTAGATAAAGGATTTTTAGAACGCAGTAAAAATGCAAAAACTGAAAGCATAAATTGTAGAACCACGTTAATTATTCAGAAATTTTAATTTGCAACAAATTGTCTTTTAAAAGTTTTCTAGGTTAGCTTGTATCAAAATGTATATGGATAAAGTTAAACATTAATAAGCCACACAACTGTTAGAAGATTGCATGTTACAAATTTAGAATTTCTGAATTCCCGCGCCATGGATATTCAGAAATTCGGGATTTCAAACTGTTGTGCACACACACGTGCTCAATCATTATCACAATTTATTTTTAGCTATAAGAACAAAGCAAATGCGGCATTGCCTACAGAATCCGAAAAGCCGCATTACGATGAATATTTCTCATATAACTATAGGATTCGCAAATGTAGTGTTAATGCGAATTTCCATGGTAATTAAATTTTCTCACTGCTAAAAAAGTTAAAAATTGCCGTTTGTCGGATTCTAAACAAATTTTTGTACTACTTCCAAATCTATTTGAATTTTCTTAGCGATAAAAATAAACTTCTTCCTATTGTCCATACATACGCAAAAGTTTCCAGTTCGTAACAAGATTTTAACCTGTTTTTAAAATTTCCTGCAATCCAATCTGGGATTACTGTATGAGATTTTCGATTTTTTTAGGCGATAGCCTAACGTCACCTACCGCAAAATTTCATTTATTAATTCTAACTGAAGTACACAAACAATGCAGACTAAATCGTTAGTAATAATATAGAAAGACATATTTTCTGCAAGAGTGGCTTGATGATAATAAAACAGGGATATTCTTCTTTTTTTCATAGTTCTAAACTTACTGCAGTACATTAACTACTTTGACGGAACACACCGGTACGGAGCACCGTCCTAATGCACACTTTATTCCATTGAAACCTAAACACCACAAAACGGTAAATTTTCATATATTTTTCTAGGGTGTGACTGAGTCAATAATGTAGACTGAGAGCGTGGAAAAAGTGAATGGCAAAGTTAATCATTTGCACGTGGCGGCCAAACAAGTGACTCCAACCAATCTACCGGCAGTGGACGATAAATTCTCCAATCGATTATCGGTGTTTATTTGGATGATCTTTTTCCTCTCTCGCTTTTTGTCTTAGAACAACATATTATCTTATTTAAGAGTACTCCACTTAAGCTCCATTTATCGTTCATTTCGTCGTTCTGAGCAATTCTCCAGTCAAAGGGTCCTTTTTCCTGATTTTTCATTGCAATTGACGTACTTTTTGGGATCACGTTTCGAACTAAACGTTGTGCTCCTCATTATAAGAGGCGTGGGAACTTGAGCAAACAAAACTGAAATGTAATTCCTTGTGAAGGTTTTTGAGAGCGCAAACAGTCTCTTCCAAATAGTACCAAAATATTTCCCTTGATTTATTTTTTAAGAGCGATTAGTACTAATTTGACGCACTCAGAAGTGTCATCAAGATCAGCTACTACGTTGTAATCTATAGATAGGATCACGACTCCGCCTAAATCCAGATCTATGAGCGATTAGTTGGGTAAAAGAAGTACCTTACGATTATGATCGAATCTATTAAGTTCATACTGATAAGATTGCGCATTTTCTTTGATCAAATGAATGAACGGAGACTATAATAATGCCATTTGATCAACATATACTCTCATTTTGTATTTTACTGTTATATCGGAAAAGATTTGTTAAATGTAGATAAATCGTATCTACTGATTACAGCAGAAAACAAAAATGTTTGAAGAGAAATCGATTAAGGCCGTAATAAAATATTAAAAGCTTTATTTCGGCTTTGAGTAAAAGAAATAAATTTAACGTCAGATTAAGTGTGATTAGAAGAATAAATTTTGTCTTTAATAAATAACAAAGGTATTAGCAATTGCCTGAGTGCAACCTTATCGAGAAAAATCCCATTCCCTTTTACAGCTATTTGAGAGAATTTTAGGCATTAAAAAGGATAATTTGAAGCTAACGATTTCATGTCAAGGGTAAATTTGCTTTGCGAAATACTGTATAATATCTTCCACTAATGAACTGCGTTACATACGGTAATAGTACTCAAATTCCGCGTTGAATAGCTACACAATAGAACCCCTAGGTTCCCCCCGGCTTCCTATTTCCTAGCGAAATTAACAGCGCCGACCGACCTGTAAGGGCTTTTATGTATATATAGAATCCTAAAATGGAATTAAACAATAATATTACTTAACTAAAAATAATTGGGAACTGCATATTTCATGTCCCTCCTAAATCATTCTATGGACATTGTATAACAAAACTTGATTTTATTATGCTGCTAAAATTTTTTGGTTTTATTTTTTGATCCTGATGAAATTAATGATAAATCTCGACATAATATCAAACGCGCTTGAGTTATGATAGAATATAAGAGTACATTTTCTTTGTTTTAGCATAATCATAAACTATTGTCGGAATAAAAGGATCCAATGTCCGATATCTCACACACATAATTTTTAGGAGATTTAAAGTGGAGCTTCTCAGCACCAAAACAGATTTCCGCCACTTCTAAACTTCCATCCACTGTGTACAGTTTGTATCTTTTCCATTTAATAGAGAAATCGTCCGCATGTGAGACCCGAACAGCGAGTAAAATGTTTTCCCTTTCGTAAATGTTCGTTGCGCTCCGCGAGGCGCGGAAAGGGAGAGTCACTTTAATTTCTGGGAAAATTTGAATGGAGACTGGTTGCGTGGATGAGTTTCGAAGAGGGAGAGGATTCGGACAGAGTAGAGAGGGGCGAAGGAGTGGGAGGTGGTGAATGAAAAACAACGGGGCTCTCACTTCTACCGCAACATGCGCCATCTTCCTCCAGCTTTACCAACGAACAGCTCTCGATCCCACCCAATTCCGCACGAGCAGTTTATTTCCACTCCGTCGAAGCATCGCTAATCTATCGTCGAAATAGAGCGCTTTGCGGTAGCCATTGCAACTATTGGAATCAACCAAAAACCTCCCTGGGTACTGTTAGCAACGGTTCTGACATCTTGTGGCCACTTTTTCAACCTAATCAAGAATGTGAGCTATACTTTCCTCATCCGAATTTCACTTTCACTTTTTGTGATAAAACTTTTCCTTTCTCGATGCCCGGCGATTTTGTAATAGTATTTCGATATATTCCTTTCACATCATAACTAGTAAGCCTGACCCCCATTACGCTTAAGCCGATGAAACTAATGAAAATAGTGGACTTATTCTTTTTCGTGAGGCGGTTTATTTGTTTTATGATCACACTTATGAACAAACTACATGAGCTCTTTCTTTTAGTTTTAAACTATAGACATAAACTCAAAAGCAAGATACGGTAAACCATATACAAGAAAAACAGGCAAATTTACAGTATATAAATATATTAATATGAGCTGCCCTTGGTCGGAATGGAAGTGAATATGAAAATGAATAAATCGCCATATACACTAAAACAATTGATTTATTATATTTAATCAATTGTCTTTTTTCTGTATATGGTGGTTCGTCAATTTTCATATTCACAAATTTAGAATAATTATTAATATACTTATGCATATAAATATATCCATATCCCTCATCGAACATAATCGAAAAGTTTTTTAAACACGAATTATATATATATATATACACACATACATACACACATACATATATATATATATATATATATATGATAAACAATCACACAAAAGAAAAGAAAAAATCTGTATAGAATTACGAACAGCAAAGAAAGTCTATATTATTCTATATTATTTTTAAGAAAAAATTGTATAACATACCTATTACTTCTTCATCAACAGAAAAATTGTAATGTATTCTTAGGAAACAGTTTTGACAGGAAATTAAAAGCTTAAAACCTCCACAATTTGGGTTTAATTCATCACAAACCTAATTCGCGCCTACACTAATCAACAATATATCGACTGTCATATCGATTCAACTAAACTGTCTGATGCTGTTTTACTATTAGTTTTAAATTGATTATAACGTTATATTTCTATTCTGTAAGAATATCTTGCATGAAATTATTTCGTTAGAGAAAATAAATATCACTTCTTATTTCTATTCATGATTATATGCAATATAGTCTCCAAACCCCTTTTTAAATATAGTTACTGTTTCAGTTATTCTTAAAACATTTGAGCCTTCAATTGTTAACTTGTAATTTATTTAACAATATATATATTTAGAAAAATAGTCATGCAAGGACATCCGGGATTTATTTATGGAAAATCAACAACTTATAATCTACAGTTTACTAGTAATTATATTCTAAATGACCTTGTCGAATTATCAACAGGATTCTTTGGATAACATCTTAAAAGCATTTGGCAGTGTTGGCCATCTGCTCTTCTTATCTAAATTCAAGATTTTGGGCATTCGCGGCAAATTTATGGATTAGATAAAATGTTACCTAAGCTTAAAATCGCTGTTTCCTCTAGTATTTCCCATTGTTCCCATTTCAGTTTTCTACGATTACCTTAATAATTAACTATTAATTATGCAGATTTTGTATTTCATATTATCAAATTTTCGATTTTTGTTGGAAGGATTAAAATTAATTTATATAATAAACATTCCTGGAGATCCAACGATATTACAGAACTATGTAAGTGAATTTTTTATCTGGTTTATAAATCATGATTTTCTTAAATGTTTCTAAATACAATGTTATTACTTCGCTCCGTGGTAAAAAACTAATTCACTTTAATTATGCTATTCAATCGTCAATATTAATCAGGAGTTTAATCATGTGATTTTGGTGTCTGATTTGCAACCTAACTCATTTAAATGTCATATTGACTATATCATGAACACTGTCATGAAAATTTTAATTTCATTTGTTGAAACAAGCTAATATCGTAATGTGAATTTTTAATAATAATATATCATCATATGAAATGCTGTCCCCCAGTATGGTCTCCCTCAAATACAGTCACCAAATGTTCTATAAAGCAATGTGGAACAAACTTCCTTGACATCTAGCTTGTAGTATGCTCAATCTTCCTATCATTGGTCATTCAAATAATGAAATACTGTCCCGTATAAATCTACAAACACTCCAAATAAAAAGGATTATATTAGACATACTTTTCATATTAAGAATTTTTAATAAAATTGATTGTGCAGAAATAGCTTCAGTTAATGTCTATATTTCCTCTGTTCCTTTCTAAAATTTCAGTATGAATTGCAAACAGATCTCATCCCTCATTAGAATGATTCACCCATAAAATTTCAGTTTTGGAGATTCTTTCCTTGTCCATTTTTGCTGACTTTCTGTTTACAATGAGATACATGCAGGTCATTTCCATCCCTGCTGTTATGGTTATGTATGTAGCATATTTTTTGTAAATAATGACCTTCTTTACAGGGCCTGCGCCAGGGTGAGCCAGAGAGGCAATGGCTTCAGGTGGCATTTTTCACTTTTTTCCCTTTCTTATTATTTTGGGGCGATATACTCTCACCCTCCTCAGGCACCATTTTTGAGTGCACTTGCCCTGCTTCTTGACATATGAAACCATATTATAGATGTATATACAGGGGACAGTTAATATTCGTGGTTTAAAAAAAATAAGCTGACAACGAGCTCTATAAGAGGTGTTATAATTATATTGGGCATATTATCAGCTATGTATTTTGAAAACAGAGGTGATATGGGAGGATGATCCCCATAATAAAATGCCATAGGATACTCGGGAATAGAAAATACCGCAGTACAACATTTAAAAAAATTTAATGTTAACTATGTTTCAGTACTGAAAAGGGATAGAAATTGCATTAAAATCCAATATGAACATTCCACTTAATTAGGGGAGGTAGGTATAGTCCTAAAAATTTGAGCTCCTCGACGTGTGATATTGAGTTTGTATCAAGAGTCAGCCTGAAATCTTTATTTTTAAAGCAAGGAGAAAATTACATGACTTGAGTTTTATCACTATTCATATTCTGCTTATTTGATAAGAAATAGGTAAATGTCAGTGTAATTTTCTACTATTTTACTATAAGCTTATGACAGTGGTTTTAATGTGATACGTCATCGTCAGGTTAAGCTGAGGATGATGTAGCATGCGGAACCCATGGTCATAAGCTTATAATAAAATAGTGGAAAATTACAAAATGTTAAATTTATTTCTGATCACGGAAATATTCCTCAAAGTCATACCTAAAACATAAATTTATTGTTTATTTGTTGAATGCCAAATTGACATTTTCTGTATGTTAACTGGACTACAACCAGCAAGTGAATTGATATAATGGTTACTTAAGAGTACATTAATGTCATTGGCAGGGCTTTGAAACTGGAGCCGGAGTTGCCCGGAGCAATTTTTTTTGCTGGAACCAGAGTTCAAAAATGTTGAAAAATTTTCCCAGCTCAGACTCCCAACTTCTGTTTTTCTTATTCTTCTCAGATTGAGACATTTTCTCCAGTTTTTGTTTAACAAGTTGATTGCCATGAGAGATGAATATTTGACCATCACTGTGCTGTTCCAACAGGGCGACCTGAGTCTTGTATATCTTTACATTTGACAAACAAACTGATAAGGGTAAACTTCAACCATGATGCAAATAGATACCTCTGCAGAGAATATCACCTAACTCTGTTACTGCATGGCATGCAAGATCCACTTCATGAAGAAATTGATTGCAACTGTGAATACAATATAATGGCACGTGACATTACATGGCAATGGGGCACCATCAGAACAGTAATCAATTAAGTTTTCTCTTAGGCACTCCTTGTCAAATCAATTTTTAGTCAACATACTTCTTAAAACATTGTAAATGTTTTCTGCTTTTGTTGATTCTAACTCCACCATTTCAAGAAAAATTAGAGGTGAAAAATCCTCTAACTCACATTAAAAAAAACCATGAGCATATTTGTGTTTGAAAAAACTGAAGCTTCATCTTCTGTGGATGACCTTGAAGACGCAAGCCTCATCTTTTGACACACAGAAAAAAGATGCTTGTCTGGCAGGGTTGCACCTCCTCAAGTGGGTTCTATTTCTAGCGTTTTTTGATGCAGCCAACATGCGTCAGAAAAAAATGCTCGTGTGGCCTTAGCCTTAGACAGATGTTGGGTTTCTAACCGATACTTAATTTGAAATCCAGATTTTCATCTTCTGTCATTCTATGAAAATAACCTTAGAAGTAGGAATAAGTAATAGTTTTAAGTAATTTATTGAGAGTGTTTAATGTTCATGTAGAAAATTTTTTACCATTATAAAAGTTGTTTACAAAAATGTATTTTGATACCCATTGCTTTTTAAAAAATGTTTTTGCAGCTCTAGTTAACAAACGGTTCCCTATGTTTTTAAAAATCTAATAACTGATTCTTGCAAACCGGCCCCAACTCAGCACTGATTGTGACCAAGATAAAATACAAAGTGAAACCTTGGCTCTCATCAATACAGAAAGGAAACACAGTTCAGCTGCTATGAAGAAAATGGTTCAAGATACTTTATATAACTTTGGTGTACAAAAGTCTCAAGTTATCAGTGTCAGTGAGGGTAATGCAGCTAATATGACTCATGCAGTTGCACTTCTGAATAAATATGATGAGAATAAAGATGATTTTTTGAAGAGGAGGAAGAGCCTAATATGGAAGATGTGCTTCTACTTGAGTCTGCAGATCAAGTAGGAAACTCACCAACTTGGGATGCAAATCCTCATCTTGTTCTCCCACAATGGCTTCAGTAGCAGTCATCTGACATTAGACTCGTGCTGTGTTATCCACATATTACAGCTGGCAACTCATGATGGGTTGAAGCAGAACTGCATTGCACATTTCTTGGGAAAAATTCGAGCTGTTGTGAAGAAATTCAGAGTGCCAAGTATGATTTCTCTAGCAAAGAAGCTATACAAAGTTGTTTCAATTTTGGATAATGAAACTTGTTGGGGCTCAACATTTCATATGATTGAGTGACTTCTTGTTTTGCACCCATTCTGTGAGCAAGGTGCAGTAGTAGATCCTGTGTTTTTTCCATCTCTTGAAATACAGAAGAGATTGAGCACCTCAGTGAAATTCTGAGATAGCCAAATGATGTCACCATCAGACTTCAAAGAAGTAATATGACCCCCAGGGAGTTTTGAAAAGAATGGTACAAATTGAAAGATGCATTAGAGAAAAACCAAGGCAAAATTGCAGCAGATATAGAAAATCAATGCAGAAAAGGGAAGAAAAGTTGCTTGAAAATGATATTTTTCTAGCTGAGATATATGCTGATGCTCTGTACTGCATTTTGTTACTCCTGGGCAACTGGTATTTGCAAAAAAGAGTTTGAAAGCTGTTGCACAACTAATTTTGAAACAGGATACAGAAAATACCCTAGAAATGGCTGAAATACCAAGAAAGTACATATACAGAAGCAGAACAACCTAGTTCAAATGCTCGTAGAGTGTGGACGTGTCCCTCGCTTTCACTTTTGCTCTCACTCTCTCAACCCTTGCCATGACCACGAAGGCCAACCTTTAGGCACAAAACAGTGAACTAAAAACCCAAAATAAGGATCTTCGCATAAAAATTGAAGAATTAACCAAAACCATGGCCGGATTTCAAGAACAATTAGAAGAGGCAAAAAACTCAATGGCACATAACATCAGGACACCCTGGTATCTCTCAAAGCCAGTTTTCACAAATTCTGATCCAACATTGCAGAGGATATTAAGTGTCTGATGGATAAAATGGACATCATGGAGTCAAATCAGGTTGCTTTAGAAGATAAAATTGATTTTGTGGAACAACTCAAGGAGAAATTCCTTCCTTCTCCATGGACATCCAGAAAGTGCTCAGGAGGATTCTGTTCGTGTTGTTTGAAATCTTTTTAGTTCAACGCTGAAAGTGCCCATTGATGTGAAGATGTGCTTATAAATTGGTCATTTTCATCAATCTAAACCTAGACCAATTATGATCCAGTTTTTTAATGGTCAAGATAGGGACACTGTGTGGTGAAATAAAAAGAACCTCAAAGGCTCACTGTTTTTACTCACAGAATCACTGATGCCCATGAGACAAAAGCTGCTCCAGGGTGCGAAAGAGCTTGTGGACCCAAGAAATGCTTGGTCTCACAAAGAAAAAATCTTTCTGAAGAAGCTTGACGGTGTAAGTCCCCTTATCTCAAGTGCTCGTGTTTTGAATCTTCTTCGGCAATGTTGGAGTTCACAAATTTGAGGGACTTGGAATTATAAGTTACGGTGTGAGGATTTACTTATTTCATGTTTTCCATGTTCATTTCTGAGTACTTTCTGTGAAGTTGTTTTTGAGCTTATCCCTCTAATTTATTTTACTTTGTTTAATTTTTATTCTTGCCCTTCTTGATTGCTTATGAATTCAATTATAGATTTTTGCTTTGCTGAAATTGTTTCCTGGTGCTGAGGAAGGTGGATAGTGTTGATTTTTATTCATGTCTTGTATTTCACTAACTCTATACTCCAAAGCAACCCTTTTGATGCCTGCTATGATCCTTTACCACTGCAAAATTCCAGGAATCACTATAACTCCCTTTCACTTTTCCCCTTCCCCCACATTCCCAAATGCACTCATCTACTTCTAAGAAATGAATAATTCACTCATACTGCTTGAATATGAGTAATTTATAATATACATGCATAATTAAAAACATTCTTGGATTTGTTACAGTTTGTTGCCTCTTCTTGATTCTACATCATTAAATCAAAGCATAAAATACAGATTACAATATAATAATGAAAGTACATGACTGATAAAGTTCTATATAATGTGACAATCATTACAAGCATTTAGCCATCTCAGACACTTTGGCCACATGTATGCATCACATACAGTCACATATTGAGGATACACCCTTAACTAACTAACCAGAAATATTTTATTATTATCTCATAATCTTCATGTACAATAATTTATAATCGTGTAGAATAATCCTATTCCTACAGAAAGTTTTAAATCATCAAATATTGCACCTTCGTCTGGCAGCCCTTTTCTTATAAACTCAAATACCTAACTGCGGATCCTTAATCTATTGTGGACCAGAGTCGTACTGGAAAATCTGGGGCCCCTGGAACAAATAATGTGCCCCCCATACCTTTGAATATCTTAGACATTTTTCAGGTTGAATTCCATACCATTGCCATTACATTAATAAACAGTGCCCCTTCAACAAATACTACTGATACCCTCGATTCAGGGATCAGGCCATGATGGGGTCTGCTATTCATGGCACACCTTCCCCAACCCACGTTGTGGGGGTTGCAGGGCCCATTGAGACACTACTGTGGAGGAACAACAGCACAAAGTCCTTTTCGAATTACAATTTCTATATCTAAATTATGCGTCCATTCATCCTCAATATTTTAAAATGGAAAAATTGAATGTATGAGCCAACAAAGTGCAGGTCTACCTCGCAATATGCTCCGGATGCATTCCTAAAAACTAGAGCGTATCACAAATCAGTGTATAAAAATAGATGCATTCATAGATGGATAATAATCAAGGGTATTAAAAAAATACATGTACAATGACCCCTCAATTATTTGTGTAAATTAAAACTGATTAAAACAGATGATTAACGAATCAGTTTCTAAAGAAGATTTTGACAAAATATCCGATAAAACAGTGTGTGATTTTGTTAAGAATGAATAACACAATACATGCCGAATTCAAACAAGTTAAAACAATATCTATGGGAAAAAGTTATAGCTTCAATTAACATTAATGTTCATGCAAGCATACGGTCAAATTTGATACATAGATTTACAAAATATCTGGAAAATCTGTACATACGATAGAAACCGTTTCACGTCCAGCTAACAGAAAACTGAAATCTGTGAACTTTTGAGTTTTACTTATTAGGAATATTCCTAGTAATTAAGGCACACTATTTATCTAACAATGTCTGTGGGGATCAAAGAGAGAAAATTTTTCAGAACGTCAATCTTCCAATTAGTCTATTTCTTGGATATCCCTAACACGGATAGTCTGGTATTTACTACAAAAAGAAAATTGTAATAGATGCAACAGTGAGTTATTAAAAGCAGCCATATAAAAGGAGACCCAGTGTGTGTGAATGAAGAACTACAAATCACGCAAAACTGCATATGAGCCAAAACAAGAGACTGAGAGATTTAACAAATAAATGCTCTTATTCAATATGAGCTGATTTATAATACTAACAATTATGAGTCATGGTCAAAATCCAAGTCTTGACAGGGAACAGTGTTGTCTGGGATTTCTCTTGAGTGTTGACTTTGCTTATTTCTACGCTGTCTTTTTAAAGTTTAAAAGTACTTCATGCATAGTATTGAAAAAAAGTTGCTTTTCGTTGTTCGGATATAGTCCCTTTTGAGCGTTTGAGCGGGCAGAGAAACAGGATTTGTAAGAGCATATGGTGTAATCAAGCAAGCGGATTGAGAGGTAGAGTAATAAAGTTTAATGAGTGTAAAACCGAAAAAGGCATATTGTGAGGTATACCTGTATGCTCCCATAGGAACATTTATTACAGAGAGAAAGAGAAGGATAGTTCAAGTACATATGTACAAAATAGTTCAGGGGCTCCTACGGAATGGACTTCTAAAGCATGGGTCATTAAGAGTCCTGCATGGGCCTGGTATGGGCCAATCCTTTGGCCCGGGCCAGGCTTTAAAAGTCACCCGAGTTACACGGGTCCTCCGTAATGTCCCATAGGTTGGGCCTACAATTTCTTCAGCATCGTACATGCTGGGCTGGATCCAAATTTATATGGGCGAGGCCTAAAACATCAGGCCCAATGGCACACTCTCCAGTTATTTTCAACCGCTAACTCTCGACCCTGATTCGGATAGAATATTTTTATTTGTTTATCTTTTGTACATCTGGTTTAGTACATTAGGTACATTAGCACACTATTGTGTTCTTGTCACCTTATTTGTTTAATAATGTGCATGATCTTTTGCTGAAAAAATAAAAAGATAATGTTTCAATATTGCTTAATCCTCAACATTATGAACACAATATCACAAACTGTACATGTTCCGAGAACAAGATTTTTTCTAGTTGATATTTAGGTTAATTATTGTATTATAATATATTTTTATTATTAGGCAGATTTATTATTTAGATTATTATATTCAATATTAAATTAGATAGCATTATGTGAACTTTAATGGGTCCAGTAGTTCCCCTAAATAAAGGTTTTCTGAGACTGGTGCCCGCGAAGCCCATCTAGACGGGGCCCAGGGAAAGTTATGTTCAGCACTGTACAGAAATAATGCTTCTGTACTTAAGGCCTTCTTTTCATATCATTGTAAGCATGCCATCTGCAGTTTCATCACTGATAATTTTGTAAGCCCCTTTTTACTATGAATATTTTAATTGTAATTGAAAATAATTTTATATTTTTTCTTTTAGAAGCATCTAACCAGGTAGAATAAAATAATTGTTTATGTTGCCATATTTCTTGTAATACATTGGCTAATGACTTATTGCCTAAAACATTTGCAACAATTGCTTCACTTTTGGTTCTCCTACAAGTAGTAGCAATTTTTTTATCTGAAAATACTATTTTGTCTAACTTAAATGAACAATCGAATGAGTTGTATGACTATGTTTTACAATACGGTGAACTTTCACATTTCAACTAAAATTGTATAGTTTTCTGCTCAGGACCTGTCTTTACAAAGAATTTACCTAGAGGTACACGTAATTTATTAGATGATGTTTTGTTTTTATGAATACTAGAATCATGTAACTGCCGAATACCCAATGTAGACAACATGAAATGTTGTCAAGTATGAACTGCACTTTGCCTCTAAATTTTTCATCACTTTTGATCAAATAAGTACAAAATTATAGTCTAGTATTGTAAAGACTATGTTAGGAAAAATTATTGTCTGGTGAATGGAAAGCTGTCCATTAGCTTACTTCCTTCTGAAATGATGAAATGATTTTTTTAACATGGCTGTAAAGGTTCTTAGTTCCAAATCACTAAAATTCACATAATGCAATTCAAATTTTCGATAGGTTTTATTTTCACTAATAATTTATGAGACACTCAAAAGGAAAACAGGAGGCTGTGCAAAATGGATGCGGTGTGGTATTCATATGCCTGACCCATTAGCATTTTATTATTTTGGAAAAGTGGCCTTGATTGCCTGCGGTCTCTTGTGGCTATAATCTGGATTAAACATATCAATCTCCTTGTGGGTTAATCTCCGATTATAACTCTGAAATTGAAAAAAGTAAATTTTGAATGTGTATTCTCAAGGTATAAGAATGAGGTGAAATTCGTTTAACCTTATGCTCAGGATCCGATCAAGTGAAAATTAAGTTGCAAAACATTAAAATGGAAAGTAAAATGCATCACACTGATTATTGATTCTCCAAATTGGAGCCCTAAGGAAATCAGCATTTTGTGATTATATTTGCACATACTCTCACGATGTATCTAACATATGCTTGGAAGATTTGCTTTGCCGAAAATTTAATCATAGGTCATTTCATAGATGTAATCCACTAGTTTGAGTGATATCTTTATTATTTCATTGCCTTTGAATGCAAAAGTATCTATGGTTTCAGACGGAGTTCCTAAAAATCACGGGTGGCCTTAGGGGTCTTGGGGCCCCGGACAAGGGAGTCATTACGGGCCCCTAGAATTTAATCCTATGACCTGTAAGCAACTTAGCTAGCCAGCAATTTCTGATTTAAATTTCACTTTACCCTGTCTATGAAACAGATATGAAAGTATCTTATAAAATTCAGAGTAATTACTATATACTACAACTGGTGTGAAGAATATTACAATTCACATATTGTAAGTAACATTACATCAACGCTATTTTCCAAAAGTTACACAAGTCATAAACCACAAAAAGTAAAATTGTTACCTGCTAATGTAATGCTCTCATCAAGACAAAAAGGAGCATTACATGAAGCTATCATAATAGGTTATATATTAATAGCTAGTAAATTGATTTATTGAACTCAATGGTATATCTATTGGAATGTAACTTCTTGAGCATTATATGAAGCAAATTCCTTAATCAGTTTGCTATAATCAAAATCTCTGCCAATTTTATGTTCAATGGAAACCAATGCTAATCAAACTAGATGCTCTTGTGACATAGAAGAGCGTAGCTAATTATTTATTATTATTTTCAACTTTGAAAATTACCTCTCACCAGAAGCAACAATTACAGGTACAGTGAGATTAAAGCCAAGTACTATATATAAATTTGGGCAGGGGTGGTTGGTCTATACAAGCTATGCAAGCACTGTTTGCCTAGTGAAACAACACTGCAACAGACTTTTTTAATTACTTAGAATAACTTTAGTTACTATTATAAAATTGATAGAAATATATTTAGTGTTTTCGTAATTTGAATGAATTTCTACTAACTTGATTGCACTTCGTATTGCTCAGTTGTTATTGAGCGAGTCTCGAGAAGCAGTTTCAGATCTGCTTCTCTGGTGGAAACGAGAGAGCAGGGAAAAGAGGGGAGGGCAAATATGCACCAACCCAATGGAGAAGATGTAAGCAAAATTTGAACTGCTTCTAACTGTCGCAGAAAATTTTGTTTGCTGGTGACATGAAAATACTGCATTGTGCCCATCTTTCGGGGAAATTTGATTTTATATATATTTTAGAGATATCACACATCTGCGACAGTAATGTTACAACTCAAAATTAATGTTTTCAGAAAATCAAGAAATAAACCACCTAGCAACATCAAGTTATTTTCCTATTGAATAGCATAAGTGGCAGCCTAGAAATTTGGTGGTCCCACATAATAACTACAATTCTGCTAGTATGGCACGATGAAACAGCTGTATTAACTTGAAAATCACATTTTTGAGTTGTGCCAGTGTTGTCGCCAGCATGTGATATATTTGCTTAGATGTTTTGCACTCTTCACGTGGTTTACAAAGTGTTTATTTTTGGTGTGCTACATTGGTACTTCCTTTTATTAAACATTTACTTTTAATACTAAAAAGGTGTGTGGATAATGAAAAATGTGTAATAAAAGAATTATTGATGAAATTGTTTTCAAGTTGTGAAGATTTTGCAACTAAAATAGAGCGTACAATAAGTTGAAGCTATAGAAGCAATAGCATGGTTACAATCAGGGTTGTTAAACAAAACCGAACCTAAAAAATAGTTTCGGTTCAGAACGAAACTATATCTTTTCTCTTGCCATTTAGTTTCGGTTCGTAACGAAACTGTATGTTCCGTGATGGGTTTAGTTCTATTCCAGGACAGAATTGTTTAGTCGGAACGAAATATTTTGTTCCAGAACGGTTCCTTTTCTTGAATGGGTTCGGGTTCAAGTTGAGAGTTATTGGGAGACACCTGTTCAGTAGTTTCGTTCCAAGCAAACTGCACCATTATTCTGGTTGTGGGGCGGAGAAGAGAGCGAGATACTCGCATAGAGTAGAAGCCTGCAAATCATACGTGGTGCCTTAGGGGCTTAATTAGGCTTAATTTTATTCTTCTAATGTAAGCTGTTTTAACACATTCAATACCTTCTTGGTTTTTTAGATCCATCCCCAATGGCCAACCGAAATTTCACCATTTTTTAAAATATCCTTTTTCTGGAAAAATTTGCACTAAATACAAACCAACCGATGAGCAAACTGTCAAAAACTAAACTGAGGAGCCGGCTTCTACGAGAAGCCAATATGCAAAACCATCGCTTAACGGTACGGTTATTACGGAGCGGGACTACGTGTCAACGCCGGTCGTCTGCGCGTGGTAGCAACCATCGGCAGTGGCATTGAATGTGTTAATGATATGGCGATTTTTCCTTGAACACTCATTTTCCGTCAGTGAGAAAAACAACTCCGTACAAGGTCGGCGTGCACTACTCACTGCGCAATTTACATCTACCCAGTGGTGATATTAGGAACTAAGATCCCCCTCCTATCCCCAACCTTCCCTCTCGCATTCCCCTCTCACCCTCTCCTCTCGCCGTTAGACGTGAGTAAAAACCATTGAAAACTGGCTGGAACCAAAGCTGGATCGGTGTAGAAGGAGCCGGAATGAAACTTTTTCATGGGCGAACCCGATTCGGAACGGTTCAGTATCGTTCCATCGACATGTCGTTTCGAAGATTTCTATCCACTTTCGTTCCACGACTTTGGTTCCTTTTTTGGTTTGGTTCCTGTGAACCATTCCTTCAACCGGAACCTATTTGGAACCGTTCCTTTTCAGGGGGTTCGGTTTCGTTTAACAACCCTGGTTACAATATTTCGGAAGCGCAATTTAATATATTTCTGTTGATTAAAATTATTGGAAACAGAAAGTGGGAAATAAATTTGGTTTCAAACTAGGTGTACCATTATTTCTTATACCCACAGCATGTTTCCGAATGAGATACATGAAGGACAAGACTCGCAAAGTGACCAATTCATACTATAAAGTAAAACTGCCACTGCTTGCCTTACTCAATGGATCACTGACTGCCTCTGAATTTGGGTAAATATCTTGTATGTTAGACTTATGAATAAATTAAAGAGATGCTAAAGCTGTACCTTTTTCTTGAGGTTGCTTATATTACCTAAAAAAATTTGATTTAAGTCAGCAACTCTGTAGACTCTATGTCTCCCTCAAGGTGTAAAGATACATCTATGCATCCTTTTTCATGGTTATCATCATCCATTTTAGCCAAAGATTTAACATCAAATATGAACCCATACTTGTCCTTAAACTGCACCATTTGTTTAAATCTGTCATCAAGTTGAGCTATTGTTTCATCCACCATAATATTAAAGAATTCAATGCGAAATTTATCTCTCGGGTCAAGTATGGGCTCATCTGATGGTTCATCCAGGAACAGTCTTGTTCTCTTTCTCACATGCTCTTCAAATGCTTCAGCAATTTTTTCCACAAATTCTACTGTGTTTTCAAAACCACGATTTCTATACTCAGTCATGTATTCATGGATGCCTTTCAACAATTCCACTGGAACATCTAGCTGCATGTCTATATTTTGCATGAGCATAATCAGATATATCAAATAAAATGTGTCAGATATAAATGTGGCACCCAAAAATGTGTCAGATATAAATAGGACACCCTATGGTCTGTACCAAACTTAATGATCGCTGGGAGGCGGGGTTAAAATGTGTGGAAAGGGAACCTTGTTGCCGAATCAGTCCACAAACGTGGACCAATTATAGTGCTTCGCAAGTGGACAGAGTCGCTGGATGGATAAGACTTTGTAAGAGTGGGATCAGATACGGGAATTATGAAAATGTTGAAAACTTTAACATTTAAAGCTACATAAAATGAAATTACGAGTATTTACGTTTGGTAATATTATCTTAGTAACTACGAATATATTACTTCCTACGTTATCTTTCATAAGTAGATATAAAATATTTTCCACGTTATAGTGTACCTATTTTATATGATTGTCATTTAAACAATATCGAATATTCTCTGCTTAAATGACAGATAAGAGAAAAGGATGTTATATTTTACATTTTTGAGAATACGTAGAAAAAAAGTTAGCAGGAAGATGAGACTATTTGGTATGCGAATGGCAAATGTCGGAGCAGGTAGTATAATAAACACAAGGAGGGAAGGACGAGGGAAAAGAATGGTGTGGGATTTCTAAGGGACCACATGTATAACCACAACATATGTTCCGTTCTCACAGTTATTTGCTTCTGCTTTCAAGCAGCTGTTAAGTATATAACGGTAGAACTGCGTAGAACCATCTCGTAACATTTCAGCCAGATGAAAATACTGCCATATTTTCCATATCCTATCTCGTATTGCCGAAAATACAGAAATTTTAGCCATAGGTTGTAAAGACGCAGCATTCTAAAAGTTTAGGTCTTATTGAACTATTAATTTAAAAAAACCAAGTAGTACAATATGCATCATGAAAGGGAAGAGGGTGTGGAGTAGGAATAAATACGCAATATTTAATTTCATCTATTTATTTTTATTATTAACAATCAACTCTATATAATTGCAAATAGTTAATAGACCACATCAAGAAGAAGAGAAAAATATTCTTAAAGGTAGCAGTTGGATTACAGAAGAATAACATTTCGAGTATTTTCTTACTTCTGTTGTTACTAATATTATAATATAACAAATACATTACACAAATTAAAGCAAACACATAAGTTAATAATTATCATATTATTAGGAAATCATGATTGGATAAAGGAATAAAAATAACGCTTCTCATTGAGTAGGTACTTTTACTTATTCCAAAGACAATAAACCATTACATATTATATACACTGTGATTCAGAGTAAACGTTTGCATGAATATGGGAATATTAAAGAAATTCAAAGTAGTAAAATTACTTAATATATTTAAAACTGCAAACAAATTGAACATTTTTACAGGGAAAAACCAGTAAGGCAAAAACCCCATTTGCAGAAAAACGGCCGCAAGAAGGGGGATGTGAAAAAACTGCGAAACCTGAGGTAAACTAAGATATAGAGAGCTGCAAAAGAAGCAGTGGTTAGAAAACATAACAATAAACACGATTAAATTGTGCACATAAATAGTAAGATCAACACTAGAATAAAATAACCGGTTTTGTCAGCATATTATTATTGCTGAATTTCATAAAAAGAAGAAAGTAATACAACTGCCTGAAAAACATATGACATTAGATTAATCATAGCCACATCAATGTCACTATTGAAATACAATGATAGGTAGAGAGACAGAGTGAATTAAAAATAGAGTAGCTACATATAAAATTTAGGTTATTCGTAAATAGATGAAGTAAAAATAAGAGAAGCAATTTTAGGATATAAAATAAACAGAAATGGAATTATATACTAAGCATGAACAGTAAGTAATAAAATAAAGTGGAAATGCATAATAATGAGAAAAGTTAAGACAAAAATACCTTTGAAATAATCACTTATCTTCACTTGCCTTAAAGTTATTTAAATCCATCACTTTCATGTACACACAGGCACTAACCTGCCACTATACAAATATATTGCAATTTAAACTTTAATAAGCTAAGTCCTTATAAGAAGAAGAAGCACTTACATGCTTTGAGCATGAAATATAAAAACTATAGCACTAAAAAGGGAAAAGCACTGTGGGATAGAGGGAGAAACACATTCACACTTCAGGGATTTCAAGTAGACACTGACCCTATACAAATAAATTACAATTTACACTTTAATAAGGATAATAGGGAGAACCACATTTGGTAGAAAAGGCACTGAATAAGTAAACCATTATAAGCTGAAGCACACACGATTTGAGTATGAAATGGCCAGACTATCACTAAAAATGGGAGTAAAAGCACTGTGGGATAGATGGATGAACACACACTACAGGGATTTTCAGTAGGCATTGACACATGCAAATAAATGTATGCACATTTGAAGCGTAGGGATTACAGCAAGCCATGGAAGAATTCAAAACTGCACATAAGAGATAACTAAGGCATGTAACAGAATCATATACTTTTCTTGCAGAAAAGAATGAAATTGTTTTTAAATGAGACTTTTCACCATATAAAATTAATTAATATGTCTTAATTAATTGATGAAAGTTTTAGTTATATCATTACAGATTATTTTTATTATTAGCATTGCCTTAACATAACTTATGAATTAATACTTATAATCAAACTTAAGTATGAACATTGGTTGGAATTAACTGGTTCTGCAAAAAAGAGAGGAATAGCATAATGAATTTCAAAACACTCATTTAATAGTGTGGTAATTTAATACTCCAAAATACTTACATTGTGGAAATTAATTAGCAGCTGGAAATTTGGGCAAAGGCACCATGGAGGAACTGATCAACTTGGCATAGACTGAAAATTTAACTTATTAATAAGAAGTCAAGAGGAAATTATAACTCATCATTCACCTTACCTTCTTACCTATTAAAACATTAAGATATATTTAAATCAGGAGACAAATTGTTGACTGATTGACAGTGTTCAATTGAAGCTGTTCAAAAAAAGAGATATTTGTATGAGTAAATGGCAAAACAATACAGCATATTAGTAATTATCTAATTTTACACTTAATTTTTTAAACAAAGAGTAATTATTCAATCAATACCTACCTTCCTTAGTATTTAAACAGAATGAAACAAATATAAATAATTTCTATAATTTTTATTATTTTTATAGTTACCTCTACAAAGGTGAAACTCCTAATTCTTCCAGTTCAACGTTATCTTCGCTAATATTGACATCACTGCTAGTATTCGAATCCGAACTTGAGGTCAATGCTATTATAATTTCTTGAATTCCCTCTTCCAATATTCCTTCTTTAGTCCAAGCCTCCTCGATAACTTTCTTTGTGTGTTCTACTACGGTTTTCCTGAGAATACTTCTCGTTGGTTATTCTTCTGACTGTAGCCGTTCCCAAGTTAAGGGCAGCAGCTGATCTTTTTACAGCCTTCGAAATAGCAAGTAACGATCCACCATTACTTTTCTCCCTCTCTAAGTAATTTCGTACACTTAAAACTAAATTCCGCGCGGAACTCTGAAGAACACGTCTCACAGATTTTCGCTCAGACATCTCTCACGCAATAAACCCTACCGCCTCCACCAAAATCTGCTACGCAACTAGAAAGGGTCCTTGAGCAGAAACCAAAGAGGCGGCAACGCCGGATGCCTCTGATTAGTTGACGAAGGGTACGCCCTCATATTTCGACGCCATCTTAGCGATCATTAAGTTTGGTACGTAGTATAGTTAAAACCCATATTAACCTATTCACCCAATAACACATTTGAAAAATTTAGAGGCTCCTTATAGTGTGGGACCCTCAGGCAATTGCCCAGTTTGCCCTTACCTAAGGCCACCACTGCTAAAAGCAACAAACAATCTGACATGCTTACAAACTACCAAAGAATATTCCTTACCTTTACAACTTTTTTCAATGGCCTATTGTCTTTTCCTTGTGACTCCACCTCTTGTATTAATTCTTTGGCATAATCCATAAACTTTCTATCTCTTTTATCCTGTACCGCTTTTGCAGCTTCAAGGAAATTGCCTAGATCTTCTCTTCCAAGTCTCTTCATCACTGCCTTTGCTTCCTACAACATTGAGAAGTGGTGATTGCAAATAGATGAAAAGCCAGAGGTAAATTCAGTGGTAGACAACATAAATGATAGTGACATATATTCCAAAATAATGTTGCTTTGAAATTGTAGGCAGTAAGAATTGCTTACTGTTTGCTCTTTGAAGTGGGCTCTTAATGCTGCCTGTTTAACTTTGGCATCTTGCTGTCTAATGCTCTCCCTTTTCTTTTCTTCCTCAATTAACTTCAACTGCTGCAGCCTTTCTAAATTTCTCTTCTTCTGTGATTGTAATCTTGCATGAGCTTTATCTTTTTGAAACTGATCATTCACTGACATGAATTGGGCCATTCCTTCCTTTTGCCTCCTCTCATCTAATGCTCTCCTTTCTTCTTCCCTAGAGAGATACAGTGTTACACAAACATTGTTACTTGCAGAGGCAATAAATGAAATCCACAAAAATATATGTCATTCAAACTTTGACACAATCATTGTGCAAAGTTAAATTGTTTGGTCCTCTATGTTTGCCCCTCACCAGATCTACTCTTATGCTTTTCAGCATCATCAACTAAAATAAAAAATCACTTTAATGAATTTAATGTAGAGCAGGGGTTCCCAAACTTTTTATTGAAAGGGCCACATTAGGCTCTATGTACGACAGTGCAGGCCACTTAAGACTTTTCAAATAACTGATTGGGCCGTGTGGAGCAAGTTTCTAGGGGGGGAGGGGGGGGAGGTGGTTATCGAGAAACTTCACCATTACAAATTATTATTTCAAGTAGGAGGGGAAGAGAAAATATGAGGTAAGGCAGGCAGGCCGTAGTTTGGGGGGACCCCTGATGTAGAGCATAAGAATTTTTCAAGACAACATATAATAGTATCCAAAATCT
This sequence comes from Uropetala carovei, assembly GCA_036926305.1. Taxonomy (NCBI): domain Eukaryota; kingdom Metazoa; phylum Arthropoda; class Insecta; order Odonata; family Petaluridae; genus Uropetala; species Uropetala carovei. The sequence continues at coordinate 451,165 of JAXCHB010000353.1, forward strand.
AATTTTAGCCCTAGATGATGCTGCCAAATCGAATATAAGAAGTGGGCGAAAGGCATGGTCAGTGGTAGTGCATGATGTTGCAATAGTGCTGTTCAGTCATTGGCTTACAACATTTTGTGACCATGCCTATCCAAAAAGTCAGAGCTCAAATTGAACTTTGTATATTCATAGGTATGCTTTTATATTAACTTCCCTATTATATTTATTTACTGAATATAATATCCTCCAAATATACCTAGTAATTACAGGTTAGATAGTTACAATAGGAAAAGTAGCTCAAAACAAGAAAAAGAATACAATTAATTACTATAATTCAATTTAAAATTATATGCGAATGTTTCATCCTTCCTGTGCTTTAGCATTAAAATGTGACCATAATTTACTTATAAAACTTTTGCCACATTTGAGATTTGATCCTAGGAACTTTGGTCCACCATCTGACCCCTGTACCAACTCACCTCTCATCAAAACAAAAAGAAGCATTGCTATTTATTTTAGCAAAATAGAAATTTAGCTTTCAAGGTTTTTTCAATTGGTTATGATAGAGTTGAACAGCTAAGTCTAGATTTATACTATTTTAAAGGCAAAGGAGTATATTTACTATGTGATATAAAAGATATTTATAAAAAGTTATAACCATTGCCTATCTTTGGTTTGATTCATGTATACCTTGATCGTTTTACGGTGGCAGTCGACGGCACACGAAAGGGGAAGGGAAAGGATGGGAAGGGGAAGCTTTAAGAGGGGAGGGCTGACATCAGAGCTGTGAAGTATATGAATTTTGGTTCGGACGCGTATAGGTTCGCACATCTATTACCCACGGTTAAACACGGCTTCCCCTATAGACAGTCCCAGCTCGAGAATGGACTCGTCCTACCGTGAAAGTGTCTTCTGCACAGTGCCACCATAAAACGATCAAGGTTTAATATAGCATTTAGCCAATGTTGTAGGGGTTGCAGCAAGCTTCATGGATTTTAACCTACTTTAAAGAAAAAATATAAATTATGAACCCTATTGTTAAATAACAATAGTGAATGGAGGACCCTCCTAAAAAGCATAAAAATTATTTATAAAGGAAAGTACACCTATACAAATACATCCGGTTATGCCACCGATGCACCGGTTATGCCACCTATTCAACTAATGAGATAGAGATTAATTTACTTTTTATTTTAATAACTCAGGATCACTAATAGAGTAAAATCTCGATGCAACATATCTCTATGGAACATGAATTTTTATACTTTACATTGAAAGTACAGTCTTCTGAAAATATCCAAAAGGAATACAACAGCAAGGAAAAAGAAAAGAAAATGAGCATACTTCAACCCTACTTTACTGTTCACAAAATAATCTGAAATTTTCTTTTGTTTCCTCTTTTTTATAATTTGGCACATAACATAATTCTCTTCATTGTCAAATGATATAAAAAAATTACTGGCATTTCATCAGATTTTATGATAAATAATTTGAATTTCTCCAAACACTGATGCATCTAATGATGTCACTAATGGTGTCGCACTTGACTCAACCTCTACCTTGTCTTCAGAGACTAATTATTTTCTCACCTAACCCAATAAAGCTCTCTATTATGGTACTGTCCGTTAATAAAGGTGTTGTTTCCAAATTTTTATCAGCACATGTTAATCTCCTCAAACATGAATGAAGAATGAAATTGAAGTTTTGAGAAGACATTGTTGTAAAGCTCTCCGGAAACATTTAAATCCTATTCATAAGTAGAATCTGCAACTTGCAATGAAAATGTAATGCTCGATTTCTTCAACCGGTTGCTAATTGTCGTCCCATTGACATCCTACCAGTCACTCGTGATCATCTCCACGTCCTGACAATTGTGAAAATACGATAGAGATAATTTGACCATTGGTTCAAATTTTTCAGTTTGGAAAATCCCTTCTTTTGGGAATTTGGTAAAGTTCTGCAGATCTGTTCGTACTAAAGATAAAAGGTGCCTTCAAAATTGATGTATACATCATGACTTAACTGAGCTAGAATTGGTTATGAGTCATTTACAGATGAAAGCATATGTTGAAGCCAGAAAACCTTTTTTCGGGACATCTTAAGTTCATACATAGTATTGAAAAGTGTATTAAGTTGTACATTATTTTTACATATCTATACAGTATTTATATGGGGAAATTGATGGGGCTCCAGAAAAAACATAATTGTGAAGTTCACTGTAACGAGATTTCACTGTATATCCTATTAAATTGCCAATTATTTCTAATTTTTAGTGTTTCCTCTTTGTCTGACATGTAGCGGATAATCGAAAAATCAGAGCTTGCTCAGATGGACGAGAGATGGTGATTCATTTGTTTCTGTTTGTTAGACACCTTTTAACTTTCTTACACTTTGAATTATGCTACATCCTACTGGTATTGAGGGCATGTATGGTGAATGTTAACATTTTTAGTTACATCAAAATTTAGTTGGATATAATGGAAGAACGTGACAATTCATTTCTTGAGACTAAAAAGAAAAAAATTAATTAATTAAAAAAAGATTTAAAAAAAATAACTTATGATATAGACTAAAAAGGAAAAAATAAATTTTGCTTTATTAATTGATTGTGAGTTCTGTTGGTAAGGAGGAACAAAATTTAGAAGTTTCAGTGGAATAAATTCCTTTTTGTTCAACATTGTTGATTTACTAAACTTTATTAAAACTTTTGTAAAAGTTATATGCCACCTTACACATTTAATTATCTTGTGCCATATAACTTTTACAAAAGTTCTTAATAAACTTTAGTAAATCAACAATGTTGAACAAGAAGGAATTTATTCCACTGAAACTGTCCTAAATTTTGCTCTTCCGTACCAACAGAACTCACGATCAATAAATAAATCAAAATAATTTTTTTCCTTTTTAGGGCATAATATAAAAGTTTTTTTTTAAATCTTTTTTTAATTACTTTATTAATTGTAATACCTAGATATATGAATTCTTTTTTGTCTCATTCCATGTTCCTTTGCTTATTAAGCATATGTGATATTTTTTTATGAATCAATATTTCTTTATCGAAACATAGTAGGGTTTCGATATAAGATTTTGTTTTTGTCTTATTCGTTGTCTTCTCTTAATTGAACCATAACTTCAGTCATTCACTTCATGTCTGTAGTAAATAGAAATTGCTTATGTTATTAAGTTTTAATTTTCTTTGTGTTAATAAAGTGTGATTGTATAGTGACTTTTGTCTCACCCTGTATATAACTAGATGCAGGTATTCTTCTTTTACTCTAATTCCTTAATGCTCCTACTCGATTTATTTAGTGTGAGATCAACATGTTTTGTAAAATGCAGTCTATTCTTCATTTATATTCAAATTTTACTGTCAATTTTAAATATAATTGCAATGCAATTTATGACCTATTTTGTGATACATTATATGGTTAACAAAGATTACTTTGGTGTATTATTTATATAATACTACCTATTTTCATTTCCATTAATAGAATCTCAAAAACGAATTAAAGCTTATAACTTTATTTCTTTAGGAAATACATGCTTCAAATAGCACTGTTTCAATTAGTACTCGATTTTCCTGGTACCAATTAGGAGTGTTAATCAGGGAGTGGGTGTACTCAAATACACACTGGTTTAGGGGAATTCCATTAATTATTTTAACCAACTTTATTGCTGAGTAAACTTACTTCAAGTTTTACCAACTCAAAAAAAAAAACAGGAAAATCACCTCGCCTCTAAATCCTTCTTTCCTCTCTCAAATATCCTCTTCTCCACCTCAATTTTCTCCTCAGTAAGCTTCTTCTGCAATATCGAAGCTCCTTTCTGTACCGCTTTCCTTGCTTTTTCTCCAGGAATAAAATGGTCCCTCTCTTTCATTGCTTTCTCGAACTGGTGGATCGCATCTTGGTCGGCCTGAAGAGGACAGACAGACAGAGGAGGTTACCGACTGACAAAGCAGCAAGACATTTGTTATTGCATCTGTAGAATTTTTAATTATGAAGAAAATGAATCAACGATGGGATGAAACGTGTAGCAGTTTACCAGAAATTTGTATCAGAGCTTTCCAAAAACCTTTATTTCTCGGCATAATTCTTCATCATCTCGCACCCTCTCCAGGCGCACCATCTCTTTTTCTGAGCTACAAACAGTCAAATCCCTGACCAGCCGTTCAACCTTTTCTTTCTTCACTCTCTCTTCGGTCCCTTCGTTCATATCTTTATTTATCATGTCCAAGGTTTTTAGGTCGAAAGCCAACTTCTCTAATTTCTCAGCTTCTCTTGCTTCCCGTCGATTCTTTACCCTAAAAAGTCGAGCTAAAGTAATTTTACGCGTTTTGTGCGCTTTTTTTTTGCAACGGTAAGAATATAGTTCAAACCTCGCTTACTGTTCCGCGATTTCCTCCCAGTACTTCTTGTTTCGGCTCGCCTTCTCTTCTGTTTTTCGCTCGAGTTCTTTGCTATACAAATTTGCGTCTTTCGTCATCTTTTCTTCCTCCCTTTCTCTTCGTTCTTGCCTCATATTTTTCAACTCCGCCTTTTTATCTATTTGGGCCCTCTCTTCGTCCAGTACCTGCAAGCGGTCAAGAGAACCCATCGGTTAAGGTCGCATAAATGCATACACATGGTTCCGGTGGCGAAAATACCACCCTTTCAACATCGACATTCCCGTCAAACACGGTTGTTCCGAAGAAAAAAAAACGAACTGAAATAATATATACGTGGAATCGGCGTATCACCTGCGACAACATGTAAGCTCTGTGCAGTTCCATCACCTCTGGCCTATCCCAGAATCTCATAACGTCGGTGTCGGCGAGAATCTTCCTTTCTGTGGCGCGGTTGTCCCAGGCCATCTGTCGATAAAGTTTATCCTTTGCCTCCTCATCTCTCCTTCTCATTTCCTTATCTTCCAACTCAGCCGCTTTCACGATATTCTGAAAATGGCACCGAATATTTCGTTGCTCGATACCAGACATAGCGTGGCGACGCGTCGGTCGAATTGTAGTTATACATGGTGCTTACCTCTCTAGCGTCGGGCCAATCCTTGGAAATCTCTTTGGATCTGGTGAGGTCTTGCAAGCGATGTTCTTCTCTTGCTTTTAACTCAATTTGGGCCCTTTCGGAGCACGGCACGTATTTTCTGAGGTGGTCGAAGTAAGTTCGGTTAATGAAGAGAGCAGGCTCCTCGCTTACCTTTCCGTCTGAATCAATTTTCGTCAATAAACCCTCGTAATAGGATACTCCGTCTTTGTCTCTGTTAAACATTTTGTTTAATTTAGTGGCCATCGCCTTTATTTCCAGCTTCTTGTGAACCAATGTCTCGAGGCATCGATGTTCTGCTTTCACTTTTAGTGGCAGAATATTAATGTTTCCCGAAAGTTATATTTTTCCCAACCTAGGAAAAAATTCGTAATTGGTTCTCGATCCCCGAGCGTTAAGGTGTTCGCAAGGAGGTACGTAGAAATAGTAGAACCTACCAACACACGCGTCCTAAGTACATGTGAATGGAGACAGTTAAAATTCACAACAATATTATTGTTTTGAATTTGCGAGATAGTGTCGTGTACTGTTGCGTCGACGATGTCGTCGTTCATTGCCTCTTACACAAACAGTGACGCGTTTGACGCAGATCTGCGCAGATCGTCCTTCCATCAAAGCTTCCTTAACGTATAAAGAGTCTCGGGCTCCATTTGGGTTTATTATTTATGAACAAATTTTTTGGGAAAGGGATCTCTCCCTTCCTGCAACATTATTCTTTTAGTTTTGGCGAATTCAACGCTTGGACGCTTTTCTCCGATTCATCGGTTTATTACGTAAAAGCGCGGGTACGGCTAAAGTAACCAGATCAATCCGGAGCAAAACCCTTTCAAAGAAACACGTTCACTATCCCACTCCACAAACTTTGTGGAAAGGATAGTAGTTATGTATTTAATTTTTGGAAGGAATAGTAGTTACGTATTTACTTTTTGAAAGAATTGTAGTTATGTATTTTTCAACATTATGTTATGTTCTAATGACCATAACAAAATTGGTACTCTCTCTTTGGGCACTTTGTAACCGGGTGCAGTCGCTTCTCTCCATTATGCAAGTGATTTTGTTGAACATTAATATGTCCTTTTGTATCTCATATATGGATTATAAAAAGGAATTGATCTGTGCCATTAACTCCCTGTTGGTCGTAATGTATTTACTGGATTAATGACATGAAAAACTTTATATTCACTCAGGAGAGAAGAGATTTGCAACCTTGGGGATCCTACTACCTTCAAACCTTTCGCTACTCCTTATGAAAGTAAGGAATGGCAAGTGTCAGAGAAGTCAATAGGAACATATTAATTTTGTTTTGTATCTGTGAGCTACATTGAAAGCATTGTTGTAGCTTTTTAGGCGCGTTTCGCCTGCAGCGTGAGCGCCTATTACCGTCGGTCTGTTCGTCCGTCCGCATGTTCGTCCTGGCTTTTACAGAACGGATTTTCATGAAATTTGATATTAAGAACTTACTATCACAGTTAATAAGAAAATCGCAAAAATAAATCACGTAAGTCAATCAGAGGTACCACGTTACTGGTGACAAAAAATGAACTTTCCATCACATCTCGTAAAGTATTGCACATAACAATATATTTTTCAAATAAAACTTGTAGGGCTAGTAAAGAAGAATATTTATTTCCCTATACATTTTTATTGTAGGAGTATCCGTTATCAAGAAAATCAAACAAGAATGTCTTAATTCTTGCATGGTTAATTTTTCATTGTTGATAACATAAACAATCTCATAAAAATACGTTTAATTTCATTACATGTGCATGCAATATTTTTAAATAGGATTAAAATGGATTATTTATGACGAAGAAAAGATCTATAAAGCGCTATTTTCCGTATGTACAGGCATAGGCGTCCGCAGGGGGGGGGGGAGGGAGGGGGGAGGGGGGGGGGGGCCTTGCCCCCTGGAAATGCTGTCATCTTACGTGCACCCAGTGTCGGATTACTATAATATCCAGAAAATGTTTTCTTTTATTGAAATAGGAAACACAAATAAATATATATGAATTACAATTTTAATTAAAAATTCACTTTTCTGACTTTTGAAGCAGCAAACTTTTTGATTAACAAAGAAAAATCTAATTTTTGCACAAAATCGCTTTCAGTACATTTAGACGAGTCTGGCTCATTGTCCTTCGTTTTTTATGAATGGAAGTTTAGAAAACATTCTCTCGCCATCACACACCAAACATGGCATTGTTAAATAAATTCTAAAGATAATGGCGACATTGGGAAAGCATTTCTCTGATAAAATTCGTTTCATAATATCAATGACTTTCGAAGAATTTTTATCACTTCCTTCTAATTCTCTGACTTCACTCATCACGTGTTTATGGAAATGGATGAGTTTGTGTTCAAACTCTTCTCCTATGTCATTTTCGTATTTTTTAATGAATTTATTTGATGCTTTTCTTTTCACTTCAAGATCTTCATTCTTGTAATCAAAGAGGAAAGAGAACTCATTATGTACTCACTCATATGCAACATGGCGGTTCTTCATCTCTATGATCAGACTGTCGTATATTACTAAAAATGTTTGCATCTTGAACTTCTCTTTAGGTGTGAATATATGCTCGGTTACAGACGTGTCATGTTCATCAACTTGCATTTTACGCCTTGCTTTTCGTTTCCCTTCAGCCCGATAGTACGGCTCATTATCTGATTCCGTATGGATCTTCGCTATCATCTGTTTAGCTTGTTTATCAAAACGATTGAAGTCATTCCGAATAACCATAATAAACTCTATTAAAGAATTCATATGCTCTACAACACTATTTAGTATAAGCCCTTCAGTTTGCAGTAGTAAATCAACATGGTGAATTCGTTCCAAAACGAGTCCAGAATGTACAAAGAAAGACTGTTTCCAGTTCACACAATTTAGCTGAAATATTTATAGCTTCTGCTCGAGTGTCACTATTTTGATCGGCATCAACATGTAAAATGTTGTGTCTCAATTATATCAACATAATTTGTTTTGAGGGCCTTCACGGCGCTATACCTTGCAGACCATCTTGTGCTAGAGAGGGATTTTACTAAAATAGCTTTCTTACATTCTGATTGTGACTTTAAAGTGTCTTTCAGAAGATTCCATCTGTATGTAGAACCTGACATAAATGTATACACCCTTTAAATGATTCCGAAGAATGAAACAGCTTCCATGCAAACACTGGCTGCTGCTTGACAAACAATATTGAGTGAGTGAGCACTGCAGAGTATATATTCAGCTAGGGGATTACATTCCTTAATTTGGATTTTTACTCCTTGATATTTTCCCGACATGTTAGCAGCATTGTCATAGCTCTGAGAGCGACAATTTCTAAGATCGAGGCCACAGTCAGATAAATATTCTGTTATAACACTTGCCAATTCTTTCCCTTTATGGGAAGATATAGGTATAAATTTAAGGAATCTCTCCACAACATGTAAATTGTCAGGATAAACATACTGCAAAATAAAAGTCAGTTGATCTACGTGTTGTAAATCAGGAGTGGAATCAACTATTATGCCAGAGTATTTAGATTTCTTTACCTCATTTAAAATTTGTTCCAAAACGTTATCACCTATCAGGCGAATGAATTCTTCACAAATAGCAGAGGACAGATAGGACACATGACCACGCCCACAGTTCCCATACCATTGTATGTGTGCTGCCAGAAATGTATCATATTTTGCCAATAACTCAAGTATTCCAAAGTAATTTCCATTTTCCACAGAACCGATGATTTCATTCTGCCCTCTTAGTGCTAGTCCTTGTTGACTCAGAAAAATGATATCAATAATTCGTTGTACCAATTTCTGCCAGTACTGACATTCTTGGTTATAAGTTCTGGTGAATGTGGTTTCTATGCATCTTTTCTTGGAACGAACTGACCAGGCATGATAAAACTCAGAATGGCTAACACTAATTTCATGAGATGATAGTCTTGCCGATGCATTCTTCCAGTCGTTGAATCCAGTATTAAACTGGTCGGAACAAGAAAAGAATAATTTACATACTCCACAATATACCATTTTGGTTTTTGGCGAGCAAATTAGTCAATAGCGATGAACTTCTTCTCCATTGATCATTTTCCGGTTTAACATTGATTTAGTAATGCCTCGATGTTTCGAGCCATACAATTGGAAAGTTGATTTCGTGAAGTCATATGATTCAAAATCGATGTTTTGTGGAATGTAACCTTTTTGAACAAGATATTCAGTGAATTCCTCATTGACTCTCTACTCAGCTGGATCATCGCTAAATATTTCCAAATTATCTTGTGCCTCTATATCTTCCTGTACAGCTACAGCATCATCGCATGCTTTATCAGTAGTTGCGACATCTCTCCTATATTGCTCTTGCTCAACATTATCAGTCTCCACTTCTACTGCATCAGGCACTGTGTCCGTTGCTAAAGATGGTCTAGGACAGTGTTTCCCAAACTTACAACATTCGTGTACCACCTTCGGGACTTCAACCTTACTGGCATACCACCTCTTGGTATTGAAATTATTGTTAACCATATCTAATATTTTTTTCAAAAAATTTACAATTCAATGCCTATTTCAAAAATACACATATTGAACAAAAAATAAATAAAAAAGTGCACAGAAGCTTATGTGTTTTATTAATAATGTCAGTTAAATTATGAAATTCAAATTTACATATGTATCTGGACAATGTGAAGAATGGAACTGTTTGTGACCTGACACTAGGACTTGGATATCCAGCTCGATGTTGGTGAGCTTAAGATGAAGATACGGCTCCACGTCAATGAGATGATTTTGTTTTTTGGTTTTAATGCCAACCAGCACCGAGAATCCAGCTCGATGTTGGTGAGCTTAAGATGAAGATACTGCTCCACGTCAATGAGACGATTTTGTTTTTTGGTTTTAATGCCAACCAGCGCCGAGAAGGGCAGAAGATACTTAACTGCTTTGTCCGATAGGGCTGGATACTTGGAACTAACGCTCAACCAACACGATGTCAGTGCCTTCTGCTTAAACACAGTTTTCGGGAAGCCATTTTAGGCAAGCTCCAGAAGCTGTTCTTCTTCTAAATTTGAAAGGTTATTTGGCAATGTTTGGACTCTGACAAGGAAAGGGTTCCTTATCCACCCAAAGCTGCCATCCGGTTCAGGGAAGTACTCACGAAGACCTTTTTTCAAGCTTTCCAAGTGCTCCTTCATAGTTTGCAATGCATCAGCGTCAACTTCTTTAGCTGAGTCAATCATTGGGTCATTATGGGATGGAAAGGAATCAAATGCCATGGTTAAGGCGTTCACTCCACAATGCCAGTTTTGCGATCATCATCATCATTTGTCTTGAAGGATAGACTGAGGCTGTTCAAATGAGCAAAGATATCTGCAAGGTATGCTAATTTACATAGCCATTTCCAGTCATGCATACAATCTCACAGGCTGAAGGTTTCATCCAAAAGACTTGAAGTTCCTCTCGCATCTCAAACAGGCGAGTGAGGACTTTTCCATGCGATAGCCAACGAACTTCAGTGTGAAATAGGAGCTGTGTGTAGTCACTGTCCATCTCTTCGCAAAGCTGAGAAAAAATTCGGGCATTCAATGGCCTGCTCTTCACAAAATTGGTAATTTTAACAGCTTCATCAAATACTTGCTTCGGATCTGCATGCATATCCTGGGTGGTGAGTGCTTCCCTGTGTATACAACAATGAGTCGACTTCGCTTCCTGTGCAACAGCTTGAATACGTGGAACAACTCCTTTCTTTGAACCGATCATGGCTCTGGCGTCATCCTTGCTTATCCCAACACATCGACTCTAATCCAAGTGACTGTCTTTGATGAGGTCATCAATAACTTTCAAAATGTCTTCCTCAGTTGTACGTGTCGGCAAAGGTTGGCAGAACAAAAAATCATCATGGACTTCCCCATTCAGCTTATATCTGACAAACAGCAAGAGATTAGATGAATTCACAATATCGATGGATTCATCGACTTGCAGTGCATAGTAGCGACTCTGTCATACTCGTAACAATAATTGCTGCCTTACGTTTTCGGCCAAATCTGTGATTCTACGATGAACAGTGTTATTTGACAGGGGAACCCTTTCAATCGCTTTGCTTGCTTCATCTCCAACCATTACTTTCGCCATTATTTTAGCCGCAGGTTTTACTAGTGTATCGCCAATCACTTCAGCAGCTCCGGACATTGCTATTAAGTATGATACACTATATGAGGCCTCCAATGCTTTGACATTTTCACCTCCTATAACACTCCGCATTTTTTCTGGGACTTTTGGATGCCCTTATGCCTATATTTGAGGAATTCTAATGGTTTTCCATGAAATTCTTTGTTTGCTATCAACATGGTGCTTTAGGTTGGATGGTTTTATACTATCATTTTTTATTATTGGAGATGACATTATTTTAGCTTTTGTTGTGCAAATAATGTTCTAAATTATAGTAATTTATTTTCCTCCTCGTACCCCTTGGAATCGTTTTGCATACCACTGGTGGTACGCGTACCACAGTTTGGGAATCACTGGTCTAGGAAGTCAGTCTTGTTCAAATTCCAAACCTGTTAGTGGCTTCATTCATGTAGTAGATGCAATCCTCTTCTTGGAATGGATTTTTCATTTCTCTGCACCGCTGAGATAAGATCATATCATTTTGAGATGGATTAAATCTGACAAAATAAATAGAATAAAATAAAAGAATAGTCCAGAGCGATTATAAAATAACTGTGAGCTGACTTTTATTATTAGACTGGTAGGCAGAGTGCCTGCCTTCTAACACAAAGGTCGCGGGTTCGAATCCCGCTTCGGGCATAGGTGTTGTGATATATGTTGTTTTTCTGTATGTTTGTCTTTGTTACTGTTAAAAGCTCTTTGTAAAAGGCCGTATATGTGCTGCTTAAGGGCTATTGAAAAATTTAAAAAAAAAAATTTGATTATTAAACCACTGCGGAAGGGGAGCTTCGCGTAGTCCTTTCTTTGTTCAAATGGACTTTACATATATGGCTTGTAGGCATGCATTCATTTCAATTACAAACAGTTTGAACATTATTATATTATAACTTAGTAAAAATAATAATAATAAAGTTCAAGAAAAAATATAATAAAGCTATCTTGTTAAAAGTTATGCTTTGGACAACCATATTCCTATATAGTAAGATACATACATATGAATTAGTAAATGAACATAGCTACTTACTACTGTATATTAAAAGAATCACAATCTTCCAGAAAAAAAACGAAACTGATTTGCACATTTCGGCACACTCTAACTGCTTGTGATATATCGCTGTGCTTGCAATGCAGTTAATACTGATGGTATGACAATGTTGCAGTATGTGACTGTTAACAGGTACTATGGTCTCTGTGGTATTGATATTCTATCAATCTGTATGTGCGTGTCAATTGAATGACTAGTTGTAAGTAACCCGAGACATCATTCTTTTTTGTAATTTATGAAAAAAATAATACAGTGTGTGTCAGTGTATTTTACTGTATTTTTTCATTCCGTTAACCCTTAAGTAGCCACGTGGCCTTTTGTAAGGTCTTTAAAGACCCCAAAAGAAAATGTTTATATCTATGCCGAGTTGTTGATTTTCGTAACAATTATTTCAGATGAGAAGTCTAATACCTTATATAACAACGTGCATCCATCAGATTTTCCATATTGTTAATGGCAGTTAATTATTTCCAATGTTTACGTTAGCTGCTATTTTCGGGTTTCGCCTTTGCACATTAATACATAATCTTCTATGTAAATTCATAGCGAGTTAACAATTTAATTTTCTGTGAAATATGAATAACTTTTTAATCTTTGACTGAAAATAGAAAAATTTAATTTATATTCATGAAACAATGTTTTACATACACTAAAAAGCAAAAAATATAAAATTCTCATGATAGTATGTTCGATAAAAACAAATAGTTTTCAGCATATAAAAGTTGCCTAGCCTAATGTTTAAAAAATAAACAATATTTCTCTTCCACATAAATTTTTCATGCCCGATACTACGTTTACTTTCTGGAACAAGTGAATTTTATATTTTTTACTTTTTAATGCATGCAAGGGTTGGCTTCATTAGTTTTTTATTTTAATAAAATATTGAACTTGTGCATAAGTACCTATCATTTTTGACGGGAATTTACAATAGTATTACAATAAAGACGAAAAGGATAGATGTATAGTAAAGAGATTCAGAGGTCGTCCTGTTATTTTTGATAAAAAATGTAATTTTTAATGTGAAATAATGCTGCTGCCCAAGTTGGCCTTTTCAAATTTAAGGGAAGTCGAGATAACAGAAGAATTACGAAATTGCGCATCTCGGCGATTTTTATATTCGTCATTTTGATCGGTTATGATATATCGTGGAGATTGTTAGAATTTTAGACGGAGCGTTTGCCTTCTACTTAATTATAAAGTTATCTTGAATAGGTAAGGATAACTTTGAGCTTTATCGGTTGAAATTAATTTCTAATGTATTTAATCGGTATGCTTAAAATTGTGTAATTGCGAGCGATGATCAGTGCGGTATCAGCTGTTTGGTTTTAGTTTTCACTTTACTAGCAAAAACTAAATCTTATTTCCAGTTAACGGCGCGGTGTATTGGTGGTATATGATCGTGTTCGTGTGTTAGAACCACTTTAAAGTTCGTAAAATTTTACCTATGGAGTTCTAAGTACTTGGCCAAAAATAAACATTCAACTCTACGTATATGATAATGGGACCATATCGTTAGCTTTGTGTTAATTAAGAGACGGTGATTCGTGATAGATCCTTTTCTATTTCTGCGTTAAAATTATTCAACTAGACTAAATGCACTTAGGGAAGACAGTAAGGCTGAGACGTGGATGTGGTTGTCGTGTAGTCGAATGGATGAAGGTCGTTCCTCATTCTCATTAGAGGGGCAGTGTTCTGTTTGAATCGTGATCTGATCCAGCACTGCTGAGTTAGGCAATGTAATTACTACTTATATAGTAGATAAATTAACGTAGAATTATTAAATTCAGTCAGTGTATATACCTTTATATAAGAATATACCTTGTTAAGAGAAAATTTCTTCAAAAAAAGCAGTTGTTTCTTTCCATCGTGCATTTGCTTTGAAAACATAGGATAGAATGTATTGTTTTACATCGCTTTAGTGTTTCAATAAAATGGGTCTGAATTCCATATAGTAACTTTGATAAATTTATAATTGTAATCTTTGTTCAGTGAGTTCATAGGTCTAAAATTACTTTTATCCAAGTTAATTGATACGGTGATGCGTTTGTTGGATTATAATTTCTAGTTTTGTGTATTACAGTGATGAGTGGAGTAAGTACATTACATAAATTATAGCATATTGTTATAGGTGGATGCATTCATTGAAGTAATGATGTATTTAGTGGAGTTGATATCAAGATTTTTTTATCACTAAGCTAACATGACATCCTGTGGTGCAAGATTTATGATTTGATTCTGTTGTTGTTTCAGTGGCATGGCTCCAAGTGATTGTTTCCAGGACATCTAACACACAGCTGACACCAGGATCTGCGTGGACCTGTTCTCTTTTGTGCTACCAAGAATGAATAGGGGTGAGTAAAATGAATTTCTGTTACAAAGTAGAATGAATGAGCTTCCCAGTTTATGTTGCATTGATCAGGTTGGTTGTGATAGTCATGTTTGCATCTTGCAAGGTGTCCAGCGACAATCTGATGTACCATATTGTTCTGATGATTCACACATAAGCAGTAGTTTTTCCAAAATGAATTTCTGCATGTACAGGCAGAAGTTGATACTTATAATTAGGAAATTTGCTTAAAGAAAATAATAGAATATTTTATAACTTCAATATGGCTTATAAATTTTGCTGTCTAATTCCATGCAGACAATATGTTCAGTACATAATAATTCAACATATTACTGACTTTTTAAGAAAGATTTATTTTCCAGCTGTCATTTTCAAAACAATTTTATGATCATGCAAATGTGCAACATGAACAGGATATTAGTTTTGTAATAGCAATTGAAAATATGAGAACAAATATAACATTTGTGGGAAAATATCCATTACAACATGTCAGATTTGTTTGAATGTCATGGTATTAAAAATATTTCTGACATCCATTTGAAGTTAATTCTGTTGAAATTAAATATTGAGATTTTTAAACTGCCATTAACAGAACCTCGAGAATCAGGCTACATTCAGTGGTGCACAAATGAGGGAGGGGGGCATGGACACCCCATTGGAAAATTGTGATTTTTCTAAACTGTGGAAACATACATAGTTATTTTAAATTTGGATTCATGGGCACCGTCAGAGAGGAATAATAGACAGTTTGCCCACTTTGTGTTTAACATAAATATATAATTAATAATGCAGTATGCAGATGTAGGTATTATTATACTTGTATACAACTTTTTGCTAGCCAAATATTTCAGACCCTCCTTTAGAGAATCCTGTGTGCCCCACTGGCTACATTTCTGCTTTTAACAGGTTTTCTCCATTGACAGAATAAAATATTTTACATCACCCCTTTCATCTCAGTTGATTTTATTTTAAAATATGAGATTTTCCATGAAAAGAAAAATATTGCAACTATCACTGTTACAATTAATAAGTATGCAATACTTAATATTCGTATACAGACCAATCATAAATTAATTAGCACTTTATAACATTCTGCTAAGATTTAAAAAATGGGAAATCAGCATCCGACTTAACAGCTCAAATTGATATTTTGGATGCAATCTCCAAACCATTCATTAGTGAGCTCAAGAGATGTTATAGAATTTAAAAAAATGTAAAAACGATAACATTTTTTAAAAACTATAAAATACTGTCCAGTTTCAGTTGTTTCATTTTTTTTCATATCTCCTCATGTTATCAAAAGAAGTCCTTTGTTACATGAATCATAGTAGTAATTAGATTTTTAGGTGCGTCAATAGCTAAGGTTATTTTGCACCGTCAAATTCTCTTAGAGAAAATCAACATACATAACAACATCTATGCCCGAAGCGGGATTCGAACCCGCGACCTTTGAGTTAGAAGGCAGGTGCACTGCCTGCCAGTCTAACCCGGCCAGCACATGAATCATTTCACCCTTCATTTCAGCATAATGGTTCAAAGATTTAAGATAATGAAAACTTTTGATATGGTTGGCATGTTCAGAACATCACAATCTTCTTCACCCTATTCATTTTCTGAATTGAAAGCAATATCGTTGTATCGTGCTTACGCTACATGTTTTAAAGCCAATGTTATGTACTTCTGTGAAATAATTCCTGTCAATATTGAAGAAACATTTTGTACATTAAAACTATATCATAAATCTTTTGAGTTGAATTTTCACTTTTTAACATTTTGTATGAAACCATTATATAGTAAACTCCCAGTTATCTGGCACTCATGCAACCGGAATTCTCAAGCAGCCAGCGTCTCCTGCCTCTTGTTTTTATTACATCTAGTTGGGAACGTTACCGATAAAATTGGTGTTTTTGCAATTTTCTGTTTACATCTTATTCGGAATGTAACCGCTGAAATTTGCATTTTCAGCAGTCGCAATACACAATTGTGTATGTTTCTTGAACTTGGTGTTTGTTTTAAATAAAATACTTCACATGTCCTTTTTAAATGCATCCTAAAACTCCAATATGCGTTAAAGGTAATAAAAGGAAACGGGTTGTGCTAACCTTAACCCAGAAACTTGATATAATAGTTTAGAGAAAAGTAGGACCCACAATGTTTTAATGAAAGAGTTCAATCTTGGTTCTTCCACTATTTATGACATTAGTGCATAGAAGTCACAGTTAATGAAATTCATTACATCTTCTGAGACAACTAGAGGAGTGGAATATTGGTGCAATCTTCTTAAGCCGAACCTTGAGCAATTGGATATTGGTATTTATGAATGGTTTTCTAGAAAGTGTTCTGAGGGAGCCCCTATTTCTGGACCAATGTTGATTGAAAAGGCCAAAGATTTTAATGAACAAATGGAGATTAGTGAACCGTGTGCATTTTCAGATGGATGGCTAACACGTTTTAAGATCAGACGTGTAGATGTTTTGGGTGATAAAAATCAGCTGACCAAGAAGCTGCCGGTAAATTTTGCGACTTTTTTGAAACATTAGTTAAGGAATATATAACTATCCAACATGTTTAATTGCATTATTTTAATATTTACTAACTGCACTGTATGTAATGGTGTCATGATTGTGTGCCACTATTTGTTTGTCTTTTGTTTAATATCAATTTGCCTCTAAAGTTTCTGCTAATACATTGTGTTGGGTGTGGATAATTTCTCTCCTTTTCTCGGACGAGGAAGTAATTTTTTTGTCGTAAAATCCTCAAGGTTGGATGAAGTTAATCCTTAACTCACGTTGTTATTAGAACAAAAGATAAGTTAAAAGCGATAGGCATACGAGAAATTCCATAGGATGTAATGCAGTTATTAAATATTAAAATATTGCAATTAAATGTGTTGAATATGTACTTGTATATTTGAGTTTCATTACTTCCTTGAATGTCAAGGAAATATTTAAGAACAATTGTGAGTAGGAGACATAGTCTACAGGTTAGCAATTCCAAGGTGAATGTATAATTTGGCATCTGTTCCTTATTTTGGTATCCAAATGCTTTATTGGAGCCTATCCAATAACACACTCAAGCAATTGCAATACTCACTTAACCAGGAAACCCAGTTCCTTGGGCATTCTGGATAACTGGGAGTTTGCCGTACTCTGATGTGTTTGGTGGAAAAATACTAATTGGACTCATTGCTGAATTCTTGAATGACATTATGGATTATCAGGGGATAGTAATATATTCCAGTTTTCTTTATTCTGTCCTTTTGTTTCATGATATTAAAGATTGCGTATTTCAACACTTAAAATGAGCAGTCACTTCCTCAACATTCCTTTTGTCGTTGTTATAACATTATAATTTTCAAATTTACATTATTATCTTTTAATTCATCGGTCTGGAAAAGAACATTTTCTATTAAATTCCACAATTGAAATGATCAAATTATTATATGTACTTGTTTTATGTGAAGATTTTTGTACTTAGAGGTAATGTCTTCATTTTGAAATTTGAAGATAGATAAGATCAGGGTGATCAGTGTGTTAATCTCCAGAAACTCCAGGTACTTCGGTTATCAGCAAGAACTTACCAACAGAACCTGCTTCTAGGTCTTGGAACAGCTTTTCTATAGGGCCATTTTTAAAGGATTGTAGTTCTCTGATGTTTCACTTTATACACAAGTTTGCTTAAGGGTAGTAACTCTGATTGTCTTAGAGTTGCTAAGAACTTCAAATCATTTATGTAATGGCAGATTTTGTGTTCCTCTATTTACCTTTACGAATTACTGAAGTTACTTCAGTAATTCGTAAACTTAGAATTTATTATTCAGAAATGTGCAATTAGTTTATCAAATCCAAATTAAGGCAAGGCAATTTAAAAATATCGTATAATAATATCAGTAATTATCCAGTCAAGTCAAAATTGCTGGATTCCAATTGAAATTGCTGTATCAAGAATACTTGAACAATATGAGGAACTCAAATTTCATTTTAATATTGCACGTAATTCAAAAATATGTTACACTGCTGAAATATTGTTTTTTAGTTTACATGCTGGCTCTCAAGTCAATATTCATAGAAGTTCAGCAAGTAAAGAAAGCTTTTCAATCTAATAATGCTGACTCCACAATATTATTAAAAGATCTTACATTATTGATTAATTCAGTTGGATGAAAGTTTGTTTTACCGTCGTGCAAACTGGATCCCTTAACTGATAATGTAAAAGATTGTTTTGATTCAAAGCCATATTTGGGATATGGATTTGAAAACAAAGTACTGGAAGTAAAACACACACAAAATAACATCTGCTAAAGAACGTATATTAAGGGAAAGCCACAGGCAATTTTTAATGACATTATTCATCCACCTAAAGCAAAGTCTACCGGAAAATATTAAATCATTGCAAAAATATCATTTTTCAGTTGAAAATATACTTAAAGCTTTTAAGGAAGCAATAACACCACTTTTAGAAGTTAAACATTCCAGCTAATATTGTACAATTAATTACTAAACAGTATAACAAAAACAATTTAGTTCATTGTGTAGAAAAATATGATACTGTAAAGTTTTGGCATGAAGTTAATTCTTTCAAAGATTGCATGGGAGAAAATCCATTTAAAAATATTTCTGAAATAGCATTAATATTTTTATGATCAAATGTTGAAGTGGAGAGAATTTTCAGTCAAGTTAACTTAATCAGAAATAAGTTCAGAAACCGCGAAAAAACGAATGAAGTAATGATTAACACTCCGTAGCATTCGGTTAAGTAAATTAATTATTTGCAGATAAATTAACTGAACAAACTTTGCTCTTTTGTCCACTTGCTCTTTTGTCCACTTGCTCTTTCGTCCACTTGCTATTATGTCCACTTGCTCTTTTGTTCACTTGCTCTTATGTCCACAAGCTCTTATGTCGCTTGCTCTTATGTCCACTTGCTCTTTTGTCTCTCACTCTTTTGTTGCTTGCTCTTCTGGGACTTGCTCTTTTGTTGTACACTCGTGCTGAACATCATGTTATTTTTTTAGAACACGTTGCAAGCAACACCACACTTAAAAGTGGACATATTATAAATGAAGGCAAATCAACATCAATGTTATTAATTATGTTCTTTGAAATGTTAATAGATAAAACAAGTGATCAAATGAAATGACTGGTGTTAGGAAGAACGATTTTAAGCATCTTAGAAGAGCACAGTCAGAGCATGATGGTCCTTGCGAGCTCCAGGTTGGGAACCTCTGCCTTAGTTGGTGGTCAATTAAGTACATATGTGGAAATGATCACATTTATATGTGGAATAAATAAGTTCCATGCCTTTTTGTGTTGAAGCTAGTTACATTACAGTAGGAAAAATTTTAATGCGATGAAAATTTTAAAACATAATATAATACAAATTAATAATGCTTTATTTGGTTAACTATTATATCACAAAGGCTACGTGTTGTTTTAAATTCTCAGTCATTTTACATGAACTAATTTAGTATTACGATATAATTAAATGTTTTTGAAATTCAGATCTTCACACAACCACAAATAGCATATGCAAATTAAAATATCATAATTATACTGTACTTACATAATTGTAGATACATTGGAATAGTTATTCTAAAGTACTGAAATTTCATGATCACCTCCATGAGACACTCTTCCATTAGGTTGACACTATATTACAAGGGTTCATTGAAAAGTATGAAATAAAACAATTTCGATTAACATAAAATGCTTTAAGATTTAGTTACTTGTAAACATTCTTCCGTAAAATGATGCCTTAAGCAACTTTGTTAAATCTTGGATTAATTATTTTATGATGTTACATGAATGACTATATATAGTTTTCTGACACTCAACAGTTTAAATGCCAATGCAGTTCCAAAGGACAAAGCATAAGGAGAGAGTTTGGATGATGCTTTTTCAGAGGAGTAATGTAAATGTTATAAAGTTCTTTGCTCATGTGGGAAGCTAATTCATTTCTACTTGGTATTACTCTAAGGTAATTATTCTGATTCCAGATAGAGAGATAATTTTCATCTCTTAAGGTGTTCTCTCATCATGGTGTTAATTAATTCTTCCTGCTGGTTGAATTGTGATTTGGATTAATTCTTTTATGGTAAATAAAATGAGAAAGATTACTTGGTAAAAGTTCCACAGTATTAAAAAAGAAACGACCAGTTTCAACTAATATCTAGTCATCATCAGGTACAAAAACAAGAAGCAACGCAAATATATATGGAATCGGAGGGGAGTGGGGAGGGATAAGTGTAGAGGGGACCAATGAATGGGAGGACGAGGGGAGACTGAGTCAAGGTATTGGGGAGGGGTGGTTGTTAGGAAGAAACAAAGTAAGCAAGGGAGAGTGGGTGGGGAAATAAGTTCGTTAACGAGGTTGAGTGTGTTATCATTGTGGTGTAAAAGTATTTCCAACTGTTCTAACAGATTTAAACTGGGACCTTCAGTTGCGAAATGAATTACCTCTGGGTTACAGTTGGAAGAATGGTTGTTTTCCAGTAAGTGTGATTTGAATGAACCTTGTAAGAAAGATTTTCTATGTTCGGTGATCCTAACGTGGAAATTTCTCCCTTTTTACCCTATGTAAATGGTGTTACAGTCATTACATGAGAGTTTATAGACACCGCTCCTGAATAAATGGTCAACCTTATCTTTATTGTTAGATAAAGTTTTTCCTAGATTAGTGAGGGTGTAGAAAGCTGTACGTAATTTATCTTTGGGGAAGCAATTCACAATTAGCCAGGAAATATGGTGAATATATGGTAATTTACACCAATGGGGTTTGTTAACAGAAAGCAGAGTATTATAACAACATTCAAGAATTAGTTTCCTCTGTTTTCCATATAGGATTGTTTCGATTAATTTATGTTGAAAACAGTTGGGGTGGCTATTTGTTTAATGACATTTAATTCTTTATTGAATTTACCTGTGAGAGAGAGGTGTGGGTTAACCAATGTATTAGTGGGTGATAAGCTGCGTGTTTGTGCAGAGTGGGGTGGAAGGAAGAAGAGTGAATGGTGTGATCGGTATAAGTCTGCTTCCTGAAAATTGCGAATTGTAAACTGTGTGCACGTCTATGTATAGTTAAATCAAGGAAGTTGAGGGAGTTATTTACTTCAATCTCTTGGGTGAATTTAATGGACGGATGTAAGCTATTGAGGATAGATAAAAATTGGTCCAATTGTCTGAGGGAACCTTTCCAATTACAAAATATATCATCCACATAATGGTACCATAGAACAACATTATTAATGGCATGAAATTTAGAACTAAACAGTTGATTCTAAAGAAGATAAATTAATTTTGAATCATTAAATTCTCAGCAATTACTGTATCTACCTGGACAAGAATAGTGCTTACTTAAATAACAAGTGCTAGTAACATTTCTTTGAATCCATACAATTTTCTCTTTTCATTTTGCATTTTCTTTGACAATATCCAATTTTTATATTCTAGCATCACTTATTTTGAATTTCATGTAAGATCATAAATACTTGTGATGCTGTATACCTATCTCCTTGTTGATCATTTGGTCATGTCTAAATTTTCTGAAGTCCAAATGGCACAAAATGTTTTATTTTCGTAGAACCATCCATTTCAGAGATATTTTGTTATTTCATAATTTCCAGTATACAGTGCCACCACCATGTAGCGGTGAATTCTGTAAACATGTTCAAAGTATAATTTACGGCAATAAGGATGACTGTATTCTTTTACGAGATGAAATAATAGTTTTGCCTTATAATGCTATTCATAATAATTTAAATATCTGTACTCCAAATATGGAGAAAGTTATGTGTTGGCCACATCAGATTTTTGTTATTTGCACACACTGATTTTTTGTGTCAATGTATTCCTTAAAATTAACATACAGTATATATATTTTTACCCAGGTTTTCACAATGGCATTATCAAAACCAGAACCATCAAAGTGTCATCATGACAGCGAAATTGTAATGCATGCTTTCCATAACGACTGGGAAGGGGAATTTCTTCACACAGGAAAAGTTGTCAAAACCTGTGTTTGATTTGTTTGGCTACTGTAGCCATACTGAAAAAGTATAACTTGGAAAGACATTTTAAGCAGACACATGCAAAGTTCAACAAAGATTATCCCGCCGGCTCCTCTCAGAACAGATTACATTCTGAAGAAGAAAAAGATACATCCCTGCAAAACTTTATTCTTAAAAAGAATGAAGAAATGAAAAACATGGCAAATGCTTCGTATCAAATATCAGCCCGGTCCGGATCGCGCGAGTTGTTTGTTACAAACGACTCGAGCAAGCTGGATAACATACTTGCGTACATCTATCTATACATACAACTATATTTCGCAGCGAAATTAATATAACAGTTACTAAAAATGCACAAAATAACTTAAGAATAAAGAAACAAAATTAAAAATATTTTCATACCTTAAATCTTTTTCAGTTGAGCTTACTGGACTTGGTTTATTAATTGAGAAGTTGGAAGATTTTAGTTGGAAGAAGAGGAGCTATTGGGTAGGGAACTGTTTATTGTTGTTATCAAATTACCTGAATTTATCACGTTCTAGAATTTTTTCCTTCTGTTTCACATAAGTGCTAATAGTTGACACATTCCCAATGATCGTACGATTTCAGTATGGCTTTCAGCATGTTTCTGACACTGATCATCTACCCAAAGTTTTAAAAGTTTTTCCATTTTAGGAATCACAACACCGCATCTAGGACTGTTTATTGTTGTTATCAAATTACATGAATTTATCACATCTTCTAGAATTTTCTCCTTCTGTTTCACATAAGTGGTAATAGTTAAAGGACACATTCCCAACGATCGTGCAATTTCAGCTTGGCTTTTACCTTTCTCAATACACTTTAAAATTTCTAATGTCAATTCATAACTATGAATCTTATGCTCTCTTTTATTTGATTCCCTTACATTATCACTATTACATTTCCTTTTAGATGCCATGTCAAGTCATAAATTTATAAATAAATCAATAAAATAAATAAATTTAAATAAAAGATTAACAGAAAAAAGAGTGAAATCAGCACAAATTCAAACAATAGGAGCAAATATAACTACGTCTACACCAAAACTAAACTTCGCGTTTGGTCGGAACCAATAACTACGCGAAGATTATGCCGTGTGTATTATCAATCGGTGGGATCGAAATCTCGAATTAATCGAGACTCGAACAATCGAGATTCGGGAGTCGCCTGTACTTATATTTGTCTGTTGTGTTACTGAAGAATTTGACATACTTCAAGATATTCTCAGTCTCGACCAGCTTTCGACAACCACGACACGTTTAGATATATATGAGACACTAAAAAGATGCATTGAAGATGGTTAGGATGATGGAAGAAAACTCAATTGGAGTAAACTAGAAAGTATTTGCACTGATGGAGCTCCGTCAATGGTTGGAAAAAAGAGCGGTTGTGTTCTTTTGCTGCAACAGTATCTACAAAGTAAGTTATTTACTTACCATTGTATAATTCATCAAGAGACTCTGTGGAAAAGACATGAAATTCAGCCATGTTATTGACCCTGTTGTGCACTGTGTCAATCACATCCGAGCAAGGGCACTCAATCAAAGGGAGTTCAGATGTCTTTATGAAGATGAAATTAATGAACACTCCATTCCTCTGTTCCGTGGCTATCAAAAGGTGAAGTATTGCCCCGGTTTTCAAGTTGAAAAATGAAGTGCTTCAGTACATTACTAAAAATCGGTACAACATACATTGTACAAACTTTATCACATACTAGCAATAGTTTACATGGCGTTGCCCAGGATTCAGAACATTTGTAAAAATGACCCAATTAAAAAAAATTGATGTGGCCAACACATGACTTTATCCATATTTGGGGTATACATATTGACATTATTATGAATAGCATTATAAGTAAAAATTATTATTTTGTATAGTAGAAGAATAGTCATCCTTATTGCTGTAAATTATATGTTGAATATGTTTACAGAATTCACCGCTAGTTGGTGGCACTGTATACGGGAAATTTACGAATAAGTTGCATGTCTCCGAAAGGGATGGTTCTAAGAAAATTTGTTTCAAACAAAACTTGGAAGAAATATTATTCTCTACAACTTTGGTCCTCATGAATATTACCAATGATGACGTTTTTAAGGAGATATTTGACGGAAACCGAAAAAACCTATTATTTATAAATAATTAAATCACGGAAATCAAAAACCACCTAACTCCACTTTTTAGCCAAATAGAGTTAATGGCAGGAAAATTTTCAAATGTATAGAGGTTACCCATTCAAAGCAAGAAACACCTGAGTTCGGGCCAAGCCATTCCCATGTAAGGCTTTGAATGTATCGTGGAAGTCAGAAACCTACTTATTCCATGGAGTCATGATTTTGCTTTTTCTCAATTTTCTGCTCATAGATGTCATCACATTTAGTAAGCAGGAAACAGCAATCCTGGCCGAATGCAGCAGGTCTGAAGAGAGTGGTGATTCTGATGTTGAAATAAGAGGGAAAAAGCGAAGACAGGAATGGGAATGGAAGAGGAACAAGATAAAGAGGCTGAAAGCAGAAGGTCAAGCACACACAAGCTGGAGTGGGAAGAATGTTGAAGCTAGAACAGTTGGGCGTGATTGCAGGTACTATATAACTTCAGAAATTTCGTGTTGTGTTTTTATGCTTAATACAGGCAGTCCTTGACTTTCGTACATTTGACTTTCATACAATTTGCTCTTTCGTACATTGTAAATTCTCGCCCCTAAACCGCCTTTTGTATGCCGATCAAAGCCAAATTCAGACTTTCGTTCGTCAGCTGATGATCAAACATTTTGAGCTATCGCATAATGGCGCTGTCTGTCGGGCAAGCCAACACTTTTATTAAATTAAGTATGCTACGTAATAATATACGTAATGTAAGATGTGTGTAATGTTTTTTAATATTGTACTGAAATTTGACAAGATTAATACCACTGTAAAGTCGGTTAATAATCAATAAATTATTATTTTTATTCAGTCTCGGCAGCATTACCGTCTTTGTTTGTACGTACAGCAGTGTTTCTTTGTTTGTGCATTTTACACGTATTATTTTATAAACATGAGTGATAAACGGAAAACTGAAAGTGCTAATACAAGTAGAAAGAAACGTAGGGCTCATAAAGTGAACACGATTGGGACAAAGATGGAAATAATTAGGCGTGCCGAAAGCGGCGAATCTTTAGCTTCAATCGGACGCTCATTGGACTTAAGCCGGTCGAGTGTGTGTTCAGTTGTGAAGGAGAAGAACAAATATAATACTACAATACGTATTGTGGCATTCTGAATAAACGCCACATTTTTTTTAAAGAGCAAGGAATAGATCTACACACACTTCGATGACATTGGCGATATCCCGTTAGCAGACAGTGAAACAATTTGAGACATAATGATTGTGCAGTAGCTTGGCTTTCTCATGAATGACAATTGAACTCAGTGGGACTTTCTTGATCGCTTCTTCACTTTTCATAATTGATCTTATTGTGGACTCGTTCACACCAAGTAATTTACCAACTGATCAGGCAAATTCATTATGCGCAAGCCTATGTAAAACTTCAATTTTCTTCTCCAAACTTGTCACTTTTTTTGCTTTTTTTACTGACTTTTCTTTCATTTCAATCATCATTCTCTTTGGGGCCAAGTTTAGGCATTATTACAAAAACCTATGAAAATAGCAAATGCTTGAATGAAAAAAGAGGGATTTCGTATGTGCACTTCAGGCGGTCCTCGACTTTCTTTTGTTCGATATTCGTACAACTCGCACATTAATAATAATATTTATTTACAGCCGGTAATCACATTGTAATCACAAATCACAGAATAAGTTTCATTAATCACAAAGTAATTTCTTATCTAACTCATAGTCTGTAAAATGGTATTGGGGTTCAGCAACAGCTGGTCTTCCACCTCTGCCAGAAAAGACACTGCCATAAACAAAGATTATTTCACCAAAAATGGATGCTTGATGCCTGACAATTTCTGAAATAATGTCTTCCAACTTCACTTCAAGCCAGGCCAGTGGTTCAGTGATTTCTGATGGAACAATCTCTTCGGTTCAAGTGTTCAAGTGGTATTGCTGAAATGAAAAAATGTAGGTTAATGTAATTTCTCAATAATCAGTGTTATAAGAAGTTAAATTCTCCTAAATTTGAGGATATTTTCATTTCATGAGCAGTGGTAATTAGCCTTGTCTCCAGTCCGATTGGAAGTTGGTAAAGAAATAGATTATTAGTTTGTTAGATAGGAAGAATAACAACAAAAATAGAAAATATTTTGAGGCTGAGGATGATGATGAGAATAATTAATAAAGGAAGCTTTGTAAAATTACAAAGAGAAAGAATGCGACTCATTAAAACATCACAAAGTAAAGCAAAAAGTTAAAGATGCTAGGGAAAAGGGTTAAAAAGATGTGACATGGTATAAGGACAAAGAAATCACAGGAATACAGTAAGACCTCTTTATAACGAATTTGAAGGAACCCAATTTTTGGTGCTTTGCTGTAAGGAGGTTGTTTGTATGGAGGTTTTTTTAAATTAGTCATATATGCAAATTAGCGTATTATTGTTGGTTATAATTTATTGCAACACTAAAATTTTAGTTAAAGAATGTTTCCAAAAAGTTCACTTTATGATAAAAACAATGTATTATTTTTTCATTCGTGTAACATTGATCAATTTTCGTAGTAAAAACAATCTATATGATGTGGCAATTTATGATGTAGGGCAGGGATGGCAAATGATTTTTGCGTCGCATGCCAAGAAAGTAATTTTAATCAAGGGAATTTTAGTTAGCGTGCCACTAGTTTACTCCTTCTCTAAGGAACTTCATATTTTATATAGAAAATAGCAAGATTACGTGTGGCAAGTAAAATCGTAAGTGTGCCATTTCTGGCACATGTGCCACACATTTACCATCCTTGATTTAGGGCATCTGGGCTACTGAGCTATATCTATATTATTGATGGAAGTGTGGATTACTTTATAATAAATTTACTTTTTCAGCATTCAAAATATTTAAATGGCAAACATGGCTGTTTTTAACACTATGTACATTATAGATGATAGTAAATTAATAATTAGTCAAGTAAAACTAAATGAAAATATAGCACAAAAAATATAAATGAAAAAATATTTTTTATTTTTTTTGTATACAAGGTACGTATTTAGTTGGTCTTCAACATTTACCACAAAGAGCCACTAACAATAAATTATCTATAGAAAATTTATTTATGAACAATTTAGGAAAGTGTACAATGTATCACAAATGGGCTCATTTCATGCAATGGAGTGTTAGAAAGAAATGATATACCTGTACGTAAGGGAAAGACCGTTTTAAAGTTCTTTTCTTTGACACAAATAATCCATTATCTTCCTATTTAACAATATTTCATGCACACCTAAGTAAATGAAACGTTTGTTTGAGAGATTGTTTATGATCACAACAATGAAGAAGTAACTATGCAATTCAACTCGAATTGAGACATTTATGTTTGATTTTCTCGATAACGGCCACTCCAACGATAAAAATTTATAGGGAAGGAAATACTCTAATTTACTAGTTCTATAACTTTTATTTGAAATATATTTTGATATGAGCAATACTTTACGAGATATGACGAAAATTTAATTTTTTGCCAGCAGTAAAGTGGTACCTCGGATTGACGTGCATGGTTAATTTTTGCGAGTTTCTTATACTTATTTGATTGTGAGTCCTTAATATCGAATTTCATGAAAATCCGTTCTGTAGAAGCCGGGAACGAACGTGTGGACGGATGGACAGACCGACGATAATAGGCGCTCACGCTGGAAACGAAATGCGCCTAAAAAGAATTTATATTTTATTACGTGCTTTTAAGAAATTTTCGTACTTAATTATACATACAGGCAGACCTCGTCTTTCGTGGGGGTTACATTCCTGAAAACACAGTGAAAGAGAAGTAATTAAGGCAATGGGAAATACAGGGTTTGGTTCCCATCCCAGCAAGAACGGATCATTTGTCCTCTGTATTGGTGAGCGCAGAAAAATAGAGAAAGAGAGGGAAAAATGAATTTCAATGAAAGAGTGACTTAAACAAGATAAAAGAACAGGAAAAAAGTGTCAGAAAATAAAATCTTATTTAAGTTCCGTAGTAGAAGCGAGAGAAATGAACGGATGTTCCTATAGAATTATTCAGTATAGTCAACATATAAATATTCATAGCAAAAGAAATCTTTGCCAAACAACTTTTATATGCGCATGAATAGGTATTGATACTTTCTGAAACATTCGGTTATGTGGATTTTATATTAATTTTTTTACGTTTGAGTGCAGTTGAAAGTTGGTTTTGTTAATTTTTAAGTTATTTTGACGCAATGCGTAATCCACGCTTACCCGACTTATTTGACGGACAATTACACTAGTCTATATTACGATATAATCGGCATAGGATTCTTGTTTTCCTGTCTGTTCACATATGAAGCCACACACTAGACACGATTTAAGATAAATTCCGAATAGGTACGAGTTTGAAATTTGTCAGGAATGCACGAATGACGCATTAAAATGCAATGGAGGAAAAAAAATCTCGAGATAAGACCCGGGTTGGACTCAGGAGATGATTTCCCATAAGACAACACATAAAATGCGATATTTCGACTTGCAGGTCTTCACTCTTTTTGCAAATTAAATTTAGAAAAGATTGAGCTACAATCAGCGTACGTGGACTATTTTAAAGATGAACGAATGTACCAGGTTTCTTATTCTTATCGTCGATTTTTGCCTTCCGTTCGAAATTACTCACATTTAACGAATGTTCACCAAATATCGCGATTTGATCGATGAGTTTTCTGGCCAGGCGAAAGGGATGCCGCTTGGTTTCATGGTTTCCTCTGTTACTTGTTCGCCATCCTCGGAGGCTCCTGAATCAGAGGCAGAATCTGAGGCATATGCTGTAAAATCCTCCCAGGGGATAGAGTCGTAAGGATCCCCGGAATCCTGCCAGTGGAGGAATACGTCGGCCATGCCCGGAACCAATTCCTCAGGATGGCCTGGTGACGCAGGTCCAGCAAGCTGAAGGACATGCCGTGCGTAGCCTGGGTTTTCCTTGCCCACGTCCTCCGGGGGGATTTTTCCTCGGCGGTGGAGCTCGGGGGTTAGAGAGGTGGTGTACCACGACCACCTGGGGTTTGGGCTGGGGGTGAAGCTAGGCCGGAATCCTGTGGAAGTCGTCCTAGGCTGGGCCTGTCATTCTGGCAGCCAGCTCCCATCCGTGGCGGGTCGCTTCTCCTAAGATCCTCAACCTTGTTCTCTACTTCTGCTTCTTCTATTTTGAATCTCTCAATCCCCTTTTTCAACCTCTCATTCAACTTGAACACTTTTTTTTCCTTCGTATTATCCTGATTTTTCAAATTTTGATGAATAAATTGTTGTTTCGCCAAATTGACTTTATAAATTTGTAAAACGATATTTCGAATTTCGACTCTGTTATCTTCCAAAAGTTTCCTTCTCACCTCGTTCATTTGTATACTAGGGTCATCAGGAGTATGCTGTGACACCGAATGGCATAGCAATTGCCCCATCATAGTATAAAAATGATTAATTTGAAATATCGCTCGCTCGCTCTCTCTCGCTCCCGTGACACCGCAATATTGAATGAGTTGTCAAGGAAGGACAGCATTGTTGTGTAGTTTCATTGTTGCACGCATCTTATGGCATGAGAACTTTCCCATGCCTGATAAAATCTTAACGGTATATAGCTAACATGCAAGAAGATACATATAGTATATCTATTAGATATGGACGCTTCTAACACTATATAGACGCTTCTTACACATGATATATAGGTGTATACGTACCTATATATAGGAGTATAGAAAATTATGGGGCACTTCCGTATGTGCCAGAAACTTGAAATTTGGTAGGATTATAGGTTTTTGATCACGACCGAAGGAAAAAGTCCAAAACTTTCGAAATTAAAATTTTGAGGGGCTATATTGGCCCATAAGAATACACGTAAATGGGTGTAGAGGTTTTTATATTTGCATTTTAAAATTATTTCCCGTCAAGATTTGAACTCGGAACTTTAACTATTGTATAGGATAGAAATAGTAGTTTGTTATTTTTGAAGACAGAAGTCAAATCCGAGTAGAATTAGTGTAAATTTATAGTTTTCTCCAGAAAAAAGTGGCGATTTTTTCTGGGTCGCAAGAATCGGTTGCCTTGGCAATGAGCTGAAAGCTTTCATATGGGTTAGCTTTTAATGGGAAACAGAGGGTTATATAAAATACCACTAACCCTTTAGCGCCGGTAAATAAAAAGTCAGATTTGCGCGAAACTTTTGTATGTAACTTCTTATA
The DNA here is from genome assembly GCA_036926305.1 of Uropetala carovei. Classification (NCBI taxonomy): domain Eukaryota; kingdom Metazoa; phylum Arthropoda; class Insecta; order Odonata; family Petaluridae; genus Uropetala; species Uropetala carovei. Next base: position 482,050 of record JAXCHB010000353.1, read on the forward strand.
ACCTAATTATTTATTTTTGTAATTTTTAGCTTATTATTTAGAGTAGTTTTTTCAAAATCAGGTGTGACCATATGGTCACACTAGGCGGTTTCATAGTCATTTCGGGAAGAAAAAATGTTTACAATTTTTAATCGTAATGCTGAAAAACTACGAAAAATTTTTATTTATATAGAAAGGAAGCAATGAGATGTTAGTTTATTTATATTAAAAAACTGAGTCGAGAAAATATTTAAACATTTATTTTGAAATATTTATAAAACTGGAAATCAAATTATTCTTGCTATGCACATTTGGTGGCAACATATATCAGATATAGGAACATATGTGGTTTCCTTAAATTAAATCCAAACAATGACAATAACTTTAAAATTTCATTACAGTTTAGTGTGAAATTTTTGGAAACATGGCACACAAAGTCCGTCGTCACATTTCACGCACTTAGTTCGTCCGACGGTTTTGCACATCTCTCCAGCGCAGCGACATCTTTTATTCCCTGAACAAGGCGCAACATAATGTCCGATCCCATCAAGGCGTATGTCTTTCATCACATGACTTTGTAATGCAGAGGTGGATTGGCGACCTGGCGCTTGAGGTGAAACTTTATATCTCTTGAGATACGTCTGCACTATTTGTCTGCGGAACTCCAACTGCGATAAACCACTGCCTGCTTTGCGAGAAAGTGACCGTGAATTTTGGACTGCAGCATCAATTAGTCAAGTAAACAGAGGCCACCACCATTTCTTCCCTCGTATACCAGTGCGATAGTATGCAATATTTTCATCCATCCTATCAGTTCCGCCCATATATTTATTATACTGACGAAAGGATAAAGGCTGTGGAACATGTATTTTCTTTTTTTGAATCGAGGAGTACCGTGAAACACGAGATTCTGGTTTTACCCCATAACAAGTTGATGCCATTGTTACAACTGCATTGTCAACCCATCGTGTCAGAATAATGCCCTCTTCTACACTCTTTTGACTCTCAATTGTTCCTCTCGGTTTCTTTTTGAAAAATTTTGATATAGTTAGGGGGCAATCTTTAGGGACCCTGTTTTCTTTGATCGTTCCTGTGGCTTCATATCCATGTTGTTTTAGCTGGCTAAGTAAGGGAAGTCCTGTAAAAAGGTTGTCAAAATACATCTTGAAGGGCAGATCCTTCATATTACTAGGCAACTCATCTAGCATCTGTAACATTGGGGCTGAAACTTTTCCATACATCTTCTCGTACCTAGTGTTACCTCTGGGGTTTTTACCTTGATATACGTCAAAATTGATCAAGTAACCACAGCTCCTGTTGAGACACCAAATTCTATAACCAAAGCATATAGGTTTTCCTCGTATAAATTGTTTGCAACCATTTTTCACGAAATAGGCGACCATGTATTCAACAATGTTTTGTTCAGGCCTAAAATTTGCTAGCAAACGAGATTTTAAAAGATCAATAAGAAGATGAAGTTTTCCGACCTTATCATTCAGATCTAATTTGTTGTTGTCTGCACAATGAATAAAACGTGAAATTTGTAAAAATCTATCTCGACGCATAGCGTTTATCACCATGTCATTTCTAAGATCTCCTGCGGAATCCCAGTAGTGCCTTTTACTTAGAACATTGTTATACCCAGACAGAAGTAGAATACCAAGAAAAACTTTCATTTCCCCACTACTTATCTGTGGATCTAAGCAGTTTTTAAAAAGGGCATATTTTTTTGATTTGTTTACCAAAAATTTGATGACCTCATCATCAAAAAAAGACTCAAAATTTGGGTCGGTGAGTGACTACGTTCGGTAGCGTAATTTGGTTGAGGGAAAATTACTTCCGTCTTCGGTAAGTCGTCTTTTGACCAGATTACAGTTGTTCTGCGAGCTTTCTTCACGTGCTTTTGTGTCACATTGTCATCTGCTTCTTCATCGATCTCCTCATTACCATGTCCCCCTAGACGAGAATTCTGCGAGAGCACCAACTCTGCTTGGCTAAGAAGCTGTCGATCTGTGAGATTTTCCAAGAGACCCCTGGAGTCCTCATCTCCAGAATCTTCATCGGAGTATAGATTAGCATCTGGTGGTTCTATATAAATGGCCTCTATGTTATTATCCTCAGCCTCTAATATTTCAATTAACTCTTGCAATGTGAGGTTCCTAAGTACGAAATTGTGAACATTCATTAGGAAGGATCGTTATTAAGGAAATATTTAAGTAAAAGAGCTTAGTGTTTAAATAAAGTAAATCAATTCCATAAATGTAAAAAAGGACGGATAGAGATTAGTTGGGTGAAATTCTGAAAACTCTGGTCTATTTTGAGTGGGTTAAAATAAATTTTTCACTTGATGCACTAAAAAGTTAACAGAAATATAGATTACATTAATTTAAGATATCTTTTGCATATCAAATTTAAAAAAAACAGTAACACAAATTAAATTTCATATAAAAAAATTCGACACGAATAGTAGTTGAAGTGCCTACCGTGACCATATGGTCACAACATAGAAAAATTCTATTTTAAAAAATAAAAAACAAACATAGGAAGCTAAATATTTTCCAATGAATGCATCTACTGATATGTAGTTAATTTTGTAAAAACAGTCACTAAATGTACAATATATTTGGAGAAAAATATTTTCACTTAGATCGCCTTTCCATTTTGCCGTTCTGACCCGAACTGAATTACGATCATCCACCCAAGGCGCTTCTTCACAAGAAATGAAACTAACCACCTAAGTATAAGGTCTACGCATGTCCATTAATGAATACAATGTAGCACAAAGCAATTCAACCCGCAAATAGACACATCGTTGCTTCTTTTGTAACACGAAGCAGGGTGTGACCATATGGTCACGCTAGGTGCTAATGGCTTAATATTAAACTACGACTAATGAAGGAAATCCGATATTGATATAATCCCCAGTTTTGGGACTGTTTTGCCCCATTATATACGAGAACAAAAAAGATGAGGCAGCTCCATGTGACCTAGAGAGTTGAACTTTGACGCGATTAAAGAAATTTGGCAAAATTATGGGTTTTTAGATACAACGGATGGAAGAAATCCAATATTGTAAAAATTCGAAATCTTAAGGGGTTGTTTTGCTCCGTTATTCCCCCATACGAGGATTAAAATTATAAGGCACCTCTAAATGAGTTACAAAAAAGATCTAAGCACAATGTTTAGGAAAATAGGCACCAAACACTCTGCAGGAGAAGATGCACTTCCAGGTACCCTTCTCCAGAAATGCAATCAACACATCTGTGATCCCCTCGCACATATAATAAATGAATCACTAGTGCATGAAATATTTCCCTCAAAACTGAAGAAGCTTAATAATACCCATGCATAAGAAGGGAGATACACAAAATCCATAAAACTATAGACCGATATCTCTTCTCTCCTCTTTCTCCAAAATTTTTGAAAACGTCATGGTAGCCAGACTCGTAATGTTTCTTGACCAGTATACCTTGATTCCTTCTTCTCAACGTGGCTTCAGGAAAAAGAAATCAACTACAACGGCAATATTTGATTATCTTTCTGAAGTATACTCAACCCTGGACAACAAACGGGAAACAATAGGTCTTTTTTACGACTTCTCCAAAGTATTAGATTCATAACGTTCGTGCCAAATGGAATAAGTGGATGGTTAAGAGAGAAAAACTTTTAGGAAGGTTGGAAATGTGTGTGTTACCAATCCTAATGTTTTGTGTGAATGGGTTATAAAATCGTGGGATTGCATATCCAGGGCCGGAGCAAGACATTCTGGCGCCCTAGGCAAACTTTTATTTTACTCCAATCTAAATTATACTAAAACTCTAATAGATGAAAATTTATTTTAGTAGTAATTACATATAGCACCATAAGTCCAGTCCAGTAGCACCGGTGTGTAATGTAAGAAATATTAATAAAAATCATTTTTATTAATAAATGATATATATCATCATTGCTAAAAAGGATGTTTAGTGTAAGTAACAGTGGTAAAAGTGGCCATTAGAAGAATATTACTTTGGTAAGAGATTACACAAATCAAAACTTTAAGACTTATAAGTTCATTGGTACGTCAACTTCTTCCACAAGAATTACACATACTATACTCCAAATCTTCCTCAGACCGCTAGTTGAAACAGCTTATACGTACTTTTAGGATTGGTGTAGTGCACATTATTGAAGATGAATTGAAATAATTTTGAATGTAAAGGTATTTTTTTCTTGTACGCAAAGTTTCACACAAGATAAATACTCGTGAAATGAACATGAAATAATAAAAGGTTAAAGACAAGTACACATTATTTTTAAAAAAGAAAGAATACAGACATGTATATATGTATGTACAAATTATTATTAACACAGACATGGATATTTAAAAAATAACAATAATATAAATCAAATTAGAATTCTTTTTTCTTGCCCTCATTGTCGTTAAATAACTTAAATAGTGTAAGAAAATTTGTTAATTTTGCAATTTTAAGCAACCACTAATATTTCAAAATTAAAAATTGAAAATAAGGACACAACTTATAATCAAAAAGATGAAATATAAAGAATAGTGAAACTGAAGAAAAATTATTTAAATATTTAACTGATTGCATTTAACTATTTAAAAATACTTGTATGAAACTTACCTTTGTTTTGAAAAGAATTATTTCTTAGTTTCTTGATCAAGAATGTTAAAAAAAATCCAAACATACTATACTTCTGGTAAAGATTTGAGAATCGAACCTAGGAACTTGGAGGGTGAATTAATTATAATTTCCTGCTGTGCTAGAAGCTCTTGTAAAAATTGCTCCTTTTTAAGTTTACGAGAACTTGCCGAAAAATCGAGGAGGCTCCGTCAAGGTTTAAGCCCTTATCCGGTTACTCGAAGCTGGGCAAAGTGTGCATCGCGAGTTACATTCCTTTTTTTCAAATGTTTTGTATCTTGCATTCTTCCTTTTCATCCATATATACATATATATATATACATACACACACACACACACACACACATGCATGCGCGCACACACACACACACCCCCCCACACTATTTCGCTTTCAATCTTTTTCTATTCTCACTGCAATGTGCGGGAACGCGAGGGAGGAATATTGGTGTTTACGCTCGCTACCTGATGAAGTTTCTCACTGAAAATAGATTTGAGGATATCGCAAAGGAAAGGTATATAGCATTTACTCTCTTTTTTAAGATAAAAAAGTGAATATCTACCGTATTTACCCGAAAGAAAGACGACCTCGAATTTAAGACGACCCCTAAAAAAACCAAGGTCTATTTACGAAAAACTTTTAAATAATAACATACTAAAAGTATGAATAAAAACTTGGTAGAGCATACATTGTACAAACTTTCTCATATAATAATGCGTCGTTTAGTTATCTTTAGAAAATCATATCAGCCGGTTTTTAGAAAATCCAATTTTTGTTAAAGTTGCCCTAGAATAAACTAGCCTTATATTCATTCATTGATAAAAATGAAATATGTAATATTAGTGTGGAAGTATACTCAAGTAATTGTATGAAATTTGATCAAAATCGTTCTAGCCATTTTTGAGAAAATCAAATTATTCTTAAAGTTGCATAGAATAAACTAGCCTTATATTCATTTTTTTGAGAAATATGAACTATACAGTATTACTGAAGACGTAAACTCAAATAACTGACCGAAATTTGATCGAAATCGTTATAGACGTTTTTGAGAAAATCAAATTCTTGTTAAAAATGCGTAGAATAAACTTCCCTTAATTACTGAGCAATGTCAACCATTTCTTCATAGATTCTGCTCAGTATGATAAAATGCCTAAGTACAAGATTTCATTCATTTTCGCTGTACCATTTGGGCTCTAGACGGCATTGGGAAAACCACTTTTTCGGATTCAACTACACCTAAAATGTATATTTCCGTAAAAATCTCGAGGTCGAATTTTTTCGCGATAACAATACTTTCTCAATACTTCGTATGAGAAAGTAAAAAGGCATTGGCTTTGACATCTAACAATTATTCCTTTAGGTAGCAGTTCCGTAAGCATTGTTTTGCGTTTTAAAACAACATACAGTGGCAACTTCGTGCCATCCGCTAACGCAGCCAGCATTACCGTAACGCGTAATTTTTCTTTCCCGGAGGTTTTTATAGTGACACTATATCTTTGGGGTAACTTATTTTAAACTTAAAAATAATGACTAGTCTTCCCTTCACATTAAAACTTGGCGAAGTGAGTACTAATGGAGTGCTTTCATAAATGTTGTACTCTTTAAAACTCAGATGTACTTTTGTCTGCTGCTGGAGCACCAATCGAAAGGTAGCAGATTTTTAAACTGTAATACATAGACATGTTTAAAATGTAACAAGATACCTCAAATACGGCCGCCAATCCTTGCTTAACCATCTATATTGTCGCACATATCAGATTTCCTACCCAGCTGTATACACACCCCTTCTATTAGTACCCTGGAAGTAGTCTTTCGTACTATGTGCAACTTTAAGAACTACGATACGCATTTTTAATGTATTATAATAATTAATTAAATGTAATGTATTGTTGAATGCATTTATAAATGAGTTTTCATGGACATATATAGACGAAATGCGGCTGTTCCGTGCGGTGTTTAAAATGCACACATTTTTCCCACCTAAAACTTCGTACTCGATTTTACGACGATCCCTAATTTTATTGTGTACATTTTTTGTAGAAAACCTCGTCTTCCTTTCGGGTAAATACGGTATATCTATAATAGCTGACCATCCGTCTGTCCAACCCTGTATCTCAAAAGCTGTTCGTCGTAGAGATATGTGGTAAACTGCGTTTTGTTTCTACAAGCTATGAAGGCCCCTACATAAAAGGTTGCATTGATTGTTATATAAAATAGAAAGGGCATATATTTGAATAAAAAGAAAAACATAAAAGTTCGCGATCAATTACTGTGTAAGGAAATACATTTTTAGAGTTAAATGCGAATTACTGAGATCAACTTATTTCACATACTTCATCATTTTTTATAAATCAATTTAAAATTCACTGCGCAAATTTTACGTGGGATCAGCTAGTGTAAATATATTACACATATATAAATGTATCATGGCATGGAAGCTTCTGCTCTTTATGGCGCCCTCCATACTATGGGGCCGTAGGCAGTTGCCTGTTTTGCTACCCTGTTCCGCTGGCCCTGGACATAGCAGAAACCTTTAATCAAGCAGTTCAAATTTTGCATACTTATACTGTACCCTCAAAGCTGAAGTTTTCAAGGTTCATGGTAGGCCTTCATCATTAACGTAGCGGTCCAGGAGGCCACGAAGTCCCCACTTTACTGTACATTCATTCTACTTCATCCTGCTCCTTCGTCAGATTTCGAAAAACGTTTTTTTTTATAAATTGATTAACAGATTTAGGAAAGGGCTTAAAGATTTCCACTCAAGAATTTCTCGATTTAGAAATGTCTTCTTGGCAACGACTGTTCTTCGGAGCCTATATTTCACTTTGTACCTGTGGTCATTTTTTCTATGCAGTTAGGTTTCTCTATCCCAATGAATAATTTTTCACATGCCCCTTCCTTATTAAACATCCCACGTAACCTATTTATCGTAGTTTCCTTTCAATTTGCAATGATTCAAACCCTAGCGATTGTATCATATCTGTTACATTTTGCCTTCTTCTGCTTCCCCAACACATATCTGGCAGCCTTCCTTTACACCTTTTACAGCTTTTTTACCTGCTCGTACGGATCCCATACATTTGTTGAGTATTCAAGTATTGGTCTTACATTGGATTTATAGGCTGTTTCTTTAGTGGCGTTGCCGCTCCCCTTAAGGTTCCTCATCACCCAATGTAAGGATTTATATGCCTTTCCCACAACATGATCGATGTGCCGTTCCCACCCAAAATTGGTTGAGATATTAATTACTAAATATTTAAAGTACAAAGGGTCCTCGCTTAACTACCTAGTTACGTTCCAACAAAACGACATTAAGGGTGGAATTTTCTCCCTTAAGGATCGATGGGATAAGAGGAGGTTAGGTTTTACGTCCTTCTCATACAAAGTACAACATTTTTTAAAGATTTCAACACGTTGTAAAAGAAACACTTTATAAAAACATACTTTCGTCTTGTCTTCTCATAACTTTTACAACACATTTAAATAGTTACCTAGAGTAACTTTTAAGTGTTTTAATTACGCGTCTTGATGTCACTGCGTACAAGTTTTGCACCCAGTCGGAGGACAATCATCACAAAAACGCAAAGGGATGGACGTTAAGGTGAACCATTTAGACGTTAAGCAAAAGCAATAAATATTGGACGTTAAAGTAAAACAGAGTTTAGTGGGATGATGTTCCGTGGGGCTCCCCTGTACTCACTTTTAGAAAGAACGTCTACCACTAGCTCATACTGCCTAGATCCCTTAAGTCTTCTTTTAGTAAGTGTTATAAGCTTCCTTTATTTCCATTTTAGTAATTGTAATCCATTCTCTAAATCCCCTTGTAAACTGTTCCTATCATTATCGTTTTCCATTATGCAGTCATCATCAAAAAGATGTATGTATATCGAAAGTAATATTTCCAAGGAGATCGTTGACGTAAACGAGGAACTAGTACATATGTATGTTTGTTAGTAAACCACTTCTGGTTGGTTCTGCTAGGTAAACCTGTATAATATCAGTATTAACACTTAAACACTGCATAACTTCACCAATCCTAAGTTTTTATCAGAAATTACGAACAAAAAATAAAATCAGTTAAAATAAATATATGTAATTTAAAACCTTGGAGATGGGAATAATTAATTGAAACTTGAATGGTTACAACATGATTTATTATAGATTTTCTATTGAGAATTACATAAACAAAACAATAAACTGGATGCTTGATGCCTGACAATTTCTGAAATAATGTCTTCCAACTTCACTTCAAGCCTGGCCAATGGTTCAGTGATTTCTGATGGGACAATCTCTTCAGTTCAAGTGTTCAAGTGGTATTGCTGAAATGAAAAAATGCAGGTTAATATAATTTCTCAATAATCAATGTTATAAAAAGTTAATTTCTCCTAAATTCGAGGATATTTTCATTTCATGAGCGGTGGTAATTAGCCTTGTCTCCAGTCCGATTGGAAGTTGGTAAAGAAATAGATTATTAGTTTGTTAGATAGGAAGAATAACAACAAAAATAGAAAATATTTTGAGGCTGAGGATGATGATGAGAATAATTAATTTGTAAAATTACAAAGAGAAAGAATGCAACTCATTAAAACATCACAAAGTAAAGCAAAAAGTTAAAGATGCTAGGGAAAAGGGTTAAAAAGATGTGACATGGTATAAGGACAAAGAAATCACAGGAATACAGTAAGACCTCTTTATAATGAATTTGAAGGAACCCAATTTTTGGCGCTTTGCTGTAAGGAGGTTGTTTGTATGGAGGTTTTTTTAAATTAGTCATATATGCAACTTAGCGTATTATTGTTTGTTATAATTTATTGCAACACTAAAATTTTAGTTAAAGAATGTTTCCAAAAAGTTCACTTTATGATAAAAACAATGTATTATTTTTTCATTCATGTAACATTGATCAATTTTCGTAGTAAAAACAATCTATATGATGTGTCAATTTATGATGTAGGGCAGGGATGGCAAATGATTTTTGCGTTGCATGCGAAGACAGTGATTTGAATCATGGGAATTTTAGTAAGCGTGCCACTAGTTTACTTTTTCTCTAAGAAACTTCATATTTTATATAGAAAATAGCAAGATTACGTGTGGCAAGTAAAATCGTAAGCGTGCCATTTCTGGCACATGTGCCACACATTTACCATCCGTGTCTTTTTAGTCTCTATGTTCTTTTTGAGTATTACGCGCTCTAATGTTTTCATGCCTTCTACGGGGATTTCCCGTTTAATTTTTCCGCGTTTTTCGTTTTTATTGTAATTTTTCCTCGACTTAAATATTTTTGCTCTTAAAATTTCCGCGTTTTTCGTACTTTTTGATTTTATTTTTCTATATTTTTAATTCTTTAAAATTTTTATCGTTTGTTTTTTGCGTTGTCCGTGCGTTCACTTCTTTTTTATCCCAATTCTATCGTGCATTCTATTCTTCCTCGTCTTTTAATTTTGTGTCTTTCTATTTTCCATGCCTTTTCAGCCTTCTGTTTTCTTTTGAATGATCGCGCCATTAATTTTTTTTCGCCTTTTAATTGTTACGCTGTCTAATGTTTTCATGTTTTCTACGGGGCCTTCCAGTTTAATTTTTCCGCGTTTTCGTTTTTATTCATCGCGATCGCAGCTTTTAATTTTTTCCGATTTTTTAGTTTTTCCTCGCCTTAAAATATTTACGTATTTTCGTCCCTTTTAATTTTCTTTTTCTATATTTTCCATATTTTGTATTTTTTTTAATTTTCTAATTTTTATGGAATGTTTTTTTTTAACCATCATTTTGTACGAATTAAAATTTTTCCGGCGGTGTATATTTTGTAAATGAATTTTTTTCATTAGTTTTGAGCGGCAATGTAAAGTAAAATATTTTCCTCGAACTTAATCTTTCTCAATCAGAAAAAAATAATTTCTGTAGTAAAAAGTTAGCAATAGGATGATGCATGAGTGTGTGCCCGCCCGTTCAATATTAAAAATAATACTTCAGTTTTCAACTGTCAGTTTTGTAGTTTCCGTGTTATTTATATGGAATTTTATCATTTTAATTGTAAATTTTCGATGTACGCTTGTATTAGTCTCCATTTTAGCCTTATTTGTAGTTTTGTCATATTAATGTGTATTTTCAGTTTTTTATTTTTATAATTGTATGCGTTAGATTTTTCTTATTGTATTCATTTTTAAACGGTTTTTCTATTCAACTTTCAGTGAACAAAGTAGAATACTGTCTTCTATATAGAATTAGATCACCACAAATTATTTCATTTTAATTATTTTATTTATTCTGTGGTATAACTCGACATTAATTTTTTAATTATACCAACCATAATTGTATTTTTTTCAGAATGTTTCAAATTTTTTTTCTTTTTTTTTAAATTTTTTTCTCGAATAAATTTAAAAAAATAAATTTCTTCTCGAATCATTTTTTTTCTCGAGTAAATTTTTAAAAATAAATTTTCTTCTCCAATAATGTTTATTCAATACATATGTTTCTCGAATATTTTTTTTTCGAGTAAATTTTTTAAAATAAATTGTTCTCTCCCTCATCTCCCTATCTCCCCCACATCCCGCTCTTCCATCTCCCTCTCTCCACATCCCATTCCCCCCACATCCATTTCCCACCACATACCACTCTCCCCCCACATCCCACTCTCTCCCTCTATCCCATCTCCCACACTCACTCCCATATCCCCCATCACTCCCATGCCCCACCACTGTTCCATTTGACCCCTCTCTCTCATCTCCCCCCTCTCTCCCCCATCTCCCCCTCTCCCCCATCTCCCCCATATATCCCACCTCCCTCTCCCCCACATCTCTCTCTCCTCCACCTGCCTCTCTCCCTCCCGCCTCTCTCTCTCCCCAATATCTCCCACCTCCCTCTCTCCCCAATATCTCCCACCTCCCTCTCTCCCCAATATCTCCCACCTCCCTCTCTCCCCCACATCTCGCACTTCCTCTCTCCCCCACATTTCCCACTTTCCTCTGTACCCCACATCTCCCACCTCCCTCTCTCCCCCACATCTCCCACCTCCCTCTCTCCCCCACATCTACTACCTCCCTCTCTCCCCCACATCTCCCACCTCCCTCTCTCCCCCACATCTCCCACCTCCCTTTCTCCCCACATCTCCCACCTCCCTTTCTCCCCACATCTCCCGCCTCACTCTGTCCCCCACATCTACCACCTTCACCTCTTCCCCACATCTCCCACCTTCACCTCTTCCCCACATCTCCCACCTCGCTTTCTCCCACCTCACTCTGTCCCCCACATCTCCCACCTCCCTCTCTCCCCCACATTTCCCACCTCCCTCTCTCCCCCACATTTCCCACTTTCCTCTCTCCCCCACATTTCCCACTTTCCTCTCTCCCCCACATTTCCCACTTTCCTCTCTCCCCCACATTTCCCACTTTCCTCTCTCCCCCACATCTCCCACCTCCCTCTCTCCCCCACATCTCCCACCTTCAACTCTTCCCCACATCTCCCACCTTCACATCTTCCCCACATCTCCCACCTCCCTCTCTCCCCACATCTCCCACCTCCCTTTCTCCCCACATCTCCCACCTCACTCTGTCCCCCACATCTCCCACCTCCCTCTCTCCCCCACATCTCCCACCTCCCTCTCTCCCCCACATCTCCCAACTCCCTCCCTCCCCCACATCTCCCACCTCCTTCTCGCCCCCACATCTCCCACCTTCCTCTCTCCCCCACATCTCCCACCTTCTCCTCACCCCCACATCTCCGACCTCCCGCTCTCCCCCACATCTCCCACCTCCCGCTCTCCCCCACCTCCCTCTCTCCCCCACCTCCCGCTGTTCCCCAAATCTCCCACCTCCCTCTCTCCCCACCTCCCGCTGTTCCCCAAATCTCCCACCTCCCTTTCTTCCCACCTTCCCCTCTTCCCCACATCTCCCACCTCCCCTCTCCCCACATCTCCCACCTCCCTCTCTCCCCCACATCTCACACCTTCCCCTCTTCCTCCACATCTCACACCTTCCCCTCTTCCCACATCTCCCACCTCCCTCTCTCCCCCACATCTCCCATCCTCCCCACATCTCCCATCTCCATTTCATCACACATCTCCCACCTCCCTCCCTCCCCCACATCTCCCACCTTCCTCTCTCTCCCACATCTCCCACCTCCCTCTCTCCCCCACTTCTCCCACCTCCCTCTGTCCCCCACATCTCCCACCTCCCCCTCTCCCCCACCTCCCTTTCTCCCCACATCTCCCACCTCCTTTTCTCCCCACATCTCCCACCTCACTCTGTCCCCCACATCTCCCAACTCCCCCACATTTCCCACTTTCCTCTCTTCCCCACATCTCCCACCTTCACATCTTCCCCACATTTCCACTTTCCTCTCTTCCCCACATCTCCCACCTTCACATCTTCCCCACATCTCCCACCTCCTCTCTCCCCCACATCTCCACCTCCCTTTCTCCCCACATCTCCCACCTCACTCTGTCCCCCACATCTCCCACCTCCCTCTCTCCCCCACATCTCCCACCTCCCTCTCTCCCCCACATCTCCCAACTCCCTCCCTCCCCCACATCTCCCACCTCCTTCTCGCCCCCACATCTCCCACCTTCACCTCTTCCCCACATCTCCCACCTCCCTTTCTCCACCTCACTCTGTCCCCCACATCTCCCACCTCCCTCTCTCCCCACATTTCCCACTTTCCTCTCTCCCCCACATTTCCCACTTTCCTCTCTCCCCCACATTTCCCACTTTCCTCTCTCCCCCACATCTCCCACCTCCCTCTCTCCCCCACATCTCCCACCTTCAACTCTTCCCCACATCTCCCACCTTCACATCTTCCCCACATCTCCCACCTCCCTCTCTCCCCCACATCTCCCACCTCCTTTCTCCCCACATCTCCCACCTCACTCTGTCCCCCACATCTCCCACCTCCCTCTCTCCCCCACATCTCCCACCTCCCTCTCTCCCCCACATCTCCCAACTCCCTCCCTCCCCCACATCTCCCACCTCCTTCTCCGCCCCCACATCTCCCACCTTCCTCTCTCCCCCACATCTCCCACCTTCTCCTCACCCCCACATCTCCGACCTCCCGCCTCTCCCCACATCTCCCACCTCCCGCTCTCCCCCACCTCCCTCTCTCCCCCACCTCCCGCTGTTCCCCAAATCTCCCACCTCCCCTTTCTTCCACCTTCCCCTCTTCCCACACTCCCACCTTCCCCTCTTCCCCACATCTCACACCTTCCCCTCTTCCCCACATCTCCCACCTCCCTCTCTCCCCCACATCTCCCATCCTCCCCACATCTCCCATCTCCATTTCATCACACATCTCCCACCTCCCTCCCTCCCCCACATCTCCCACCTTCCTCTCTCTCCCACATCTCCCACCTCCCTCTCTCCCCCACTTCTCCCACCTCCCTCTGTCCCCACATCTCCCACCTCCCTTCTCCCCACATCTCCCACCTCACTCTGTCCCCACATCTCCCACCTCACTCTGTCCCCCACATCTCCCAACTCCCCCACATTTCCCACTTTCCTCTCTACCCACATCTCCCACCTCCCTCTCTCCCCACTTCTCCCACCTCCCTCTGTTCCCCACATCTCCCATCTCCATTTCATCACACATCTCCCACCTCCCTCCCTCCCCCACATCTCCCACCTTCCTCTCTCTCCCACATCTCCCACCTCCCTCTCTCCCCCACATCTCTCACCTCCCTCTCTTCCCCACATCTCCCACCTTCCTCTCTCCCCCACATCTCCCACCTCCCGCTCTCCCCCACATCTCCCACCTCCTCTCTCCCCCACATCTCTCACCTTTCTCTCCCCCACATCTCCCACCTCCTTCTCTCCCCCACATCTCCCCACCTTCACCTCTTCCCCACATCTCCCACCTCCCTCTCTCCCCCACATCTCCCACCTCACTCTCTCCCCACATCTCCGACCTCCCGCTCTCCCCCACATCTACCACCTCCCACTGTTCCCCACATCGCTCACCTCCCTTTCTTCCCACATCTCCCACCTCCCCTCTCTCCCCCACATCTCCCACCTCCCCTCTCTCCCCCACATCTCCCCTCTCCTTTCTTCACACATCTCCACCTCACTCTCTCCCCCACATCTTCGACCTCCCGCTCTCCCCCACATCTACCACCTCCCACTGTTCCACACATCGCTCAACTCCCTTTCTTCCAACATCTCCCACCTCCCTCTGTCCCCAACATCTCCCACCTCCCGCTCTCCCCCACATCTCCCACCTCCTCTCTCCCCCACATCTCTCACCTTTCTCTCCCCCACATCTCCCACCTCCTTCTCTCCCCCACATCTCCCCACCTTCACCTCTTCCCCACATCTCCCACCTCCCTCTCTCCCCCACATCTCCCACCTCCCTCACTCCCCCACAACTCCCACCTCCCTCTCGCCCCCACATCTCCCACCTTCTCTCCCCCACATCTCCGAACTCCCACTCTCCCCCACCTCCCTTTCTTCCCACATCTCCCACCTTCCCCTCTTTCCCCACATCTCCCACCTTCCCCTCTTCCCCACATCTCCACCTCCCTCTCTCCCCCACATCTCCCACCACCCTCTATCCCCCACATCTCCCACCACCCTCTATCCCCCACATCTCTCACCTCCCTCTCTCCCACACATCTCCCATCTCCCTTTCTTCACACATCTCCCACCTCCCTCCCTCCCCCACATCTCCCACCTTCCTCTCTCTCCCACATCTCCCACCTTCCTCTCTCTCCCACATCTCCCACCTCCCTTTCTCCCCCACATCTCCCACCTCCCTCTCTCCCCCACATCTCCCACCTCCCTCTCTCCCTCACATCTCCCACCTCCCTCTCTTCCCCCATCTCCCACCTTCCTCTCTCCCCACATCTCTCACCTTTCTCTCCCCCACATCTCCCACCTCCTACTCTCCCCACATCTTCCCACCTCCCTCTCTCCCCACATCTCCCACCTCCCTCACTCCCCCACATCTCCCACCTCCCACAGTCCCCCCACATCTCCCACCTCCTATCTCTCCCCCACATCTCCCACCTCCTCTCGCCCCATCTCCCACCTCCCTCTCGCCCCCACATCTCCCACCTCCTTCTCTCCCCACATCTCCCACCTCCCGCTCTCCTCAACATCCCCCACATCACCCACCTCCCACTGTTCCCACATCTCCCACCTCCCTTTCTTCCCACATCTCCCACCTCTTCCGCACATCTCCCACCTCCCTCTGTCCCCCACATGTCCCACCTCCCTCTCTCCCCACATCTCCCACCTCCCCTCTCTCCCCCACATCTCCCATCTCCCTTTCTTCACACATCTCCACCTCCCTCCCTCCCCCACATCTCCACCTTCCTCTCTCCACCACAACTCCACCTTCCTCTCTCCCCCACATCTCCCACGTTCCCCACATCTCCCACCTTCCCCACCTCCCTCTCTCCCCCACATCTCCCACCTCCCTCTCTCCCCCACATCTCCCACTCCCTCTCTCCCCCACATCTCCCAACTCCCTCTCTCCCCCACATCTCCCACCTCCCTATGTCCCCCACTTCTCCCACCTCCCTCTGTCCCCCACATCTCCCACCTCCCTCTCTCCCCCACATCTCCCACTTCCCATTCTCCCCACATCTTCCACCTCCCTTTCTCCCCACATCTTCCACCTCCCTTTCTCCCCACATCTCCCACCTCCCTCTCTCCCCCACATTTCCCACTTTCCTCTCTCCCCCACATCTCCCACCTCCCTCTCTCCCACACATCTCCCACCTTCACCTCTTCCCCACATCTCCCACCTCCCTTTCTCCCCACATCTCCACCTCACTCTGTCCCCCACATCTCCCACCACCCTCTCTCCCCCACATTTCCCACTTTCCTCTCTCCCCCACATCTCCCACCTCCCTCTCTCCCCCACATCTCCCACCTTCACTTCATCCCACATCTCCCACCTTCACCTCTTCCCACATCTCCCACCTTCACCTCTTCCCCACATCTCCCAACTCCCTTTCTCCCCACATCTCCCACCTCACTCTGTCCCCCACATCTCCCACCTCCCTCTCTCCCCCACATCTCCCACCTCCCTCTCTCCCCCACATCTCCCACCTTCACCTCTTCCCCACATCTCCCACCTGCACCTCTTCCCACATCTCCCACCTCCCTTTCTCCCCACATCTCCTACCTCACTCTGTCCCTCACATCTCCCACCTCCCTCTCTCCCCCACATCTCCCACCTTCACCTTTTCCCCACATCTCCCACCTGCACCTCTTC